>OZ010791.1:66991105-67591105 GCA_963932465.1 Maratus speciosus
GAAACCCAGCGGTGTTAACGGAAAGCGTCTCGATTCTTTTTCTGTCTTTCTTCTCGTTCGGTGCACCCGAAACCCAGCGGTGTTAACGTAAAGTGCCCGAACCCTTCGACTTTTTCTTCGAGGCGCCGGATACCCAGCGGTGTTAACGGAAAGCGTCTCGATTCTTTTTCTGTCTTTCTTCTCGTTCGGTGCACCCGAAACCCAGCGGTGTTAACGTAAAGTGCCCGAACCCTTCGACTTTTTCTTCGAGGCGCCGGATACCCAGCGGTGTTAACGGAAAGCGTCTCGATTCTTTTTCTGTCTTTCTTCTCGTTCGGTGCACCCGAAACCCAGCGGTGTTAACGTAAAGTGCCCGAACCCTTCGACTTTTTCTTCGAGGCGCCGGAAACCCAGCGGTGTTAACAGAAAGCGTCTCGATTCTTTTCTGGCGTGTCGTTTCGTCCTTACTCGTGCGAGCGAAGATTCTCCGGACGTGCCAGCCAGGCGACAGATTCCAAGGACGTGCCAGCCAGGCGACAGATTCGAAGGACGTGCCAGCCAGGCAACAGATTCTGGGGACGTGCCAGCCAGGAAACAGATTCGAAGGACGTGCCAGCCAGGAGACAGATTCGAAGGACGTGCCAGCCAGGAAACAGATTCGAAGGACGTACCAGCCAATATTCCGATTCTCGGGACGTGCCAGCTAGGATTTCAATTCTCGGGACGTGCAGGCCAGGAAAAAGGGGTGAGTATTCTTTTCGTTTTTTCCCAGGCATTTTTTTTTCACTCCGAGTCGGATTCGCTTCGAGTCAGTGCGCGTTCCGCCAATTACCGAGCGAAAAAAACCAGGCGCGAGTCAGGTAGTCCGTTTGATCCTGGTCTTGCGGCAAAAGACGAGTTTTTCAGAGCGCGTGTTTAACGAAAAACGCGCGGTTCTAGCGCGTTCTCAAAAACCAGTTTCACGAATCAAAAAGTCCTTTCCTTGGTGCTGGTCTTGGGAGGCACGGTTCGTCTCGAGAAACAGTTTTTTCCCGAGACGAACGCGCGGATAGGAAAGAGCCATCTCGGACGAATTCGATCTCGGAGTCGGAGTGTTTTCTTAACTGTTTTTTTTTATTCGACCCATCGAGCCATTCCTTCGTCTTCGGGCGAGCGAGGAGACGTGCAATGCCTTCAGCGACTGCGTCGGTGAATCGCTCGTTCGATTCGACGATGCGTTTTCGTGGATTCCGGGCTCGGGCCGAATCTCGAATTTTTCTTAAATGTTTTTTTTTCGACCGATCGAACTCGTTCCTTCGTCGACGTTCGAGCGAAGAGACGTGCAATGCCTTCAGAGACTGCGTCGGTGAATCGCTCGTTCGATTCGGCGATGTGTTTTCGTGGATCAGGGGTTCGAAAGGTCTAGAATTTTTTCGAAACGGGTTCCCGTTCTTCTCTCTCTCGGTGTCCCCGTTTTATACGCCGGCCGGAAGCCGTTCGGGCTCTCGAGCGTGGATTTTCTCGACGATCTGTTCCCAGGCGCTAAGCCGCGGATTTTCGGAGGGTTTCTTTTGTCTCCGGCGAACGTTTAAGGAAAGCACTCGATATAATTTCCCTTGCGGGAGATTTCGCGTGGCCTCTGGAGCGAGAATCGATTTTCGGGTCGATTCCCGTTGCAGCTGCGTGTGGTCTGACCTGGTACGCACCGCAGAAAGGCGTGGCGGGTAGACACTTTCCAGTTCGGTGGAAAAGATACCGACGGCGTCGACGGAGACAATCGACGCGTTTTTCTTCTCGAATCGGGAAGGAAAACGCGAACCGGTCCGCGGCGAACATCTTTTCACGCACCCCCGGCGCCAGAAAAAGTCCGGGAGTAAATTTTCCGTCGAGCTGTCTCAGACATGCCGCGGTGAATCCAATCCCAGTTGTGACGGCGTTTTTTCGTTTTTTATGTTTTTTTATCTTTTTCTCGAGGAGGTGCGTAAAGATGGCGTTCCCGTTCGGTAAACCGCAGTAACCGTCCACCTGCTCGGTAACGCAGATGAATCTCCGGACGATGCTGGCCGATGCGAGATCGGTCGGTAGGTGGCGGCGATCTGCGCGTAAACCGTTTAGGCACCCCGAACGGAACGAGCTACGATGTGCGGCTCTGGGACTTTTCGAATGACTGAATTTTCCGCCGAGAATCACTCGTTCTGCCGATGGCCGGTGGAAAAACGCGGGGCCGACGAGCGAGAAAACGGGAACCGTACCGCGGAATCTGGAAACGAGGTGAGTGAAATTTTTATTTTTTCAATAAAGTTTTTTACAAACGCTCGTGTACGTGTCTGTTTCTCGAGTCGAGTCCTTATTTTTTTCTTCCCACGCAGACAGAAAACAGATCCGTCGGGCGGGAACAGAGCGAAAAAAATTTTTCTGGTAATAAAAAACGCTGGTTCTCCTTCGACGGATCGCGTACTTTATTCTCACACGCTCTAGGAACTCTGTTTTTTTCGAATCGATTCGATTTCTTTTTCAGGTTTTCTCTTTCAGATTTTCTCTTTCAGATTTTCTCTTTCAGCTCTTCTGTTTCAGCTCGTCCGTCGTTTCATCATTTCATCATCCGATTTCCCGTCCGATCATTCCATCATTTCATCGTTCCGTACCGAATCCCAAATCCCAAATCCCAAATCACGAGCCCCATCCCATCATATCCGATCGTTCCACCATCCATTCGCCCCGTCCAAATATTTCACCATCCCGAATCCCGAGCCCGGTCCGATTATTCCATCGTCCATTCGTCCATTCGTCCACTGCCCAGAATCCCGTCCAATTATTCCACCGTCCATCGTCCATTCCTCCACTGCCCTGAATCCCGAATCCCGAACCCCGTCCGATCATTCCACCGTCCATCGTCCCTTCGCGCACTGCCCCGAATCCCGAATCCCGAGCCCCGTCCGATCATTCCGCCATACATCGTCCGTTCATCCCGACCGTTCGAAGTTTTCCGTGGTTTCCTTCGAACCTCGAGCGAATGCTGGTCGGGTTCGCCAAAGTCCCGCCACGGAGGGCAACAAATGATCAGGGTCAAAAAAGATTTCTAAACTCGACTCGTAAAAAATGATCAGGGTCAAAAAAAGATTTCTAAACTTGACTTTTAAAAATATTACCAGAGTAAAAAAAAGATTTCTAAACTTAACTTTAAAAAAAAAAAAAAAAAAAAAAAAAAAAAAAAAATTTTTTTTTTTTTTTTTTTTTTTTTTTTTTTTTTTTTTTTACGTTATGGGATTTATATTTAGAGGGAACTTTGTTGCCTATAAATTCGACGCGGGATCGAGTAGTAAAAAAGGGTATTTATTTTTTATAAGCTTTCGTAACGTTTTGAGCCTGGGGTTTCGTATCGATAGAAAATTCTCGACCGCTCGCTTTATTCGTCTTTCGCGTCTCGAACCTATAAAAGGTGAGATCGCAGCATGAACGCACCGTTCGAAAAATTCCCGGAGGAGACGTCGAAACACCTCAAAGATTTCGACCGCGTCGAAAAGAAAAATCCCGACTGTTTCGGAAAAATGTCTCGTAAACGCGCGGAAAGAAAACGTCATCGAGGTCGCGCGTGTTCCCTCTGCAACGATTATTACGAATGTCTGAATTTAAAAGATCGAGAATTGGAAGAAAGAAAGAATCGGGTGTCCAGACACAGGGGAAAATCACCTCCGAAAACACCGGAACATTATTGGGAACCGGAAATTCCCGACGACGAAGAGTGTTTGAGACGCGGCTACATCGATCCCCCGCAACCGTATTACTTTCAAAAGACAAATAAATACGATAAAAAAGTTGTATCGAAAAATCTAAAAGACGTGAAAATTCAAAACTGTAATTGAAAGGAAAAATTCTCTCGATCCTATAACGTAAAAAAAAAAAAAAAAAAAAAAAAAAAAAAAAAAAAAATTTTTTTTTTTTTTTTTTTTTTTTTTTTTTTTTTTTTTTTCAGGATTGGAGATTTATATCTTTTAGACTTTTGAATCTTAGTTAAATTTATCGTAGCGTTCTGGACTTGTAAAATTTTCCACATTTAATCTCGCGTTCTGGACTTGTAAAATTTTCCACATTTAATCTCGCGTTCTGGACTTGTAAAATTTTCCACATTTAATCTCGCGTTCTGGACTTGTAAAATTTTCCACATTTAATCTCGCGTTCTGGACTTGTAAAATTTTCCACATTTAATCTCGCGTTCTGGACTTGTAAAATTTTCCACATTTAATCTCGCGTTCTGGACTTGTAAAATTTTCCACATTTAATCTCGCGTTCTGGACTTGTAAAATTTTCAACATTTAATCTCGCGTTCTGGACTTGTAAAATTTTCCAGATATTTATCCGAGAAAGTGTATAAAAGAAAGTGTATAAAATTCTCTGGATCCTATAACGTAAAAAAAAAAAAAAAAAAAAAAAAAAAAAATTTTTTTTTTTTTTTTTTTTTTTTTTTTTTTTTTTTTTTTTTTTTTCAACGTTGGAGATTTATATACTTTACACTTTTGAATCTTAGTTAAATTTATTGTAGCATTCTGGACTTGTAAAATATTTCAATCTTGTTTCGCGTTTATTACAGGATCACGCGTACATTATAGGATCGAGAGAATTTTTATTGCTCGGAGAAACTTTTCGAAATATTTTACGAGTCCGCGACGCGAGATCAAAACTGAAAAATTTAGCGCAAACACTCGTAAATAAAGAATTTTTTTCTTCGGTATTTTACAATAATGGCGACGCTACCGACGCAAAAAAACGGGCCGAACGAGGCGCGTACGGACAGAGACTCAGAGTCTCTCCACACGCGCGCCTCGTTCGACCCGTTTTTTCTTTCTCTTTCGGTGGAAGAGAGATTACGACAGTCTGTACTCGAAAGTCCGTTCGCCGAAACGAACCAGCAGGCTTTCGGGCGGCTCCGGCAGATTCATGTTCTCCAGGCTCTCGTTCGTCAGGCGAATTTCCAGGTTTCTCGCCGCGAAATCCCTGGCCGCGGTCTCGTACATCTCCGCGGTCGCGCGCGAGAATTCTTCCAAGAATTCCTCGAAGCTGGGCGCGTTCCGATAGTCTTCGACCCCGATCTTCACTTCCTGGGCTTTTCTCCGGTCCGCGCAGGGCCTGACGGGCTCGAGAAGGGACACCCTCGGTACTTCGGGATTCCGGAACCAGAATCGGATCATGCGGGCGGATCTGTCGCCGCAGTCTCGGAGCAGATCCAGGGTCTTTTCCACGGAGAATATCCTGGTTTTCAGCGCGGAACGGGGCAAGTCCGTTTTCCTGCGGACGACGTCCCGCACTCTGAGCGCGGCGAGTCTTTCGCCCGGCCGGCGGAGATTCTCGCGGCCCAGGATCCGGATCACGTCCATCGCCCTCAGGAAAGGCCGGCCGTCGGAAGACACGACTATCAGGATGGGAACGGGCAGGCGATCGTGGCACAGGTTGAAGAACATGGCGAGAGTGACAAAAAAACGAAGGCTAGAGTGACAGAGATTCGACAGCACGGTAGTCTCAGGCAGAATGATTTTCTTTTCGCCCAGAGTCCCGCATTTATACCCGATCGATTGCGCAACATCCCGTTTCGCCGGAAAAGATTGCGTGCGCAACATCCCGTTTCGCCAGAAAAAGATTGCGCGCGTGCCAGGAAATCACGCGTCCGAGAAAAGACTGGGCGGTTTCCCGTGACCTAGAAGAACGGATGCGGAACTTCCTTTCGAGACGAAAAAAGATCTCGCGCGTGTCAGGAAATCACGCGTCCGAGAAAAGACTGGGCGGTTTCCAGTGACCTCGAAGAACGGATGCGGAACTTCCTTTCGAGACGAAAAAAGATCTTGCGCGTGATTTCAAATCATCTCTATTCTATATTGAAAAAAAAAAAAAAAAAAAAAAAAAAAAAAAAAAAAATATTTTTTTTTTTTTTTTTTTTTTTTTTTTTTTTTTTTTTTCATGTCACAGACTTTTCCTTCTTTTTATATAATTTAGATTTTCGAATCTTGGTTAGATTTATTGTAGCGTTCTGGACTCGTGAAATGTTTCGAAAGATTTTCAATAACAATTATTTCAAACACGTAACGTAAAAAAAGTGCAAGAATCCAGCTCGGAAAGAAATATTTACCCTTTCGAACGGAAAGAAAATATCCAAGAAAATCGATATCCGAGAATATTATCGACTGTCGTTTGTAAAAAACAACACGGTTTATCAAAAAGCCGAAAAAAGTTATGACTGTCGACCTGTATCTTATATAATTCAGGTTGACAATACAATTTTGACACTATGGTCAGCCCGTATACAAACATGGAAGATCCAATCTGAAAATAATTTTTTTTTATTATTATAAAAATCATCTCTATCCTATATTGTAATATTGTAATATCCTATATTGTAATTTTATATAATTTAGATTTTCGAATCTTGGTTAAATTTATTGTAGCGTTCCGGACTCGTGAAATGTTTCGAAAGATTTTCGATAACAATTATTTCAAACACGTAATGTAAAAAAAGTGCAAGAATCCAGCTCGGAAAGAAATATTTACCCTTTCGAACGGAAAGAAAATATCCAAGAAAATCGATATCCGAGAATGTCATCGACCTGTGTCTTATATTTAATACAGTTTCGACACTGCGCCGCGCTCGGTTCCGAAACGCGAGTTTTATTCTTCTGAATTTTACAATATTGGCGATGCGTCCGATTTAAAAAAACGGGCCGAACGAAGCGCGTCCGGGTCGAAAAGACTCGCGTCTTTTCACCCTTCGCGCCTCGTTCGGCCCGTTTTTTTCTTTTTTTCAAAGTTTTTTTTTCACTCTCGTTCCAGCCGGTCTCTCGCCCACTCGGCGAAGAAGAAACATTCGACTTTAGCGCAGTGAGCCGCGGCCCCTTTCCCTTTCAGTTTTCCGTGGTGTCCGCAGTCTCTGACCGCCGATTTCATGGGATGCAGCAAGTCGTCGAATTTCGGGCATCCGAAATTTTCCAGGTTCACGCAAGGTATGCCCAGTTCTTCCAAGACGTCCTTTTCGACGTGGCCCCCCTTATACGCGACCAGGCGCTTTTCCACCGTGGCGTTTTCCTCGTACACCATGCGCAGGAGGGCTTTCAGGAAATCTTCGTCGAACAGGTCCGTTTCTCCGGGCAGGCTCCGGAGCGACATTCCGTGTATCCTGTCGGTGCAATAGCGGACGCTCTGCCATTCTTTTGGGGTCGGGGTCAGATGGTCCAGCCGGAACCTGAAACAACGACAGTCGTTTCTGGTCAGCGAAGCGAATCCCATCTCGCGGGCCCGAAATTTCCGGTCGATGCGAAATCCGTCGAGGTCCAAGACCATGCACACTTCGGACAGGCTCATGGCGGCTTGCTTTTCGAGAAAAGACAGCAGAGTGATGCGGAGAGAAAATTTTCGACGTGTCCGCTGGCGAGAACAGAAATTCAGAATGATTTTCCCTTCCCCCGGAGACACGCATTTATACGCCCGATCGACCTCGATCGGTTCCGGAAAGGCGCGTTCGCAGAAAAAACACCGGGCCGCGTGATTTCCGCGCGAGATGAAAATAAAAACGTCGTCCGGTCGCGCCTTCCGGATTCGTCGCTTCGAGGAAAAAGATTGCGCAACTTCCCGTGACCCCGACGGCTTGTCGCTACCGACCGGAAGTTCTGGAATAAATCCGACACGAGTTCGAAAGCGTAAAAGATACAAACCTCCATCCTTGAAAAAAAAAAAAAAAAAAAAAAAAAAAAAAAAAAAAAAAAAAAAAAATTTTTTTTTTTTTTTTTTTTTTTTTTTTTTTTTTTTTTTAAGGATGGAGGTTTGTATCTTTTATCTTAGTTAAAATTATAAGTGTATAAAATATCCTAATCCTATAATGAAAAAAAAAAAAAAAAAAAAAAAAAAAAAAAAAAAAAAAAAAAAAAAACAATTTTTTTTTTTTTTTTTTTTTTTTTTTTTTTTTCAAGGATGGAGGTTTGTATCTTTTACGCTTTTGAATCTTAGTTAAATTTATCGTAGCGTTCTGGACTTGTAAAATATTTCAATCTTATCGTAGCGTTCTGGACTTGTAAAATATTTCAATCTTATCGTAGCGTTCTGGACTTGTAAAATATTTCAATCTTATCGTAGCGTTCTGGACTTGTAAAATATTTCAATCTTATCGTAGCGTTCTGGACTTGTAAAATATTTCAATCTTGTTTCGCGTTCTGGACTTGTAAAATATTTCAATCTTATCGTAGCGTTCTGGACTTGTAAAATATTTCAATCTTATCGTAGCGTTCTGGACTTGTAAAATATTTCAATCTTGTTTCGCGTTCTGGACTTGTAAAATATTTCAATCTTGTTTCGCGTTCTGGACTTGTAAAATATTTCAATCTTGTTTCGCGTTCTGGACTTGTAAAATATTTCAATCTTGTTTCGCGTTCTGGACTTGTAAAATATTTCAATCTTGTTTCGCGTTCTGAACTTGTAAAAATTTTCGAACAATTTTCCTAGTCATAGAAACCATGCATGAAAAAAAAAAAAAAAAAAAAAAAAAAAAAAAAAAAAATTTTTTTTTTTTTTTTTTTTTTTTTTTTTTTTTTTTTTTTTTTTTCCGAGGTTGGAGATTTACATCTTTTACGCTTTCGAACTCGATGAGATATTTTCGTCGAGGTCACCGGATGTTATGCCGTCTTTTCCTCGAAGCGACGAATCCGACAGGCGTCGCGCGACCGGATGACCTCGTTTATTTCTGTCTTTCCTTCTGATCGTTCTGGAAATCCGGTTGCGCAAATTCCCGCGGCCCGAGCGTATAAAAGCCAGAGCTTCGGGCCGAAAGCATCATTTCGATTCTTCATCGAGACCTGCGTGCCCGACCGCCGATCGTTTCATTTTTCCTTCGTGTTTTTCGAAAAGCCATGAACACCAAGAAATCTTTCAAAGGAACGGACGTGTTCCCCAAACGCCCGTCTACGTCTGTCTACAGACTCCAGTATCCCGAAAAAAACTTCAAGTGCTGGACTTCCAATAAGGACGTGAAGGTTTTCGTCCCGTTCATGAACGAAGACCGCAAGATATATTTCTGCAAGCACGTAGGCCACGACGGAAACATGTCCAGCGTGCAGTACATGGGAAAAGAATGCCAGAGATTCGACTCGTTTCACCCCGAGAGCATAGACTGGTCCCTGATCGCCACCAGGTACAGGAGAAACCCGAGGCAGGAGTTTCGGAAGAACGCGGACGTGAGGATGAGCTTCAAGATGGAAAATCAGTTTCTCGTGAAAGCTTATTTCACGTTCGGCCTGAGAACCGTGACGGAAGGCACGGTCCATCTGATCCAGACCCTGAACGTGCCCTTGCTGTTTTATCTGCTCCCGAGAACGATGGGGAGAAAAGAACTGAGCCGCGAAGACAAACTGTTTCATTACGACAACGTCCATCTCTTCGACAGGAGAATTTTGCTGGCCGACGGCGCTTACGCCGTTCCCCCTGGAACCACGTACATGCTTTTCACGACTCAGAAGAATTTTTTCTCTCTGGATCTGTTGGCGAGCGATTTTCCGATTCCTTTCCGGACGACCGATCCCGTGGCCCAGCGAGTCACCAGACTGGAATGTTCGATGGATTTTCCACCCCAGACCCCGTACATCGACGACGAAAGGGACGAAGACGAAGATCGGGCCGCCATGCCGCCGCCTCTGCCGCAATCGGAATCTAGTACTTTTTCGTATTTCGAACCGCAGCCCGGCTCTTCTTCGGCTTCTTCCTATGTCGAACTGCAGCCCGGCCCTTCTTCGGCTTCTTCGTATTTCGAACAGCAACCCGTGACTTCTCCTTACTTTCCACCGCAACCTTCCACTTCGTCTTACTTTCAGCGGCAAAAGCGGGCCAGGACCGAAGCGGAAAGCGATTTCGACGAGTTTTTCGTGCCCGAAGAACCGCAGCAAATGCCAGAAGCGCCACAGCAAATGCCAGAAGCGCCGCAGCAACAGATCACGTACTGGCTGATTCCCAATCCGCCGATTCTGGAAAGGCGCGTGGTCACGGCTTCTCCGGATTTCGTGAAGAATTACCAGATCTTGAACTCGAAGGTCTTGGACGATCCGAAAGCGGTGGTTTTTCGCAGCGAAGAACCGGATCCGGAACCCTTGGACTTGACGATCCGCCGGAACGCGGAATGCGTGGATCTGACTGGAGAAATGCCCGAAAACTCCGACGGTTCGAATCCAGAAACGCCCGATTCGGAAAACTCTGACGTTTCGAATCCCGAGAATTTCGCAGACTGCCCCCAGGTCGACCGATCCGATTCTCCAGAAAAAGAATTGGATCTGGATGCCATGTTGGACATGCCCTTCGATCCGAAAGAAGACGTCGCCCTGGACAGCATCATTTCCGACTTGTACAATTCTTCTCCCGCCATGAATTATGATCTGTGTCCTTCTGTGTTGTAAAAAAAACTCTTGTAAAAATATTTGTGATACTTGTAAACTTGAATATAAAAAAAAAAAAAAAAAAAAAAAAAAAAAAAAAAAAAAAAAAAAAACGGGTCGAACGAGGCCTGTGAGGAAAGATACGTATCTTTCCTCACAGGCCTCGTTCGACCCGTTTTTTTGCGTTAAATATACAACCAATATTGAAAAATTCTTCAGAATAAAACTTGTACGTTTCGAAACAAAGTGTTATGGTGACGTATTTGATGATACTGCGCCGCGTGACACTTGGCTTTTTCTCTAGTCTAACAAATAACTTTACTTTTTCCATTATCCGACTGTTTTCGTATACACCAGTTTCTCCGTTATTTTTTCACAAGTTTTCCTGCTTACATAAAACTCTATAATGTAAAAAAAAAAAAAAAAAAAAAAAAAAAAAAAAAAAAAAAAAAAAAAAAAAAAAAAAAAATTTTTTTTTTTTTTTTTTTTTTTTTTTTTTTTTTTTTTTTCATGCATGGTTTCTATGACTAGGAAATTTGTTCGAAAATTTTTACAAGTTCAGAACGCGAATCAAGATTGAAATATTTTACAAGTCCAGAATGCTACGATAAATTTAACTAAGATTCAAAAGCGTAAAAGATACAAACCTCCATCTTAAAAAAAAAACGAACGGAAAGAAAATATCCAAGAAAATCGATTTCCGAGAATGTTATTGACTGTCGCGTGCAAAAAACAACACGGTTTATCAAAAAGCTGAAAAAAGTTATAACTGTCGAACTGTATCTTATATAATAAAGTGCAAGAATCCAGCTCGGAAAGAAATATTTACCCTTTCGAACGGAAAGAAAATATCCAAGAAAATCGATTTCCGAGAATATTAATGACTGTCGCGTGCAAAAACAACACGGTTTATCAAAAAGCTGAAAAAACTAAAATATTTTACAAGTTCAGAACGCTAGCATAAATCTGATCAAGATTCGAAAATCTAAATTATATAAAAATCTCAATACTGAAAAAAAAAAAAAAAAAAAAAAAAAAAAAAAAAAAAATTTTTTTTTTTTTTTTTTTTTTTTTTTTTTTTTTTTTTATAGTTGGGAAAATATCAATACTACGACTCGTGAAAAAAATTAAATATATTTTTCGATGCGGTAGTTTTCGAATCTCGGCCGAATTCGTTCTACGACTTCCTGTCGCCGTTTCGGCCGAATCGATTACGCAACTTCCCGTGACCTCGGTCGGTCGCGTTTCGTATGACCGCGGATGAAAAAAACACGCGCGGCCTCGTTTTTCTGGAATCCGGTTGCGCAACTTCCCGCGATAACAGGCCGCTTTTGTTCCGGCGTTTCCTGTCGTTCCGCGTATCGAGTTGCGCAACATCCCGCGACCGAAAGGAAATCGTGGGAAGACGAACGCGTGTTTACCCTTTTTTCTCGGAACGGGTGCGGCGACCCGGAAAGATTTGTTTTCTTCTGCGAACCGGATTGCGCAACGTCCTTCCCCGGGGGCTTTTTTTATCTGCCCGGAGGAAACCTTCGGATAATTTCGGCTGGGGATTTCCTGTCGTTCTCAGAACCGGTCGGGGCCGCGGGAAACGCGCGACCTCGATGTTCTGTATAAAAAGGCGAAGATATTCTGATCGAAATCATACCCTCCTGAGTTTTCGTAGCGCGCTGTCGCTGTTGCTCCGCTGATTTTTCTTTGCTCGTTTGCCAGAGTCCCGTTGGATTACGTTTCATTTACTCGTTGCCAGAGTGCTGTTGGATTTTAAATTTCATTTACTCGTTGCCAGAGTGCTGTCGAATCGGATCGATTTTCTCGGACGAGATGGCTCTGAATTTCGAAGACCTGGAAGGACTGATGGAATGGTGTGACGAACAGTGTTCCGACCGGAACGGAGTCTACGATCCGTACCGCATGGTACTGCACACCCCGCTCGTCACTTACGAAGAAGATCGTCCTTGCCCGCCGGATCCGATGCCGGTTTCGTCCGGAGAGGAAAAGTTTTCGGAGGTTTTCGCCCTGGAAGAATCCGTTTTCTTGCCGCCGCCTGCACCGATGCCCGAGCCCGAAAAATTCTCTCCCGTTTTCTTGCCTCCGGAGCCGGAAAATCTCGCCCCGGAAGAATCGAAGAAGGCTCTCGTTTTCTCGCCGCCGATAGAAAAAAAACCAGTTCCTGTGAAACCAGAGCCGCCCCGAGAAAAAAAAACTGTTCCTGCCGAAATTCCTGCGAAACCAGAGCCCGTGAACGAGAAACTGAAAAAGCCTGTTCCCGCCGAAATTCCTGTGAAACCAGAGCCCGTGAACAAGAAACTGAAAAAAACTGTTCCTGCCGAAATTCCTGTGAAACCCGAGCCCGTGAACGAGAAACTGAAAAAACCAGTTCCTGCGAAACCCGAGCCCGTGAACGAGAAACTGAAAAAGCCTGTTCCCGCCGAAATTCCCGTGAAACCAGAGCCGCCCCGAGAGAAAGAACCTGTTCCTGCCGAAGATTTTCGGAAAAGGAAATTTTTCGAAGCCGTGGAGGCCTCCAGAGCTAAAATTCGAGAGGGGTTGAAACAGTTCAAGATCCCGAAGAGAACGCCGGTTCCCGAAGAGAAATCGAAACCGATTTCTCGCGAAAAGATGGTTTCGAAAGCTGCGGAGCCGAAGCGGAAAAATCTTCGAATTCCTCGGACGAAGAAAGAGGAAAGGAAAGTGTTTCGAGCCATGGAGATTGCCCCCGCCCGGTCGAAAAAAGACGAGGTTTTCAAAATACCCTTTCAGAAAACTAGAGATCTTCGGAAACACGTTAAGAAATTCGAGCCTTCCAAGTTCACTTTCGACTCGGATTCTATCCTGATTCTCTCGCCGGATGCGGAGGATTACAAGTACATTTTTAATCTGAAAGGAAAAAGCTTCCTGAAATTCAAAGAGCAGTACGAGAAAAACTTTGTGTGATGGACATTTTTCCACTCGATGTTTCGAAGAACTGTTCGAAAAAAAAACTTTGTGTGATGGACATTTTTCCACTCGATGTTTCGAAGAACTGTTCGAAAAAAAAACTGTGTGAGAGACATTTTTTCCACTCGACGTTTCGAAGAACTGTTCGAAAAAAAAACTGTGTGATGGACTTTGTTTCACCTGATGTTTTCCCCCTTTCTTTTTCGAACGGGTGAGAAAAATTGTTAGAGGTGAAAGTGAAAAAATGGGTCAGAGGCGGGTTTATACCCGCCTCTGGCCCATTTTTTTGCGACGCTTCGTTTGCCAATATTGACGAAACGTAAAAGTTTCACTCGTGTATTTTTCTTCTCGAAACGAGGAGACTTTTTCGCCTGATGTTTCCCCCCGTTCGAAAAAGAAAGAATGCGAAAAATTGTTAGAGGTGAAAGTGAAAAAATGGGTCAGAGGCGGGTTTATACCCGTCTCTGGCCCATTTTTTTGCGACGCTTCGTTTGCCGATATTGACGAAACGCAAAAGTTTCACTCGTGTATTTTTCTTCTCGAAACGAGTAATAAACGGAATTTTATCCTGTAATGTTTTGTCGTCTGTTTTTGTTTCTTTCCGCTTTGGAATGCGCGATCTGTGGATGATTCGGTGGAACTGCTTTCGATTTTTAAACTGTTTTCCTTCGGAAGTTTGATCTTTGCGATTCGATGAAATTAATGGAGGAAATTTAGAAATTTAAAATTGTTCATTGGCCTTGGAACGCGCGATCTGGATGATTCGGTGGAACTGCTTTCGATGGTCTCGGTTTTTCTTCGGAAGTTTGATCTTTGCGATTCGATGAAATCGATGGAGGAAATTTAGAAATTTAAAATTGTTCATTGGCCTTGGAATGCGCGATCTGTGGATGATTCGGTGGAACTACTTTCGATTTTTAAACTGTTTTCCTTCGGAAGTTTGATCTTTGCTATTTGATTCCGGATAGGATTCGATGAAATCGATGGAGGAAATTTAGAAATTTAAAATTGTTCATTGGCTTTGGAATGCGCGATCTGTGGATGATTCGGTGGAACTGCTTTCGATTTTTAAACTGTTTTCCTTCGGAAGTTTGATCTTTGCTATTTGATTCCGGATAGGATTCGATGAAATCGATGGAGGAAATTTAGAAATTTAAAATTGTTCATTGGCTTTGGAATGCGCGATCTGTGGATGATTCGGTGGAACTGCTTTCGATGGTCTCGGTTTTTCTTCGGAAGTTTGATCTTTGCGATTCGATGAAATTAATGGAGGAAATTTAGAAATTTAAAATTGTTCATTGGCTTTGGAATGCGCGATCTGTGGATGATTCGGTGGAACTGCTTTCGATGGTCTCGGTTTTTCTTCTCGAAACGGAACTGGGGAGTTTGTTGATGAGGGTGACTGGTTGGTAGAATTTATTATGGGATTCGATGAAATCGACGGAGGAAATTTAAAATTTAAAATTGTTCGTTGGCTTTGAGATGGTAGTCGTGTTGAGAGAAATGTTTTTCTTTCCCTTTTTCTGTTTCGAATGGGGAAGGGAAAACGGGCCGCCTCTGGCCCGTTTCTTTGAGACGCGTCGTGTACCGATGTTGATGAATCGAAAAACTTTTACTCTGACGCGAAAGAAACTAGATTTTTACCCGATGGTGTTTTGTTTCTCGAACCGTTCGTCGTTGGTTTTTCGTTTCCCCGTCCCCCTCTCCCCCCCACGAATTATTTTTCCCCGAACCGTGATTCGACTGTCGAGAGTTTAATTTTTACGCGTTCCCCGTGCGAACGACCTCGGACCCTTCGTCGTTGTCTTTTCCTTCCCCGTTTTCGCTTCTTTTTCGGATTCGGAAAAAACCCGCGGGGGTCAGAGTGCTCGAAGATTAAATCGTCCGACTGTACCTAAATAGGAATAGAAGTGTCACTTTTGTCCTTGGGGATTCTTTTTGTTTTTAACTCTGTTCTCCATAGTTATTACAGCAATAACTAAGACAACAAGTTTATTTGCGCTTGTTTTATTAAATATTTTACAATCGAGTCTACAATTTAGGTTTTCATTTCAGTAATATATGTCATAGATTTCAAATCCGAATAACTGTAATTGAAGAATTGTACAATATATTTTAAAAAAGAGCATTTTTGATACTCTAAATTAAACTTATTTTAGGGTTCCATTCTTAAAAATTAAAAAGCAGAAACATTATAAGATTATTTGTGTGTCTGTCTATCACAGCCCTTTTCTCTAAAATTATGGACCATGTAAAGTTCAAAACTACCAGATTTATATAAAGGTTACTGACAGGCACATTTATAGATAAATAGCCTATTGGCGCACATATTTACTGATCAAGAACCATTAACAAAACTTAATTACTTAAAAACTTAAAGCTAATTAAGTTGATTCATTTTTTATCAGGTATTTATATTACCGTTTGAATGATATCATTCTACATAACTGATAAAAGTTTTTTTTTCTTTTTTTTTTGTAGTATAATTTTAGAGATGTCAAATAAAATATACTGCGAAAATATGCCTCCACCCCTATTTCCAAATCTACTAAAAAAAATAAAAATAAATTAGGGGTTGTGGAAGTATATTTAAACCTTGTAGGAAAACTATAAAGATTATCCTAAGTGGAATAGTTTTTGAGAAAATAGTATTTTTCTGTTACACACAAAATTTACTTTCTCAGCCAGGGAGTTGAGGGTATACGAAATACCTATCGATGCGGACTCATCTATGAATTAATTATTATGATTTTTGAAAAAAAGATTCGGTAATTAGCCAAGCTGTTAATTAAAATCCTTTCTATAAACAGGAGCACGGTAAAAGATGCATTTATAATTATAGGACCTCCTTTCGAAGCGCGCTTGGCAAAATGCCAAATTTATACTTTGTGCAAGGTCTTTGTTTTACGGAATGCTTTGTGCGCGAGTAAAATTTTCATTTGACCGATTATTTTTAAATATATATATATATATTTTTTCAAAATTCAGTCTTTATTGTTTTTAAAATTTTTAACATGCTAATTAAGTATATTTTTTAAATGATGCGTTAATTCTATCAGTTTACGATTTATGATGTAGAAAAGGAATTTCATTAGAAAAACCCATCAGCACCAATTATTTTACTTGTTACTTTTTATTTTAGGAACAAAATATCCAGGCTATTTTCCTTCCTTTCATTGTACTTTGACGTTTAATCATAAAATAAAATTATATTCTTTTTATCTTAGTTACGATTTGCGAAAACTATGTCCAATATTTTATGGGATTTCCTTTTTGTTTTTAATGCCGAAAGTTACCCTGGTAATAAAACCAAAGTCTTCCTTTAAATTGTCCAGAAAATGGTCACGTACCAATTTAATTTTCTCATTCCCTAACGTATCAATCATTACGACTAAATGGAAGACATAGGGTATTTTTATTATAAAAAATATTACTAAAATCTAACCGTAAAATATTTTTACATTAGACATATAAAATAAGGAGATACTTCTATAGCATAGACTATGGGAAATCAGCCAATATATATATATAAGTATTAATTTATATTTCACAGTTATTGCGTCATATCTGAAATTTCTACGAAATCATTATGCAATAAGCTTATTATATACAACAACGTTACACATAAAAAAGTGTAAAAATGTAACTGAAATGTTGTTTCATTTAACCTTCCACATAGTCTACTATTGGAAATTTTAGAACACACTTGCTGTTTCCGGATTTTTTATTATTTATTTGTTTATTTATTTATTTATTTATTCATTTATTTTACATAAATGGCATCGAAATTGAAATTAAACTTTTACCACTTGTATTATATTTATTTTTCTGATATACCTTTTATTAATATTATAAAACTTCTTGCATTTGTAGTCGAGATACCAGTGTAACGAAATAAGGAACGTCACGCGCCTGTTCTTGCTAAAATTGTAAGTGCTCCCGTAGAAATAGCCTTCTGCTGACGTAGTTTTAACTTACAAATATTGTTTGAAAATCATAAAAATGATTATTTCGTTACGGCATTGCCATATTTAATGGGCAATTTTTGTTATTAGAGTGGTAGTTAAAAAAATCATCTAATCATATATTTTTCAATGTCCTTAATTCTTCAAAACTTTTAAAATATCTAAATAATATAAAATATATTTAATATTGTATATTTAAAATACAGGTGAATAATCAATCAAGAAAAGGCGTAAATTAAAATTTATAAATGTATTTAACACACTCATGAATTACTTTTTTTAGTGAAATTATAGTATATATTATATTTAAAGCTTGAAATAAAATTTGCTCTACTGGCACGGAATTTTTTTAAATCAGTGAAGAGAAAAAATGGTTACTTTGAAAGAAATATGATTACATATTTAAAATGATCATATTTCTCCCTGAAAAATAAGATCGATCCTGCTTATATTTTTGGAGTATCTTACAATGTGTCCGTATAAGATATCAATGTGAACCGCTATAGAAAACATACAGCAGGTTAAAAAAAATGGTTCAAAATTTTCTTTTCTGTGGAAGACAAATAAAATCAAAATTACAATTTTAGAAGCAATGAATTAGAAGCTCTCATTTTTACATGTAGAAAACGCAAGTTTTCATACTTTTACTAAAGTTTTTCTAGGAAACTGGGATTCCTAGAACTTTTCATGTAACGGCAACAACAAAATTTCATGTAACAGACACACTTTTGCGCCGAAAATCAAAAAATCTGTAAGGTTATTAAGAATTTTTTTTGGAAACTGGGATTCCGAGAACTTTTCATGTAACTGCAGCCAGGGTTACAAATAAAAGTTTAGTAAGATTACTGAAATTTTAGCAGATTCATTTGTAAAGTTACAGATTTTTGTAGCTTTACAAAAACTAGTTTTGTAGATTTGCAGCTTTTTTCGTACAGTTACAGTTGAAAGTTTAGTAAGCATGTAACTTTACATCTGTAGAACTACAGATTTTTTTTTACAGTGTAGCAAATAAATAATTTAATTTAAATACTGTATTATTTTTAATTAATACAATACTAAATTTGACCCAATTTGTTTTGAGAATTACTCAGTGTTGTATGAAATACCCTTTATTAGAGAAGACGGATCAAAGAATTACTATATTGGTATGACTCGCAAGAAAATTAAGTATAGAAAAAAGGAGCATATAGCTGATATTAAATATAATAGAAAAACAACAGCCCTAGCAAGATTTTATTAAGAAGAAACCATCCAAGTAAATTTCAATAAAATTTTCCCATCCACTCTGTACTATCCATCCATTATATGGGAAACCATAGAGATTGTAACGCGCAAAAACTGAATATGTAACGATGCAGCATCATTTCAACCAAATACGACTCGAGCTACTCAATAAGTACGAAAACAAAATAAAATAAACATCCATATAAAATAAAAATATAACTTGAATAATATGAAAGAATACCTGGAAAACTGAGTGATGGCGTGTCACAGACCATGCAATTTTAGAACATCTTTATTTATTTATTTATTTGAAAATGACTCGGGTTGAGTCGAAACATGTCAACAGTCGAAATAAACGTATTTTTACAGGTTTACATTCTTTAATTTACACATTTTAGTATTTAAAATTAATATACTGTATCCATTGTAATAGTAAAAATACAAAGGTTGAAGAATATAGAAAACATTTCACTTTAATCTTAAATTACAGTCATAGATATTTTATTCAGAATTATAATAAATATTTTCGTTTCATCCTATAGCTTATGGTAATTATATCACTGGTTTATAATACTACTTCTAAAGACTTGTTTTAAAATCAGTTATCTGTTTACAGTGCAATTACAACGTTTGAGATAAAAGCCAATAATTTTAGCATATGCAGTACTTGTGCGGTTTGCCTACTCTGAAAATTTATCTGGATAATGATCAGTTTTCTAAATTTATCATCATTCAATAAAACAGCGGTGTTATCAAAAGTGGAATTTACAGTAATGCAATCTGATAAATTGCACTTCATTAGCCACAAAAGATGGACACTCCATAATCGTTGAGAGTGATTAATGTTTAGACCTGTCTCGTGATTCTTTGGAAATTCGCAAATCTCTATTAAATGAACAATGGCATGGTCCATTAAATATAATTGCATTTAAAGCTCTGAGCATAGTAATTTTGGAGACGTTATATTCTTCAATGGAAAAACATTTTATTTTGCAATTCACGTTATCTTTAAAGTTAGATCCGTTTAAGATTGGTGATTACATTGCTGTTATTTCTGTACTGTATATTTTGATATTATTATTTATACTAAAGCGTTCTGACCCTACATATTTTTCATCTTTATAATGTACTAGCAAACACCGCGGCTTTGCTCGCGTAATATTTGAAATATGCCAAGTGATATTTATATGTCTAATTTTTATCAAAAGGTACTAACTAAATTTTTATTTTATTAAAAGGTAATATTTTATTTTATTAAAAGGTACTTATTACTTTTAGGAATAATTCAAAAATTACTATTTAAAGCACAGTTTGACTAAACATCATTATTACACTGTATTAGGCAGAAATGAGACTTAAATTAATAAAATGAAATAAAACTAAATAAATGATAATTTAGAAAATATTTTGACACTTTTATGCTCAATTAATACGCTCATTTCAGTATTCATTTGAAGTTTTGAATTTTTTAGAAACCATCTTCTTACATCTTAAAATTAACCATCATGTCGAATTCCAAGTCCTACCACCTCTCTCAACATAAAGGGCTATGTTGAAACAGGAACTGTCACCATTAATTTGCCAACATTAATTTCGAAATCGGTTTGATATTTCCTAATATTCCACAGAAACGTAATTTAAAAAGCTTTTAAAGCCCTTTTTTAGAACGTTTGTTATTCCTGTGAACCCCAGGTGGTAGAATCACCGGCATAAAATATAGCCTGTGTAGGATCAGAGACTGTTACCACTGATTCGCAACTATTACTTTTATAATCGGTTTATATTCCCTGAAATTGCATAGAATCGTAATTTAGAACTTTTTTAAAATGCTTTTCGCACCTCCCCTTCGCTTCACCCCTTTTTAATTCCAATTTATTTTCGACGTTCCTTCGAGGGCATTTATATTTTATAAGTAACTACCATGTCATATTTAAAGTTTCTAGCCTTTTCAGTATCACAGAAATCACAATTTAGAAAGTTTTTAGCTCCTGCAACCCTCTGGTGGTAGTGGAACAGACATAAAATATAGCTTATGTTTGAGCAGGTTCTATCACCAAAATTTGTCATCATTATTTTTTTAATCGGTTTGGTAATTTATAAGTTTGCTTAAAAATTGTAATTTATAACGCTTTTCACTCACTTCATTTTTTTAAAATTTGGAATTTTCTTTCGACTGTTCTTAGAAAGCAGTTGCATCTTGTAAGTAAATACCATGCCATACTTCAAAGTGTTAGACCCCCCAGTTGTGCAAAAAATGCAAATTAGAAAATGTTTTGCTTTTGCAACCCTCAGATGGTAGTGACAGCAACATAAAATATAACCTATGTTATAGCAGGGATTGTCACCATTGATTTGCAACCATTACTTTTGAAATAGCTTTGGTATATCCTTAGATTGAGTAGAAATCGCAATTTACAACGTTTTTAGGACGCTTTTCGCGCATTTTCACCACTTTTTAAATTTCCAATTTTTTTTAAACTGTTCTTAAAGATCATTTATAGCTAATAAATATGTACCTTGCCTAATTTTAAATTGCTAGCCCCTACCGATCACAAAAATCGAAATTTAGAACGCTTTTCTCCTCCTGCAACGTCTTGGTGATAGTGATACCGACAAAAAATAGCCTCTATGTTAGAGCAGAGGCTGTCAGCATCAATTTCCTACCAATACGTTTGAAATCAGATTCATTCTTCCTGAGATATTGCCGACAAATCGGCATCTAGAACGTTTTTAGAACGCTTTTCGCGCATTTTGCTCCTGGATCTCCTCTGGGGTAGTGGAAACAGATATAAAATACAGCCTATCTTGGAGCAAGATCAGTCACCATCATTTTTACACCATTATATTTGAAATCGGTTCAGTACTTCCTCAGATTGCATAGAAATCGCAATTTAGAAAGTTTTTTATAACGCTTTTTGCGCATTTTGACCCCCTTTTAAATTTCGATATTTTTAGGAAATGTCCTTAGAGATCATTGATATCTTATAACTAACTACCATTCCAAATTTCACGATTCTAGGGCCTTCCGTAACGCAAAAGCCGCAATTTAGAACGTTTTTTGCTCCTGCACCCCCTTTGGGGTAGTGGCACCGACATAAAACATCGCCTATGTTGGAGCAAGGGTTTTCACCATCATTTTGACGCCATTATTTTTTAGATCGGTTTAATATTTCCTGAGATTATGTAGAAACCACCATTAGAACTTTTTTAGAACGCTTTTCGCGCATTTTCACTCCTTTTAAATTTCGAATTGTTTAAGAAATGTTCTTAGAAAGCCTTTATATCTAATAAGTAGCTAATATTTCAAATTTCATATTTCTAGGCCCTTCGGTAACGCAAAAATTGGATTTTTAGAACGTTTTTTGCTCCTGCACCCCCTTTGGGGTAGTGGCACCGACATAAAACATAGCCTATGTTGGAGCAAGGGTTGTCACTGTCATTTTGACATCCTTATTTTGACACCATTATTTTTTAAATCGGTTTGGTATTTCCTGAGATTGTGTAGAAACCACCATTTAGAACGTTTTTTAGAACGCTTTTCGCGCATTTTACTCCTGCATCTCCTCTGGGGTAGTGGAAACAGATATAAAATATAGCCTATCTTGGAGCAAGATCTGCTCCTGCACCCCCTTTGGGGTAGTGGCACCGACATAAAACATCGCCTATGTTGGAGCAAGGGTTTTCACCATCATTTTGACGCCATTATTTTTTAGATCGGTTTAATATTTCCTGAGATTATGTAGAAACCACCATTAGAACTTTTTTAGAACGCTTTTCGCGCATTTTCACTCCTTTTAAATTTCGAATTGTTTAAGAAATGTTCTTAGAAAGCCTTTATATCTGATAAGTAGCTAATATTTCAAATTTCATATTTCTAGGCCCTTCGGTAACGCAAAAATTGGATTTTTAGAACGTTTTTTGCTCCTGCACCCCCTTTGGGGTAGTGGCATCGACATAAAACATAGCCTATGTTGGAGCAAGGGTTGTCACTGTCATTTTGACATCCTTATTTTGACACCATTATTTTTTAAATCGGTTTGGTATTCCATGAGATTGTGTAGAAACCACCATTTAGAACGTTTTTTAGAACGATTTTCGCGCATTTTCACCCCTTTCAAATTTCGAATTGCTTAAGAACTGTTCTTAGAAATCCTTTATATCTAATAAGTAGCTAATATTTCAAATTTCATATTTCTAGGCCCTTCAGTAACACATAAATCGCATTTTTAGAACGTTTTTTGCTCCTGAAGCCCCTTTGGGGTAGTGACACCGACATAAAACATAGCCTATCTAGGAGCAAGCGTTGTCGCCATCATTTTGACATCAATATTTTTTAACTCGGTTTGGTATTTCCTGAGATTGTGTAGAAACTACCATTTAGACCGTTTTTTAGAACGCTTTTTGTGCATTTTCACCCCTTTTAAATTTCGAATTGTTTAAGAACTGTTCTTAGATATCATTTATATCTTATAAGTAACTGATATTCAAAATTCCATATTTCTAGGTCCTTCAGTAACGCTAAAATCGCATTTTTAGAACGTTTTTCGCTCCTACACCCCCATTGGGGTAGTGGCACCGACATAAAACATAGCCTATCTTGGAGCAAGCGTTGTCACCATCATTTTGACACCAATGCTTTTTAAATCTGTTTGGTATTTCCTGAGATTGTGTAGAAACTACCATTTAGAACGTTTTTTAGAACACTTTTTGTGCATTTTCAACCCTTTTAAATTTCGAATTGATTAAGAACTGTTCTTAGACATCATTTATATCTTATAAGTAACTAATATTCAAAATTTCACATTTCTAAGCCCTTCAGTAACGCTAAAATCGCTTTTTTAGAACGTTTTTTGCTCCTACACCCCCTTTGGGGTAGTGGCACCGACATAAGATATAGCCTATGTTCTAAGTTGGACTAACACCATCATTTTGATACCATTACTTTTGGAATCGGTTCGGTAGTTCCAGAGCTTATCTCCGACAAATAAACAATTTTTTCCTCTTTATAATAGGAAGTATAGACAACATTGGTTTTACTGAATACAGCTCGTCTCTAAACTCATGGTACATACGCTAGAGGGTGATAGAACACATCAAGACGAGTAATAGTAAATAGGAAACCAAGGGTCCCAAACGTATTCCAAAGGAGACAGGCGCCATCAAAGTTTAGGGTCCCAAATTGCAAATGATGATAAAAAAGGGAAAAATGGGTTGATTTATCTGCGGTTTTCGCTAAAATCATTCTTTAAATTAGTATTTTCTTTAAAAAAGTTTTAAAGAGAAAGTTATAAAAATGCCGGTAGAGGGCGCTCTAGACTTTGGAGTACCGAATAACTACTTTTTACCGGGTTTTTTTGTAAACTGTTAAATTTTTTCTAAAGCTTAGACCTTAACTTAAATTTTGTTGCACAAGTGAAATCATCGGGAGTGGTTAAGTGGAGCAAATTTAACTGATAACTGATAACGATCGTAACGTTTACGATAATAACGATCGTTTTGAACGATCGTAAAATGAGTAAAATAATAAGTGATGAAGCAAACTTTAAGAGGTGATAGTACACATCAAAACAAATAACATTCACTAAGAAATGCATGATTTGAATTCAAACGCAAACGTGTTAGACCATGTTCAAACTAGATACATGCAAGAGCTATAGCTACCATTATGTTGTAAGTTTCCGGGAGAAGAATATGAAACTGTAACATGGGGAAGAAAGAGTACGCGTATGCAAATTTTCGCTAACATAAAAGTTACTTATCCGAGTGCGTAATTGTAAAACTGGGAACTGTTCACAGCAGCTGTCTTCATTTGCTCTGTGGATAGCCGATAATATGATTTCGTACTCTAACCAGGAGAAGGCCGAGATGTATTACATATACGGAGCTGCACACGGCAATGCAACAGAAGCTCAAAGATTGTACCGAGAGCGTTTTCCATCCAGACGTGTTCCTGATGCGAGGATATTTCAACGACTGCACCAACAACTGTGCGAAAGGGGTTCCTTTGCAAGTTGCATGCAGGATACCGGATGTTCCAGGAGTGTAAGAACGCCATCCGTTACGGATAACATTTTGGATCGTATCAGCGAGAGGCCTGAATTTAGTATGCGGGAACTGTCCGAAGAAGTTAACGTTTCCCATAAAACCGTGTGGCGAGTTCTGCGAGATGAAAGAATGCATCCGTACATACGCAGATAGTTCAAGGCCTAGAACCAGCGGATTACCAGGCACGTGGTTGCTCCAACAAGCGGCTGTGGACACTGCATTTTGTGCACATGTGTTGTTCACGGACTAATGCACATTCACACGCGAGTGTATTTTGGATATCCACAATTATCATGTGTGGTCAAATGAAAACCCATACACAATATGTCCACGTTCGTTCCAGCGACGTTTCGCGGTCAATATTTAAGCCGGAATCGTTCACGATTATCTAATTGGGCCATACTTACTGCCAACGCGCCTGGATGGAGATTCATATCTTGTGTTTCTACAACAGGTGTTGTCAGAACTATTAAACCATGTTCCAACACCCATCAGACGAAATATGTATATGGTTCCAACACGACGGGGCACCGCCCCATTACAGCCTGGATGCCCGTAACGCCCTGAATATCATGTATCCGGGGCGATGGATAGGGCGTGGCGGTCCAATCAGCTGGCCGGCCCGTTTCCCCGATTTATCCTGTCTGGACTTTTTCTTGTGGGGTCATATGAAAAGCCTGATATACAATGATGGTCCCGTAGATTCTGCTTAAGACCTTGTTACCCGGATATCCGTTGCTTCCGCCACCATAAGAGAGATGCCTAATGTTTTCGCCAATGTACGGCGGTCAATCCATCGACGGCTTCAAGCCTACGTTCGAGTTGAAGGCCGCAATTTTGAACAATTCCTGTGATGGAGTACTTCGTGTTGTTTATTTTCATTTGATTGAATAAAGTGTTTTTCTTCCTTTTGTTGGTTTCTTTTCATTCCATCTCTGTCTGTCCTGATTTCCATCATTTTGTTATTATTTTGCTCATTACATACGATCGTTCAAGAATCACCCCCTGAACACAGTTAAATTTGCTCCACTTAACTACTCCCGATGATTTCACTTGTGCACACAAAATTTAAGTTAAGGTCTAAGCTTTAGAAAACATTTAACAGTGTAACATTTAACAGTAACCGGTAAAAAGTAGTTATTCGGTACTCCAAAGTTTAGAGCGCCCTCTACCGGCATTTTTATAACTTTCTCTTTAAAACTTTTTTTTTTAGAAAATACTAATTTAAAGAAAGATTTTAGCGAAAACCGCAAATAAATCGACCCATTTTTCTCTTTTTTATCATCATTTGCAATTTGGGACCCTAAACTTTGATGGCGCCTGTCTCCTTTGGAATACGTTTGGGACCCTTGGTTTCAATACGTTTGGGACCCTTGGTTTCCTATTTACTATTAATCGTCTTGATGTGTTCTATCACCCCCTAGCGTATGTACCATGAGTTTAGGGACACCCTGTATATTCAGATAAAGTTAGGTGTGATATAGGTGTTGCACAAAATATGTTTTATGGATACAAAAATTGGATGAGTATTTCTAAATTTAAATGATGTATCAAATATAACTGTTCTCTTTAATCAATTTAACATACTTAAAAAGTTCTTTATTTTTTCTGTATTTACTATCGCTTTATGATGTTCTATAATTTTGAAACGCAAATTTTACCAAATATCATTGTCAATAGACAACAACTTCAAAGGTGACTTCACTATCATAGGAAATGGAGCAATAGATAAGTATGAATTTGTAAACAGTTTTTTTAATACATCACTCCTTATTTTAAAAGGAGAGATAATACAGAATATTAGGCATTAAATTAAAACGTTCTATTACGAACATTAAATTTTATGTAGGTTTTATCTAATTAGTCCATTAAAAGCATCCATGCTTATTATGCATGAAAATGCTTATCTAGAATGTTGTTTTAAAATTACTTATTAGCGATTTCTATAGAAAAATCTTTTGGCCGCTGTTTAGTGTATATATTTGTGTATATTCCGAAATTTTCTAAACAACCGTAGAGTGGATTTTAATTTTTGCACTAATGTTTTAGAAAAACATAGAAGGTATTAAGCGGTAAATTTCTATCTTTTTGTGCATAAATTTTTACATGGTTAAGCCACTAATTATAATAATCATAAAATTTGGTTGTTTATAGTGTATCCAATGTCGGGTTTCAAAGGCTAAAAAATAAACCAGATTTAAACCTGGAAATAAACAGGGATTTTTGCAAACTATGGGCGCACTAGAGTGTCAGAATAAGAAAAAACACTCTTTATTGTGATATTTCACATCAACTGACGCGTTTTAAGAAAAGGGAAAACAATTTCGATGTCAATGACATGAGTTTATTTTTGTTGCTTTTCTTTTTCACTTTCAATAAAGTCAGGTAGCATTTAAAATAACAGCTTAACCAGCGAGTAGTCGCCAGTTTTTTGAACGTTATTGTTCGCGTTCGGTCTTTTTATCGCCTGACCTTACTACTGGAAAAATAATTAACAAACAGTTTTCATAATTTATTCAAGTTATACATCTCAATTAAGTTATAAATTTGTACTTTAGAGAAATTAGCCAGTTTTTCACGAGCAATGAAATATTTGGAAACCGTGAAGATGTCCTCTCACAAGTGATTATGCTGTGGTCGTTTGGACGAATTTCTACATTCCAAGGCATTATTACTTGGAAAAAGCTACAATGCCATGTTACATTACAATGGTGTAGGAGAAACATTTAAGGTCAGCTCCATGAAATCTCACTGTATAGAGATGGCTCAGAGAGTGTCAAGAGATGGCTCAGAGGACAATAATTGATACGGGCGGTAGAAAGACCGGCACGCAACTGCTGCCGGGTTATATGATTGTTTTTTTCTTTTTAAAGAAATGTGCTTCATGTATATCTTACAAAGGGGCCATCAAACATGGTGCTCACCAATTTTGATGATTTTAAAGTATGTTGTAGAGTTCTTATACCTAACTGTGCTAGGGAAAGGATTCTTCAAATTAGTCTTTTATTTGGAGAAATTCAGAGTCAAAATTTAGCATATTTTTTAAATCTATTAACTTCCAACGATGGCTTCATGGCGTTACCGTGGAATGGATACATTCTGATCGGAGGGCATGAGTTAAATTCTACCGTATGATTTTTTTCTATTTCAATTTTTTCATCATTTTTAAATTTCATTAGATTCGGTTAAATAAATATATTTTATAAGTTTTTATTATTATTATTACTCATCTTGTTTACAGTTGCCTCACTGTAGAAACGATACTGTGGCAAACGATACACGAAGGATGGTAAAGAATGTGTTCAATGCACTGAGTTTAAGCAGTTGGAACATGATCAATGCATTCTTATTCGTGGAATTGTTTCGCATATTTGTGTCAACTGTGAATCTCATATGGAATTGTGTCTTTCTGAAGGCGAATAAACTGAAAAACTAATTGTTATTTTTTTTTTCAAAGTTTGAAATTTCATTATCTTCATACTTTTGTTTATACATTTCGAGATTAATCAATGTGCTTGAAATGTTTTTTTTCCTCTTATTAGAACTTTTGTGATCTCATTATTATAACTATTGATGCCAATAATTCAATTGACAGGGCCCTTTGGGATCTATAAATTGAGTACCAAACTTACTTGTGAAGTAAACACCGAGGGTCTCACGCTAGGCTGACCACCTGACCCGGACATATCTTTTGTAGCACCTCGGGACCCAGTGTCAAGTAAGCAGGGTTGGGCACCTTAGGCCCTTTATTCTCCATGGATCGTACAGGGACAGTTTTATTTTATTATAGCTTGTATGACCTCATTATTATAACTATTGATACCAATTATAAAAGCAAACAATTACGTTTTATAATTCTGATAAGTAATATTAGGATTTAACCCGTTCAGGACCATGGATGCATATATGCCACTTCAAAAAGTATATACGTAATTTCTCTATGGCACCAATAATAAGATAATGTAATATATATAGTATTTAATTTAAGCACTTTCGTGATTATGTAAGTAGTTGTAACTTTTTAAAAATAAACCGTATCAATCGGATAAAATGTGTGTAAGAGAGGCCGGTCAAAAAGAAGTTAAGTTCTTTTAGTATTTTTAAATTATAGGGCAAAAGGCATGGGGGAGGGTCTTATACCCGCGTATAGCGGACAAAACGTTCAAATACATTACATTCGAAAATAATACATTCCTTAAGATTCCACTTCCGTCACAAGAAGAAAGGAAAACGCTAATGGTGACATTATTTTCAAATTTCTCGCTTTGATAGAGTTTATTTATTTATTTGTTTATTTTGCATAGGATAACTGAGGATTATCTACAACCGGGCTAGTTTTTACTTTTAAGATTTTGGCTGTAGTATTTTTATATTAAAGTAGTTTCAATTATGGAACCGGTTGGAACAGGTTCCGAAAGTGAAAGTTTTTTTTTTATCTCAACAAACTCGAAAAAATAAAAACTAGCTCTTTTTCAGATCGTCCTCAGGTATACTACGCAAAACAAATCGTTGAAAAATATTAAAATCAAAGCGAGAAATTTGAAAATAATGCTCCCATTAGCGGTTTACTTTCTCCACGTACTAGTGGAAGCTCTTAAAATATGCGACAACTTGGTACTACTAAGACATACACAATCGTAAACAAATATTACTCCTACATATAGGTCAATGTTTACGAGTTTTCCATGAACTATAACAAAATTATGGCAGATTCTGTTCTGCGTTGGGCGTTTTACCCCGTTCTACTTTATATTTTATATTCATCTGTAGAAGGTAAAATATTTTCATAAATGTGTGTTATCAAATAATTGAAACCTTCAGACAAATATCGGTTTTCGCCTAAATACCATAGACTGTAAACTAAACGCACGGAGCATGGTTTATCACAAGAATGTGATTTAATATCTCAAAGAAAAATATATTGTCCTTATTGTTACTCAAAATAGAAATTTTAGAAATTAAACAAAAAAAAAAGTCGAATTGGGAATTTTCGGTAAAAACACAGTTATTCTAGTGCTGCGTTTTTGGATAATAGCTAAATATATTTTAAATAGAGGCAAGTTGTTGTAAATAAGCAATATAATTTTCAGAAAATGTTAAATGTTTATTTCATCTGTCTAATACCTTCAGTTTGATATACTATTGCGCAAAGAATTCTATACATATGATTCTTTTTTTAATGGAAAAACTATTTTATAATCAATGAAAAGTATACACTAAGAAATTTAAGAACTTATAAAATTAAAAAAAAACCCGATGATTTCTGGGCTTTGCTTTTCAAAGAAATCAAAAGTAAATTTAGATAAAATAATACTTCAGTTATTCTTAACGAAACTTTGAATAACTCTGACATTATCGATTGATCTTTGCAAAAATCATACATGGCAATAGCACAGATATATATTTTCTCAACGTGTAACATTTTGTACTATATCTATTTTCTAAACAAATGGATGAAAATAATTTTAAAAATATTGAAACTATATTTATGAAAAATATATTTATGTAAGCAATAATTTTTTTTACGTTATATTCTTATTCAAATTTTAAGCTTCGCTTGAATTTTATAAGCTATAATTATTCTGCTTTAAATGTAAAACAATATTTGTATTTTCATATAGGAATGTAATCTCTTGGCAATTGTAGATCCGCTTATCGCAATAACACTTTTTCTGAAAATAATTTATAAAAAATCTTTTTTAAAGCATTCAGAAAGACTCAAAATGGTACTTTTAAAAGCATTTCTCCATAAAAGTCTTTTTTTTAAGTTGCTAAGAATAAAGTTTTTCAAGAGCTTTCGCTTTTTCATTTACATTTTTCCTTTACATGAAATGTTTTTAGAAATAAAATATTGCAAGGTGGTTGTTGAACGGTAATGTATCTGGAGATAGATAATAAAAAAAATCAATTCGTAATTATGTGCGAGACTTAAAAAATCCGTTAGTACAATTTTCTGATATGTATAATACTTATAAAGGGATTGTTATGTACTATAAAAAAAATATACATTAAACTCAAACTTTCACATTTTAAATTTTTATACATTAAATTTTAAAATCTAAGATGCAAATAAGTATACTCTATTGTATATGAATAATTCAGTTTTATATACTTTAGAAGCTAGTTGCACTAACTTTATGTTTCTTCGAAATGTGAGAAATTTAGTATCTTTCATGTTTTATTTGAAGTTTTATAAAACGAAAACTTTAATATACTTAATAAAATATCATATTAATAAATATTTGAGTGAAATTTGATTAAAATCTTTTTTAATCTTAGTTTTCTTTTTCAAAAAAGAGAAAAACAGAAAGAATAAGCATAGAAAGAACAAAAATGTACTACGCTTCTTCCATTTAAATACATTGTAATGGACTAGAGTCTCACTTATAAACGGTCTCTGGAGTGTTTTAAGTGTAAGCGTGACGTCAAAAACTGATTTTGAACAGGGACTTCTATACCAGTGGTTCACAAACTTTAATGGTACGCCCCCCACCTTGAAGTAAAAAAAATCGCAAACAACATAATATAAGGATGTATCTATTATCGGAATGGAAATTATTGTATGACCTCTATACTATAAGCTATCGGCTATCCTATATACTACGAAGAAGAGAATTTTTACTACGGAGGATGCACTATGAACAAAACAATAAATTGGTAATCGCAATGTGTGTAAGTGGGATAATAACTAAAACAGTGTACAAATTACAAATATAATGAAATATACATTTAATTATTATCAAAACAAAAATTTAGAATCCAGTTAAATTTCTTCCACTCTTGCTTACAGATGGAGGCATCTATATCAGTGTTAAAACTGGTTAATTATAACCTGAAGCCACTTTCTATACTCAGTTTGTTTCTGTACTTGTTATTCAAAAGCAGGAAAGTAGAAAAAGCACGTTCACACAGATATGTAGTGTAGAACAACAGCAAGAACCTCAAAGATGATTTAGATACTTCTAGCTATTGTGCTCGTGTACATTCATCCAGAAGGTAATTAAGGATTTTTCCTTGAAAACTGCCTTCAAAAAGAAGTTGTAAGCTAGGTAAATTAAGCAGTCTTCGTGACGTTTTGAGATTTTTCGGGCTTTTCAAATGCTCTTCTTCAAAAGGATTGCTAATCCACAAGCACGAGATCGGAGATCTAGGGTTGCTATAACGACTGCTGCTATACCTCACAACGAGACCATAACATCATACCGAGTAAGTGTTTAAGAAAACACTGTTATCTCACGAGTTTTAGTTTAAGTTAATAACTTTTATGATTATTACAGTTCTAAAATATCGTATTTGTTATATTTTTTAAACAGATGAAATAAAGATGGATTTTTGAGGCAAACCTCGATTATTCCCCACCAGTAGGTCGCGACACATAGTTTTGGAACCGCTGCTCTATACTACATTTTACTCTAATTTTCCGAGATGTGCTTGGTGCTTTTGAGATTTACGGTTGCTTGTTTTCGTTGTAGTTTTATTCAAATTAGTCTGAAGCGAATAAAAGTTACTGCAATCTGCAGCGTATAAAAGATAAAGAAAAAGAGTCCGTCTTTGGAATTGGTGAGTGGTTCCGCCATGTGCAGTGAGAGTGAAGCCGGAGTTAGAAGCAATTGTTTTTGGTAATAAGTTTTGCGATTTCATTTGAGTAAATAAAAGTTTCTTGACAGCTACGTATTGTAAAAATTAATGCACTAAAGATTTAACAAATGTTTAGCTTTGCACCTGAAAGTAACTGATTAGATTAAGGTAGTCGCTGTCGGCGTAAAGTGTTGAAGCTTTTTATGTAAATCGAAGTTTGATTATTTCTTCGTTGTTGAAATAGTGATTTACATTGTTTGTCCGCCACGTAATTTCGACTAAGTTGAAAATTACCCGGTCTCCCCTTGTCCAGTTAGTTTAAATAAAGCTGTTTTAAAACTTATATCTGATTATCCCTGAGTTACTAGGTAGTGGCCTTACCGGGGTCGCTACAACATTACATACATTTTAACATACAATAATTTACATTAATACAGCATAGATTATGAGTTTTTTCAATATATAATGCATTCAGTCTATAATATATATTTAGTTCTACAAATAAAAATTAATAATCCTATCGAATTTAGTGAAAATGAGAAGACTAATTTTGTTAAATGTAATCAGTAAAATATGAAAATAAATTTTAACACAGTCCCTTCTTATTTATTTAGTTTTGGGTTAAATATTTGAGCAAGAAAAATAAATATTTGCACGGGACTCTAATTTCAAAGATTTTGAATTCTGCCAAACTTCAATTTAATTTATCTTTGTTAAAATGGACGGGTAAGCAAATTTCGATAGCTAGTAATGGAAGCAAAAACTAGAAAATTCAATTGCTTTTAACTAAATATATAATTTATATATAAAAAAATCATTTGTAAACGTTAAGTGAAATTAATTTCGTAGCGGCTTAGAGTATTTGAAGAATGACACACTAGAATCAGCAGAAGGAAAGATCGGAAATAAAATTTATGTAAAAATGATTTAACTTGCAAAAACACTTAAGATAATGCGGTCACTTTATATTTGAAAATGCTTAAAATATATCCAATACTTTTTGATAAATATTATAGTATTTTTTATATTCATATAGTATGATAAATAACATTTTGCAAAATACTTCTCATTATCGTTTGATAAATATAAACAAAGAAGTCATTTGATGAATAGTTTAAAAGAACTTAATAAAAAGCCTATTTTTTGTCAAAATTGATATATTTAAAGAAGAGGAAACTTCATAAAAAGCATATTTTTGTCAAAACTGATATATCTATAAAAGAGGAAAAGGAAAGGCTACGGAAGATCAGGAAATTGAACAGACATTTATAAAACCCAGAGTTGTAAAAATGCATTGCAATATTTTTTTATGATTTATGCTGTTGTGTAGATTACACATTTTTCTTATAATTTGCACATTTTTTCAGGAACACGCAAAAATAAAAACTACCCTTAATGGGTATTTACTTTGAAGAAGGTAGAAAAAATTTTGTTATTTTAAAAATTTATTCTTTATTAAAAAAATCATATATTTTATTTTTTAAATATCAATATAAATTAGCAAACTTTATAATTTGTTATTATAATTATTTTTTAGATATCAAAATATAATGACATCTTTGTATTAAATATAATATTTCTGGACCTCAATCACAGAAGTCAAAGGATAGTTAAGAACTGTAAGAAAATACGAAAAAAAATTGATTTTTTTTTTGTTTATTTTTTATGTTTTAGTTATAATACTTTATTATTTGCAAATTATTTTGGAATAAAAACAATCGCATATAAATTTCAAATTTTATTATTATTATTATTTTAGCTGAGGCAGCTAATATAATATCTTTCTATCACTCCACTAATTTATTAATTAATATGTTGACAATAAATCTGATCTAAGCGACTTGAAACATACTGATCTAAACGACACGGCATTAACTCAATGATTTTCCAAATTTTTCTGCACTTTATAAAATTCTATAATACGCCCCTCTACAACCAACAACGAGCAGTCAAACTCTGTTACTATTAGTTGTCATAGTGTCTTTGTCCGAGAAAGGTAGAATAGATATCCTTTTAGTGCGAGGTTATGACGATAAAACAAGATTATACAAAGAAGTTGTACACTTATTTAATGATAACCACTCATACCATCCACACTTCCCCAAATCAACTGTTTATAAAACAATTACTTGGTATCGAGACATAGACTCTGTCAGAACGACAGATATCAGGAAGGCCTAAATGCACCACGAACTAAAACAAGAATTTTGAAGTTCGTGCAAGCGTTGTTGAAGATGCCTATACATCTATTAGAAAGATCGCCAAACAAACTGGCATAGGCAGTATATCTGTTAATAAAATATTGAAAGCTAATAAATTCCATCCCTATAAGGTAATACTGACTCATGAGCTTCTGGACGATGATTTCGATCATAAATTAGAATTTTGTGAGGAAAGTATGAGACTGTGCGACGTAACTAGACAATTTTCCTTTTGGAGATGCTTTTCTGGTGAAGGTATATTCCATAAGCAATATCAACAGAAAATTATTGATTCGACTGGAATATTGTGCTATGAAATTGTCGGATATTTTACATAAATGGTAATTTAACAGGTGAAATGAGCGTTGATTTATTAAACAAAAGATAATAGCAAGAGATCTGAAGCATTGCTGGAACAGAGTTCGATAACGTTTGGTTTCACCTGGGTGAGGATCAATGTCATTTCGCGTTGATTGTATGCAATTAATTAAAAACCATTTTTCCTAGGTATTGGAATGATAGGAAGGGTGCAATTAAGTGATCACCGAGGTCACAAGTTTTGATCCTTATGGTTATTTATGCTGAAGCTGTTTGGTTAACAAAGTTTTCGAAACAAAACCTTTAGACAAACATGAATAGAAGGAGCGATTAATACAATATTATGATATTATAATAACAGAAATTTTGTGGAAAATAATTTATAACATGTATGTCGGATTTAGACCGTGTCATGCAGCAAGAAATCAGCAGTTTGAACATCTAATTAAATAGAAAATTCGCCATTATTCACTAAACTGTGAGAGGTGAGAATCTCACCTAAACCAAGTATACGGAATCTAGAGAGGCAAGGGGACTCAAGTTATTGAAGCACTAGGAAGAGGAAGGAGAAGCTACTTCGTCCACGTCGTTGATCAAAGTAGCTCAAAAAGTAGTGCATTCATTTGGAATTTAAGCAGTGGCCCCCTTTTTCCCCACAATGGGGAGAAAAAATGGGACATTTTTCTGTTTTTAAATTTTAAAATAAGAACTTCAATGAAAAGTAAGATTTCCTGAACAGGAAACGAATCTGACCTTATTTTGCTCGATTACACTGCAAAAATATGGCGAAACGAAAAAATGATGAATACAAAGTTTACATATTTTACCTCGTAGAATTCAAATCTGAAATAAAAAAAGTGGGTTCTAATTAAAGATTTCAAAATTGGATCCCTTTTTTACACACAGGGGGTCGAGTTGGGGGCAGGCAACTTTTGTAACACTGAATAGCTATTTTAAAAATATTTAATTAATATTTTTCCGTTTTTCAATCCAAAGTGTTTTTCTCGAGTTATTCTACCGTTTCCAGATTTTTTGGACACCCTGTATATATCTATTGGTTTGAATTTGAGTTTTTCCTTGCAGTTGTGTAAAAATTATATCTATTTTCATAAAACATTTCTCAGATATATAAGAATTTCATCGTAAGTTTAGAAAACAGTACAGTAAATATTTGCCATCTTGACAAAAAAAGAAGCTTATAAACATATTTCCATATACAATAAAAAATTGAAAGGGAAAAAATATTTTCACGTAACTTATAATCTCCAAAATTCGCTTCCACTATAGGCAAGAATTGTATTTGTTTACCACAAAACATTGCATCTCAGTAAGCTCAAATATTTACGTCTACGATGTTTGGAAATGTGTGACATTGTACACAAGCTGACATGCGAGATATGTTTAATCCCTTTTGCAATAGTTTATTTCATGCATATATCAACAAAACATGTTGATTTCGACGCACGATTTAGAGAAAGATAAATTTATTTATTTATTTATTTTGAAAATTCCAGTGATTTTCTGTATTGTCGCAAATAAAACATTTCTTTATCTTTTAAATTCAAATGAAATTTCTTTTCTTGCATATTTCTCTTTTATCTGTTACAAAGCACATTATTAAAAATATTATTTGCTATAAAAAGAAATATTTAAATATAAAAAGCATAATTTTATGCACTTCTTACTTCTAACATAATATTTTGAATATTTTTATAGGTTCTTCATTTTCAGAAATTTACGAAAATATCAATCAATGTGCCAATTGTTTAATTAAAATCATTTAGACATAAATACTATATTCATGCGCATGTGAAGTGCCGTGCAGTTCGGATAATTAAAAATATGTAAAAGTGGCTTTTCGAGTTGTAACAGCTTTGAATATGCAATGGTATTTTGGAATTACATTGTTAATTGAAAACTTAATTAATGGTTCAGAAAATGTCACAAAATGTTGACCATATGTAGAATTATTTTCGAAAGAAAGGATGGCAGATTTGATATTTGAAATATGAGAAAGTGTTATAGCCGGTTATGTTCCTGTAAAACGAAATACGTAATGTGAAAGGGGAAAAATTAACTCGTATTTGGCAGACACCAAAAACGTATTTTCGTTTCGTTATTGGCAGGTAATGGAAGTTTTTGAACCTATAGACACACACACACACACATATATATATATATACACAGATATATGGCGGGTGTCTTAAAAAGGAAAAGGTCTGACTGATTTTAAAATTCAATAACTGGCAAACGGTAACAGATATTTAAAATATTCTTACAGGAGGGTTATGTATGATGTCAGGAGTTTTTTTATCGTGATTCTCGAATTCAGTTTCGAATTAGAAATAATAGATGGCGCTGCAAGCAATAGGCGCTAAATTTAAGCGGGATTTTTTGCCATTTGAGACGGTCCCGAAGTACCTAAAATTCGGGCCTGGATTTAGCGCATATTGCTCGCAGCGCCATCTATTTTTTTGTAATTCGAACTAAATTCGAGAATCACAGTAAAAAAAAACTCCCGACATCATACTTAACGCTCTGGCAAGAATTTTTTAAATATCTGTCACCGTTTGCAAGGTTATTGAATTTTAAAATCAGACTACAGTAAACTCTGTCTAAGGCGGAATCGGTCGGGACTGTGAAAATTTTCCGTGCTAGACAATAATTCCGGCTTGTACAAAAGAGCTTTCCCCCACCCCCTACTCCAAAACGCCTATCCGCAAATCGTATATTTTTTTACGTTCGTAGCATTTAGTAATGTTCTTTAAGATGAAATTTTTAATGAAATTAGATTTTTATTAAATTTGTTGTTTTTTATAATTTCGAAACACTTTATTTGAACACAAAAATAAATATTACCAATACGAAATTGCTCTAATTTTAAAATTTAATGAAAATCATTTAATTTAATCAATACAATTACAGGCTTTATATTTGGCATGCTAGTTTAAAAAAAAAAATCAAAAAATAATCCTTTACCGATGTTTGTTTTTTTCTTTTGGTTTACCATGCATTCTTCACTATTGCGTAAGTCTGTTATTATTGATATTATTTTTTCTTTTAATTTCTCTGAACAAGAAAGATAATGTCGAGGTTCCTGATTCTTCGCAAGCCGTCCTACTTGAATTGCACCGCTGTCTTCAACATTTTCAGAAGCGTGGTCATCCTCATTTGCTTTCCTAAGACAACAATTAGTCTTTTCAGGCGGCATTTCTGAGCAAAGTTTGGCAATCCATTTAACAGCATCGAAAACACTAATGTTTTTTGTCAGATCGGTGGCTGGAGAACAATCATCAAATGATGCAATAATTGACCGCAACAGATATATTTTGTAGTAGGTTTCAGCATTTTAATAACTCGTTGATACATTGGTTGTGTCACTGCAGTAGTATATGCCGGAAGAATTTGTAAATTTATATTCAACAGTTTGACGTTGGCATGACAAGGTGCATTATCGAGGAACAAATTTTATTTTTTACACTCTAAACTGAAATGTCTGAAATTCAGACACTTAAGTGTCTGAAACGCAGTGTTCAATTTTCAGACGTTTTAAAATGTCTGAAAATTATCAGACACTTCTTGTGTCTGAATTTCAGACACTTAAGTGTCTGAAACAAGAGTGTTCGTTTTTCAGACATTTTAAAATGTCTGAAAATTTTTAGACACTTCTTGCATCTGAATTTCAGACATTTCAAATGTCTTAATTGCGGCCATCTTTGAGAGCCGGTTTCCTCCCCCCCACCACCACCAATATGAAGCCATCTTTGACCACTTTTCTTTCTAAGCCACATACGCAGCCATATTTGACCACATTGAAACATTTTTTATAAATGGGAATAATTTGTTACCATAAAGCAGAGCTGATCGCAGCGCAGGAAAACTTTGAAGCATCTGCCCCCTTATTTTAGGGTACCCCAAATTGGGTACAAAATTTTCATAAAGCTGATATTTTAAATCACTTTTGAACTTATGACGATTGTAATCAGTATTTTGTAGTTTTGGAACAGGATATTATATATATACATACATATATATATATACAATCACCTAAAAATGTATTTATGTGATATCATATATGCGCGCATAAAAAACGTTTATTACTTTCAGTGAGAACTTTAAATTAATTCTAGTTCAAAGATCTAGTATTCCTTCGCCCCCCCCCCCCCCCGCCCGCGCCTTTCATATACTGTTACAAAAAAAAAATTAAGCCTATTCAATGTCATTAAATACAAATACATATTTGGATAAATATTTCTTTTTCTTAACCTAATCATTTTCTAAAAGTACAAAATATTTATTAAAATAAGTATAAGATCAAAACAAATTTAAAATATCAGCTTTATAGAAATTTCATACCAAATGTAGGAGCACGTAAAGCTGTAGGAGCACACAAAGAAACAGCCCAGTCTGTCCATGCTGCAATCAGCTCTGCTTTATGGTAACCAATTATTCCCATTTATAAAAAAAAAAAAATGATTCACTCCTTCAGAAAGAATCTTATCCCTGATTTGTTGTTCAATTTTTTTCCCATTTAAATTAGATATTCCCAGTGACATTTTTATTTGTGTGTTAAATAAAATCTAACACTAGATTACACAAAATTTTCAGTATATGAGATCCCAACATTAAAAGAAAAAAAAAAAAGTATGAAACTCTTACTTTTTTTTGTTGTTGTTGTTGTTATTATATTATTTATCATTAGCAAGAAATATTGAAACATTTGACAACAGCACATTAATCAGCATAATGTTGAAAGACATTCAAAATATCAGTTTTACAAAAATAGAATACCAAATTTGGGGCCACCAAAATACAAAGGGAAGGGGGCATCGCGCAATTTGCTAATGCTTTAATAAAATCCTGCGTCTGCAAAAAATCCAACCCAACGTTATGGTTCGTTAAACAGAAGTGACCAGAATTCGGAACTCGGAAGTGTCCGCTAATGAACATTCCCGAATACCAGAAATCTCTGTGTAGCGAAAACCTTCTTAAATCATACTATATTACTCTAACCGTTCAAAATATTCATTATAATCAGCGTAATTTCGAAAGGTATTCAAAATTGCAGATTTACGAAAATTGTATCATCGCCCCCCCCCCCCTAATAAAAAACAAAAAGGAGCAGGTACCCTTAGCCCATGTTTTATGCAGAAGCCCTATGATTCGCTAAACAGACGTATCCCCTATTCAGGAATGTCCGTTACGCAGGTTTTACTGTGTGTATTTAAAGTAAAACCTCCATAACGGAAATTGCTGAATAGCGGACACCTCTTTTTTTTTTTTTTTTTTCCTTATCCCCAACACCTTTAAATCTGTACGTCTTCACCTCTTTAAAGTAGACACCACCAAATAGCGGGCTAATTCCGTGCTCTCGAGGTGTCCGCTATTCAGAGGTTTTGCTGTATATTCATTTATACGCACATTCTAAAGGGTAAAAAGTATTTACCTTTTTTGTGACAGTATAAGAAATATGTTCCAAATAAATTCTAGGTCCAGTTGTTGATACTATTCAATAATATTCTACAAACTAAATTTAAAAGATAACGTGTGTTGATATTAACGTTGTCATTAACGAACACAGGCACACACACACACACACACACCAAAAAATAAATAAATAAATAAATAAATAAATAAATAAATAAATAAAACTTAAAATCCAGAATTTTTTTTTTTTTTTTTTTTTTTTTATGAGTTTCTGTTTTATTATTATTTTCATGGATTCTTTTTAGCACCCAGATATGCTTAAAAAAAATTCTTTGAGGGTTGAAAAACACTTCTAAAAACATTTTTCTTCCCATAAACATCACAATAAAAATAATTTGTATTAAAAAAATGTTATAATAATATGAAAATATATACATACTCGGAGCAAAAATAATTATATGAATAATTAATCTTCAAACCATGTTACTTTTTCAAAATATATTAAATATCAGCATAGTTACACTTTATCAATCAGTCAGAATTATTGGCAATACTTGTTTGAAATCTTGCATTAGAAGTGCGTTTTCACAACATGTTTATTTAGGTCTTAAATTTTATTACAAAAATGAAAAATATCTCCTACTGTCATGGGCGAGAATTCTTATACCCATCTTCTTTTTTTTTTTCATATTATTGAAATTTTTTGCATGATGTTATTTAAATTGATTTTTTTAATATTTTCCGCACATATTCAATTAATTACGCCGATTTTTATAATTTGTTTATAATTACTTTCAAGATCGCTTCATGTTTTAAAAATTTAAGTATGGTGTTGAGATGTAACGCAGGAAATACATAGTAGGTACATTCCATCTTGAAATAAATTTTCATAAGGATTATTAAATATATATATATAGTATCGGCGTACAGTTGAATACAATAAGAGTGATTTATTTCCAATAGGAAAAACTGCAAGTTTACAAATACTCCGAAATACACGATAACACAAACCCTTATACTTTCGAGATTTCTTTTCATACTCTATATCCACCATATAAAACAAAAAATAAAAAGTTCATGGTTTCTCAAAGATAAATTTAAATTTGTTAATATAAAAAAAATCACTTCAATAATATACTCTGTAAGATAAATAAATGGCACTCTTGTCACTAAAAATGAAAATTTGTATGTAAAATTATATCACTAATATAAAATAAAGGAATTCGCAAGGAAAGAACTTACTTGTGCAAAGTTATATAAAAATTAGCTTCTTTTTAAACTTATACTGAACAATTTTTTAATATGTTGCTCAGATGATATGAGCTATTTAACAATCATTAACAAAATTATAAATATTCTTTTTTAATAGCATGCAGGAAACATTAATTCCATAATTTCAAAACTTCTTTACATCTTACCAAATCTAATTGAAACTGTTGTATTTTTCACGTTATTATTCAATCAATAAATAGATTATTTACTACATGAAACTTTAATTTATAAAGTAAAGATCTAGATGAGAATTAAATATATTTATTAATACTGAAAATCATATGCACTCATTGAAAAGCATCAGAAATAAGCAAACAAATCTTTTCACACAAAATATATTTATTTGATAAAAAAAAGACAAAAATATTAAAAATGCAAATTAGTCTAATAAGAATAATTTAAATAGTAAATAAATAATAATATATATGTAAGAACGTTCTGTGAATTATCATTCCAAACCTGTGGAATACCTTACCTTGGCGTAAATATCCAAAACTGTAACAGCTAATCCAGTTTGAAGGACATATTATTTTACGATACTGAACGCCATTTTAAAAATATATGGGTATTCATATTATTTTAGCACTGTATTTTTATAAATATCATGCTATTCTTTTGAATATTTGGTGAGTCTTGAATAAAAATTATCGTAGAAATTTTGAAATTTTTATATTTCCATGAAAAATATAATTCCCAAATGATTTTTTTTTCGATCTCCATTTATAAGCACGTACTGACAAACCATTCCAATAAACCGAATATAAATTTTCGTCTAGTATGTATAAAATGAAGACACAAAGATATAAAATACAGACATCGGATCTCTATGCTAAAAAAAAATTTTCTCTAACGACTAACACACCAACGGATGTATGTGTAGATGTGCATACTATTTCACAAAAGAAAGTAAATGCTGCGTCACTACTTTCTCTTCATTAATGATGATACACTCACTTTCTGACTCATCTTCGATTTACAAGTAAGAGAATTCAAAGTTCAAATCTTCTTTCAGTGTAATGTTTTGGAAATAAAGCAGAAACTTTACATGCGTTATAAGGTTATAACGACGACTGACGATTCCATTTATTATGTGAATAACAAACGTCATTATAGAGATTTCGGATTGAGGAAAAATATATCGTCACACTTTCAAATAATTTATCAAATGTTGATAAATTTAAAAGCAATTTTAACACTTCAGACAAATTAACTGTACTGAGATACTTTAATTCAAATTCGCCAATCCGTTGAGTAAAAGCCGTTGCCCGCCAAATCAGCAATAATCAAATCCGGTCGCGTTCTTCTCGCGCACCGTTCATGCTTGCAACAACAAACAAATCTACTCACTTCAGTTCATTTTACTTGGTGAGTGGTTCAAATGGCTGAATTCCTGAAATGTCTAAAATTGCAAGTGTCTTAAATCCAGACATATAATCATAATTCTAACATTTTTTTCAGTTCATTTATGCCATGATCATAATAAGACGTTTATGTGTCTTAAATTTAGACATCTATCACGTCTGAAATTTTATTTTCAGACGTTTAAGTGTCTTAATTGCTTTTTCAGTCACATATCTGTTTGAATTTAAGACGCCCCTATTTGCAGTGTAGTTTTTTCAATCATTTGTCATTGAACTCCTTTAGGAAACAACCCTCCATTAAAACGATCGACAGTAAGTATTTTTTCTGAGATCTCCAAGTCACAGGCAGTTTAACAATATTTACATTCTTGAAACATAACGCCGTTTTCAATTTTCCAATCACTATTTTCTTTTATAAACTACTCTACAAACTCGCAACAAGCAAAACAGTGACACGTTCGTTCGAAGTTTCACCTCCAGCGGCATTAGCTTTATTGTTTTACAAGGGACTTATTTGGTACACAAGATAAAATAGTACAGTCTCATCGCAAGGATCAATGTCCTTCTCTTGACATCTTTCAATCAGTAGATGAAAGTTACCTTTCCATTCCCGAATTTCATTCTGTGGGACATCTTTCGGGTGTCAGCAAGCATGTTTCATGGCAATATTGTGTAGATTATGGAAACTCATTAACCATTCACTGGAAGCTTTAAAATCCATTTTGCTTATTTTTTCGCAATATAGTCCAGATGTGAGCAAACTTTTCACTCTAGCAATCAAAAAACATTCAAAAGTTGATGCATTAATGTCTTCATCTTTCACAGCATGTTTCCTCTTTCCATGGTATGTTTTCTACTTTCTTTTTAAGCATCATAAATTTGAGTTTTACCATAATTAAAATTAATACTAAGATCTCCAACAGAATAATTATTTTTCTTTTATATTGGTAACTTCGACTTTATCCTGCAGCGATGGAGTATTGAGTTTAGATTTTGAAGCCACTTTTACGATGCACTTACTAATATCCTTAGACAAGATAAAACGACAAAGAACAAATAACCCATGCAATGATCGAGTTTTCTGAACACGCGATTTATTGGAATGAAGCATATGTCAATCAAATAGCGTTCTATGTTTTCGATAAAATGGTTGGATCTTGAGTTGTAATAAACTGCTCGCCGATGACGATCTTTCATTGATTGTCCTGACTCGAAAATCGGTTGAAAACTGACATTCTGTACCGATAAATGAGAAATGCTATTCAGTTTCTCAGTACTGATGTAATACATGCAGATTTGAAGTTTACACTCAAACACATACACACAGACGAAATAACTTCGGGAATGAGACAGTAAGCTATCACTTTGAATTTTAGTACAACCTTAAAGCTTACTAAAGTGTACTTTAAAAGCTTTCGCTTTCTAAAGTGTACTTTAGAAAATACTTATTTTCATAAATGTGCAACCTTCTAATAATAATTTTTACATGCAAATGTATATAGGAAAAATTATTATTTCCTTTTTTAAATGCAAGAATTCGTTAAAAGTTAAACAGTTTCTAGTTATTTAAATTAACATTTTTATACTATTACGGAATTTAATTAAAATTCTTGGCATTGAGTATATGACGTATGTATATCAGTTTTAAAGTTTCATAAATGGAATGCTTTTCATGTTTAAAATATCCTTTTTTCCGCCTTATGCAAAATTTTGGTTTTGGCGGGACCTTAAAAATATTTGCGTTTCAGCGTCAGACAGATTCCGGCATATGCAACAAAAATTAATATTATTTTCTATGGGTTCACCGGGACTTGAAAAATTTTCCGCGGTGCACAGATTTCTGGCTTGCGCAGAGTCCGCCTTAGACAGAATTTACTGTATATATAATGCAAAAAATGTATAATAAAATTTATTTTTTATTATAATTTTTACTTTATATTTCTCTTGTCCGTATTATGTTTCTAATTCCAGAATTTTAAAAACAGATTTTAACGATTTTTTTATGGTTACTTGATTTGATATTCATAGATAAAACATTTTAAAAAAGATAAGGATTATATTATGACTGTACTTCAAAATTCGACCCAGTGGTTAAAGTCTCTTTTTATCCTCCTGAAAAAAAGCATTTATCTATCAGTAAAAAAATCATTCTATTGAATAAAATGGGCAAAGATAGGGAAAAGTTTAAGCCTCAAAAGAGCAATCATTATTTTTCTCTTCAAAGGTTCAACTAGTTGGAAAATAGTACACTGGGGATAAATTTTTATTTACAGTGTCTGGTAGCTAAATAATCGAAATTTTTCTTTCACTGAATTATTTTATTGCAAGCAATCGTAAAAAATTAATCGGTTTTAATAAATGTATAATAAATTGGGCTGAACAATTAAATTTTATAAAATAATTGACCGATGTAAGTAACTGATACATTGAACATTTTATAAAACAAACCACTCCGAATTAAAAAATAAATACTTAACTAAAAAGAAAAAAAACTGAATTTTACTGCATGAAAACATGAAAACAAATAAGTAAGTTAATTTAACGTATTCAATTGAAAGGTTTTTTAGTGGTTTGTTTCTTACACTATGGTGAACGCACACCTTAAAATAAATTCTGGATATTTCTTTACATCACGTAATGAAGTTACGCTTTTAATAATTTTAATACTTTTTTAATAATTAAAAAGTATGGGCACGACAATACACTGTAAAAAAAAAAAAAAAAAAAAAAAAAAAAAAAAAAACGGACTGAAAACGGAGATTCTACTTGCAATCTAGACACCAGTACTATTTCCGTATTTTAACGGAAAATTTCCCCCATAAATTCCAGAAAAACGGAAAAATTTATGTAATTAATGGGGAAAAATTTCCGTAGAAATAAGTATTTCTGGAATTTATGGGGGGGGGGAGGGAATTTCCGTTAAAATACGGAAATAGTAGAGGCACCTCGATTGCAAATAGAATCTCCCTTTTTTTTTTTTTTTTTTTTTTTTTTTTCAGTGTACTTATGACCATTTTGATAATAGTAAGCAGTACACTCAGTATTGATCTCATTATCTGTGCATGCTTATTTTTATCATGATTCATTTATAAATATCTAATTTATTAAAATATAATTATCAGTAATTCATATGGAAAGGCAATGCAGAAATAATGGTAATTTTCAATTATTCATATTATGTTCCATTTTATTTCGTTACTTTGGGGAGTTTAAGAAGAAAGTCCTTTGATAACTTATACTAATCACTCAACGACATTCACAATCTAATGTTAAACCTAAGGTTTGGGTTGTTTGAAATATTTTGTTTGTATTTCAATATATCAAAATGATTTTTTTTTCACAGGATACCCAAAGTCTATTGCCAACAGAGCTCTTTTTTACTTTTTAGATTTTGGTTGCAAATTTTTTTTCTGAGGTCACTTTCTCTTTCGAAACTGGTCGCGAAAGATTGTTTTGTAAATTTTTGTAGTTTTGCAATTTATTTTGTCTTGTGGGCAACATGTTTGTTATAAAACGTGAGGCGGCAGCACAGAAAATCACCTCATCGAGTTCACGGCTGAAATTCCAGAATTTGTTAAAACTCGATTAGCATATTAAAATCGGTCTGCAATCGGTCTGCCAAGCCATATCCTGATGAAAACACCTGAAAACTCGATTTTAGAGGTTGACTCATAGGTTTCCCATTGTGTTTTCTTGCCAATCCTCCATTGTTTTCACACATTTGGGTGCAGTGTATGAAAACACGCCCCCCCCCCTCCGTCTCCCGGTCTATTATATTACTCTTTTGTAGAGATTTGAGGAGTGACAAACGTTTGGATTACCTGTGCCCAGATGCAACTTTGGAACTTATAACATGTCTGAGTGAATTAAAAAAACTTTCTTTTGTTCCATTCAAAAGTCCTTTTTTTTTTTTTTTTTTTTTTTGCTTAAAAATAACAAGAACTGGCACTAAAATTAAAACTAAAATTATCATGATTGGGAAATGTGAATCGATTCGATAAACACTAAAAACCATTTTGGCAATGTACAAAATAAATAAATAAATAAAATACAATCAAAAGAATAAGGAAAAGACACTTCGTCACAGTATGGAGCATAGGCTCTTAAGAATAATGTTTTTTTTTTCGCTCTTTTCTTATTTTATGTTTTCGGGAAATACTTGGCTGCCCGCAAATTTAACTCTTTAAAGAGGTATCATATGTACTCACAGAGTAAAGTTATTCTAATATAGTGGCTAAAAGAACTAGATTACTAATAGGGCTATAATTTTACAAGACCTTGCACTTTTAATAGCATAAACTGTGCTGTTATCTGAACATATTAGCAAGAATTTCTAGAGGAATTCTTAACCAAAGTAGCTTTGTCAGCAGTACCGAACAGACTTAGATTTGGCCAATAGACTTGACATCTATTAGAAACGGATGAATAAAGTATAACTTCAAAAATCCGGCATCATGGGGACCGAGACTATGCCGGATTTTTGAATGAATATTAAAAGTAGTAACTAGGAATATCAAAACTAGTACTATATTCTTAATGGTGCCTTTAGCAATGATTTAATTCATTATAAGTGATAATTATATAAGAAAAAGAGAATTAAATGAAAAAAAAAATTCTTTAATATTTTCTATGTTACAGAAAAAAAATTCTAATAAAGAGTAAAATTATTTCTTCTCTTGTAATTTCAGAAACATCGACGTCAACTTTGTTTGTTTCAATTTTTTTGGCTGTTCTTTAAAAAGGTTATTACTTTTTTTTTATATATACAAATGAAGAATGTCTGTTTCGGAAATGCAGTCTTATTTCTCTAAAGCATATATGAATTTTCCAATCAAATTTATGTATTTTTCTAGTGACACCTTTTCGTCGGCCGGTTGTTCATTCTCGTCTTCTGAGCTGGTACTAGCACTATCGGTGGTTCTATTTAGCATAGCGTCAGCGATCTCGCTGTCCGTTACATTGTTCGTTCTTGATGCATTTTCTTCAATGCTTAGCCAATCACCTATATCCCTTTTTTCGACTCTTAATTCATTTTAAGATTTTGCGTGTTCAATCAGCTCATAAATCGCGGTCTTTTCACGGGAAATATGAAAGTCTAAAATCCTTCCTTATCATTGATTCACCGTAGCCGAAAATTCGTATAGCCATATACTATTGTGCTATGCATTCGCCAAGGTTGTCCCCAAAGCAGTTGCCTTTGCTAAGCAACGGTGCAGTTCCCAGAAAATATGTTCAGAAAATGATCGCATCTAACAAAGGAAAAAAAAAGGCAAATATTCTTTTCCCATTTTTATTTTCGATCTTGAAGTTTTTAATTCGTAAAGAATTGCTATTTTTCTTTTCCCATAACATGAAAGTGTAAAAGAAAAATGAAGGGAAAGAGAGTTTTGATGCCGGATTTTTGAAGTTGAACTGTAATGTATTCCTCTGAATGGCACCTAAATGCCTATTTCTGATCAATCAATAAAACTCTTGCGCATTTTTGGTGTGGAATACTCGAGGACATTTTTGACTATTCCTATAGTTTACATATTGATTTATGGCTGTAAATAATTGTATTTTTAAAAATTCATTCAATCCATTCAGATTTACAGTAGACCTTTTAACTGATGTGACAGCAAAGCCTCCATATGTGGCATCTTATTATTATTATTGTTTTTGTTGTTTTTGCTGATGTTATTATTTTTATTATTATCATTTTAGAATAGTACATTTTCAGTAAATACCTGAAGAGATCTAAATGATTTCGCTAAAGATTATCAAAATCAAAATAATGTAAATTAAGATGGATCATTTCCAACAGTATGAAGGATATTTTCGCATTACCTAAACATTTTAGCCATATTAACTGACCAAATAAATAAAAAGATGATTAAAAATTCGATTTAGATAGATTTATTTAAATGTGCACGGAAAATATTTAAACCTTATTTTCACATTTAAAGTATTAATTTCTAAGGCGTATCTATCTATGGAATCTGAAAACTGATATATAAATCGAAGATTAACATGGGAGAAAAATGGCTTTAGCATTTCAACAAAAAATGTCTAAAAAATATTTCAGCAAAAAATGTCTAAAAAATATTTCAGCTTTTACCAATGTACTTTAGATTCTTTTTTTGGAGGTATGCTTTCCTTCATACCTCACCCCTCAGAATGATTCTTACTCTTACGTACTTTGAGAAAACTTATATCTAAATTTACAAATTAATGTTATGCAATTATTGAGAAAATAATATTTGCTTAAATATGAAAGAAAAGCATTTTTCTATTTTTTTTTCTTTTTTGGCATCTTATATAAAATCTTACTAACATATTTTTGCAAATTTAAAAAAACCTTCTTAAAAATGCAACTAACGCAGATTAAATTTTGATATTAAATATATGTCCAGAGTCTAACATGCATGTGAAAAAATATATTTTGTGGACTGATATGACGATAATTAGATTCCATACCTACCCTTTATGCTTCATTAAAATTGCATAGACCTCTTGATTGTTTTCGGAGATAAGAAATCTAATTTTATTATAAATTCGTGAAATATTCAGAATTTTAATTTTTTAAATTATACGTACAAGTATATTTTTTAAATTATCCGAGAGAAAATACACGTTTTGAATGACGTCAACTCATTTCATTCTTTCAAAACATGTCTTGTGTGTTTGGAGGCGTTAAATTAAGAATAACGCCAGCTCATAATCATAAACAAAAATGTGTCAGTTTTATGTGCAGTTGGAAGTCCCTATACCTACCTGCCATGTTAAATTAATCTACCTTTTCTCAGAAACTACCAAAGATATTCACTTGAATTTTTTTATATACATAATAGAAATAATTCTTTATAAAGTGAAGTGAACATTATAAACAATTATTCTTTAGTTCCAAGGTCGGCAACAGGCGGACAGCGGAATGTCGAAGCCTGGACAGCCAAAAATTTCCAATTGAATAAATATTTCTTTTATATTTACATATGATACGTTTCAGCGATATGTTCAATTTTGATCAATGTTTCTTATAATTTACAAATAACAGCGCGATTAATTTGATTTTTTAATAGTGATGCATAGTTGCTACGATATGAAAGCAAAATACTGCGTTGGAGCACAGGCGTGGCGGTGGGAGGGAGTGAACTGACCGGTTGCATACGCGGTAGTGTGAAAAGTATGAAAATTGCAAAAAACTAGTTAGCTACTATGTTTCACACCACATATTTTTGTGAAATAACATTCTTCAAAACGCTTTTTGAAGAACAAAATTTTTTGAAGAACAAAATTTTTTGAAGAACAAATATCGTTCCAGATTAACGGACGCTCATCTTGAAGGCACTCATCGCCTTACCTGTTCACCACGTAAACCAAACTATAAAAAACTGTCTCAATATCGCAACAGTAATTTTTCGCATTAATGTTTTAACGAATACCGGCCCTTTCTATTTTATTATGTGTATGTACAAATTTTCAGAACGTATACCTGTGTATGTAATAATTTTTTATAACGAATAGCTGACTTTTCCATTTTTTATTATATGTATGTGTATGTGTATGCAAAATTAAAAACTAAAAAATAATAAGTACTTATATTACTTATCTGTTTTTGTTCCCTTGACCTTGGTAATTATGTTCAAAAATATTCGGATCCCACTTTAAATTACCTGCCGACCCCTGCTTTAGTTGCTTAAAAAAATCTGGAATAAAATCTCCTTTTAAAAAACAAAAAAAAAATTTTAAAAATTGTATAAATGTTTGTAACAAAAGTCCACTTCACATTGATCAGGGATATGTGTGAAATATTCCGGCAAGATTGGAAACGAAAATATATACTAGTTTCTATAAAAAGGTACATTGATGTTCAAAAAGCAACATTTTGTGAAAATTAATTTTAAAGTTTGTGTATGTAACGTTTATATTATGATGTAAACAAACAACATTACTTAAATATTTGTAACTTCTTGTTTTCGTAGAAACACAAGTAATATACCATTCGAAAGGGGAAAAATAAGGGATTGAAAATATTAAAAAATAAAAAAAACGGCTTTTGTCCATGAAGTTGACTTCCAATTGACTTTAAAATTGAAAGTAAATGTTTAAAAAAATTCACTAAACATTCCACTTTTAGCACACCTGTGAAAAATTTAAAGCACTCTATTTCCAGAATAATCAGATGAAGACCTTTTAATTTCAGTTATATTATTGTTAATTTGAGATAAAAATTATAATCTTGAAGTCAAATGGCTTAAAATTGTGTAACCCCTTTAGTCAAATCTACAATTGAAAAAAAAAGACGAAGTAATAAATTTAGATTTCAATTTGTCGGCATTTTTTTTTTCTCTAGAATAAACTGATTCTTGAACTTTATATCTGTGAAAATTGTCTTATTTCTCACAAAATGTGTTCGAAAATATAATTTAATCACAATTGTTTAACAATCTGTTTGAATATAAACACTTTTTCTTTTCAATTTTAATGTGAAAATGACATCAAAAATATATATTAATCACCAAAAGTAAGGTATTTTTCATTTTACTCGCATCAAAAGAGAAATTTAGTTGTTAACCTTACAAAAATTTCATTTAAAATTGCAAAAGTATTGATATCCCTAAATCTGATTTAAATTTTGAAATTTCGAGAATTATTAGAATACCGTCGGATCTTTACAATAAGCCTTACATTCAATCGAACTTTATCCTATTCTTCAAAGAGTTTTTTAGATGTGAAATATAAGCATACTCTGAGATTGAAAGTAACAGATATTCATATAAGCAAATGTACATAATTCTCAAAATCCCACATTCAGTATTTTTCACATTGCCATTTACCCCTTTCGGCCATGATTTTTTTTTTTTTTTTTCAGTTTGAGGTAAAAGTCACTTTTACGCTAATAAAGTTAAAAGTAACTAACCAAATCACAGATGTTGGGTTTTACTGAAATTTAACGAATATGTTAGTTTCTGAAACTTAACGAATATAGTTATTTCGCGTTCTTTGGATATGACAATAGTCGAAGAAAGAATTTTTGAAGATGTTTGGAAAATGTCATATTTCAACAGGATTTAACAGGCATAAAAACATACTAGTATTTTTTATTGTTTATCCCAAATTATGCATTCGGAAAAGTAGTCTCTAATTTAAGTTTAAACCCTTTCGGACCTGACTTTTTTCTTAAAGTCCAAAAGATTAAAACTTTTGTCAATTTTTTTACTATTTCAAACTTAGATGTCGCTACTTGTACACAAAAAATTCAAAATATAGAAAGGACATATGTGTTTATAAGGTGTTAACATATCTGCAAAGTGTTATTTAGAGTGTAAAGCATTCTAAAAGTAAGGAACACATATGTGACCACCAGGGCCAAAAGGGTTATACTATAAAGTAATTAACAAATTTTAAATGCTAAAAGGCGTAAATTAAATCTTTAAAACTAGTAAAAAAAGATTCATTCAACTGTTTATATGTTTCGACTGTATGCGAGTCATTTTCGAAACAAATAAATAAAAATATTTGAAATTTTCACGGTCTATGAAATGCTATTATTCAAATTTTCACGTATTCTTTGAATGATGGCATTTCATAGACCGTGCAATCATTTTTTGACATTAAAAGTTCACCGAAGTGAAGATAGCTTTGGGGCCTATAGCTAAAATGGCTGTCGCCTCGAATGATCCTTTATTTTATGCAAAGAGATAATTACATAACCAGACATAACAATTTCGTCACTATACAAGGACGAGATAGCATAAGGAAATTTACAACAGATAATTAAAGCCGGGAGCGAAACCCAAAGACCTCCTACAATCTTAAGCAATTAGAGGCGTGGTGACTTAAGTATTCGGCCACGGAGACCTCAACCGTGCAGTTTTAGAATATTTTTACTTTCTTCTATCTACAATAGAAGAAATTATTGTAATCGAAATTTTTTTCGACTTCCGGTTTTCGACGGATTTACACGTTTTAGGGGTCAGAGATCCCAAAAAACATGTTTATAGAAAATGGCCGTGTGTCTGTATGTCTATCGCCATTGTAACATCAAAAAGTGTATGAAGTTATGCATAGAATTGAACCAAATTTTTATTTTAAGATTTTGGCTATGGCAAGCAGATCCTCCCTGAATTTGGAAAAAAATTCGCCGGTAGGGGGCGCTGTAATAGCGATTTTCATGCGATTTTGAATATTGTACCATCCAAAAGTGTATGAAGTTATGCATAGATTTGAAACAATTTTTTTTTTTTTAAGTTTTTAGCTATGGCAAGCAGGTCCTCCCAGAATGTGAAAAAAAATCGTCGGTAGGGGACGCTGTATCAGCGATTTTTGTGCGATTTTGAATATTGTACCATTCAAAAGTGTATGAAGTTATGCATAGAATTGATCCAAATTTTTATTTTAAGTTTTTGGACATGGCAAGCAGGTCCTCCCTGAATTTGAAAAAAAAATGCGCCGCTAGGGGGCGCTGAAAAAGCGATTTTGAATATTGTACCATCGAGAAGTGTATGAAGTTGTCCATAGAATTGAACCAAATTGTTTGTGTTTGTTTTTGGGCATGGCACGAAGGTCCTCCCTGAATTTGGAAAAATTCTGGCGGAAGGGGGCGCTACAATTGTGATGTCTGAACCATTTTTATTATTGTACAATCGAAAAATGTATGAAGTTATGCATATAATTGAACCAAATTTTTTGTGTATGTTTCTGGCTATGGCAAGCAAGTCCTCCCTGAACTTGAAAAAAATCCGCCAGAAGGGTGCGCTGTAATAGCGATAATTGCTACAGCGTATAATTGTATAGCTGCTGCTATTATATTATTGCTATAGCTGTAATAGCGTATAATTGCGATCTCTGTGCCATTTTCATTATTGTACCATCGAAAAGTGTTTGAAGTTATGCATAGAATTGAACCAAATTTTTTGTGTATGTTTCTAGCTATGACAAACAAGTCCTCCCTGAATTTGAAAAAAATCTGCCGGAAGTGGGGCGCTGTAATAGCGATGTTTGAGCCATTTTCCTTATTGTACTATCGAAAAGTGTATAAAATTATGCATACAATTGAACCAAAATTTTTGTGCATGTTTTTGGCTTTGGCTATGGCAAGCAGATCCTCCCTGAATCTGGAAAAAAATCGCCGGCATGGGGCGCTGTAATAGCGATTTTTGTGAGATTTTTGAATATTGTACCATCCAAAAGTGTATGAAGTTATACATAGAATTGAACCAAATTTTTTATTTTAAGTTTGTGACTATAACAAGTAGGTCCTCCCTGAATTTGGAAAAAATCGCCGCTAGGGGCCGCTGTAACAGCGATTTTGAATATTGCACCATCCAAAAGTGTATGAAGTTATGCATAGAATTGAACCAAATTTTTATTTTAAGTTTTTGATTATGGCAAGCAGGTCCTCCCTGAATTTTGAAAAAAATCGCCAGTAGGGGACGCTGTAATAGCGATTTTTGTGCGATTTCGAATATTGTAACATCCAAAAGTGTATGAAGTTATGCATAGAATTGAACCAAATTTTTATTTTAAGTTTTTGACTATAACAAGCAGGTCCCCCCCTGAATTTGGGAAAAATCGCCGCTAGGGGGCGCTATTTTTACGATTTTTGTGCGATTTTGAATATTGTACCATCGAAAAATGTATGAAGTTATATATAGAATTGAGCCAAATGTTTTGTGTTTGTTTTTGGTCCTGGTATGAAGGTCCTCCCTGAATTTGGAAAATCTCCACCGGAAGGGGGAGCTATAATTGCGAATATCTGTACCATTTTCATTATTGTACCATCGAAAATTGTATGAAGGTATGCATAGAATTGAACCAAATTTTTTGTGTACGTTTCTGGCTATGGCAAGCAAGACTTCCCTGAATTTGAAAAAATCTGCCGGAAGGGGGGCGTTGTAATAGCGATGTTTGTGCCATTTTCTTTATTGTACCATCGAAAAGTGTATAAAATTATGCATACAATTGAACCAAATTTTTTCGTGTATGTTTTTGGCTTTGGCCAACAGGTCCTCCTTGAATTTGGGAATATTGCGCGGTAAATAGTGATGATAGCGATTTTTGTATGCTTTTCCTGATTTTTCGTAGTTCTGTTGTCCATCGGCGGCGCGTGCTGAGGCGGAAACTCGCTTTTTGCTAAGCCCGCTATTCGCAAGCATCTGATAACAACCGAATAAGCCAAAAATATTAATTTTAACAAATATCATGATAGTGATTAACTCGTTTTTAGTCCGTTTAATTGACTGAAGCAGAAATTTAAAATGAAAATCAAAGTTGGGATAGTATTGAACTAATAATATTGAAGTATTAACATGTGTAACTAATTTTGGAAATATTATGTATAACATAGAAGAAAGTTTTGGGATTGGCACATCCAACTAATTATTTATTGGTTTTGAAAATGACTCGGGTAGAGTTAATTCATATAAACACTCGAATAAACCTATTTTTATTTTTTAAGTTATAATTAACGTTATTTAGCAATTAATATTAGTATATTATTAAAAGGTGTTCATTTTTTATATATTTGTATAAAGTAGTTATTATTTACATTCCAAAACTACAACTACTTGGATGTGCGAATTCTAAAACTTTCTTCTATCTCATATATCTTAATATTTAAAAATGTTGTTACAAATGTCAATATTACAATTTGATTATTTCAATACTATATCAATTTTGAATATTCATACACTTTCCGATGGTACAATATTAAAAATTACACAAAAATCGCTATTACAGCGCCCCCTTCCGGCGAAATGTTTCCAAATTCAGGTAGAACCTTCTTGCCGTAGCCACAAACATACACAAAAATTAAGTTTCATTCTATGCGTAAATTCATACACTTTTTGTAGGTACAATATTAGAGATGGCACAAAAATTGCTATTACAGCGCCCCCTTCCGGCATTTTTTTCAAATTAAGGGAGGACCTGCTTGTCATAGCCAAAAACCTAAAAACAAAAATTGGTTGAGTTCTATGCATAAATTCAGAAAAATTTCGAAGGTGCAACACTGAAAATTTTAAAAAAATCTCTATTACAGTGCCCCTTCCGTCGGATATTTTCCACATTAGGGGAGGACCCACTTGCCGTAGCCAAAAACCTAAAAATTTGGTTCAATTCTATGCATAACTTTATACATTTTTTGATGGTACAATGGTGACACACGGACATACGGACAGACAGACATTTACTATAAACAGGTTTTTTGGAACCTCTGCCCCCTAAAATGCGTAAATTCGTCGAAAACGGGAAGTCGAAAAAAATTTCGATTACAATACTTTCGTCTATTGAAGCTAAAGGAAAGTAATTACAAAAAACGTATATTTTTCATAACAGATTACATTTTTTCCTATTTTAATCACGTTACCACATGTTATATTTTTTACAAACGACCAAAAATGCCATTATTCTCCCGAATTCTTTCGTTGCATCTCCTTTCACCGAAATACATTTCATAAACGAATTCAGATATACCTATCAATACAATCTAATATCCATACTTTCATGATTTGTATGATAAATGTTTGCAATATTGAGCATAAGAAAACGTGCCTTATAGGCTACGTTTGCATGAGTTACTCTATAACCATGGTGATGAGATTTGAATTGCATGGAAAATATAGATACCGACCTATATTATATCTTTTTTATTTCGATATAAGATACGGATTTACTCAAATAGGTTTTCTATTGACATCGGTTTAAAAATATATTTGTAAAAAAATTGAAAAATATATTCTTAAATTTCACTAACTTAAATGCACCTATAGTGAGTCACTAAATTGTAAACTTTAAAAAAAAGGCCCAATTTGCATTTCTGATAAACGACTGAAAGAAATCTGATTGACTAACATCCTTAAATATTAACTTTATATAAAGTGTTTGGAATATTTGTTTTTATGTTTCTGCTGATACATGTGTTTATTTTCGATAGTGTCTTGAAAAACAGATTTTATGGAAAATTCTTAGAGATTTCATTCAGAGATAAGATTTTATTTAAAACATTATTTAATTAATATTATGTTTTATTTTAAGTTCAACTAATGTTGATATACTCTATAACATTGAAAATAATTTGTTGGATAAGGTGAAAACTTAAAGATTCATGCATCAGAAATTTACTAGACTGAGAAAGGTAACCCTTTTTATTACATCCTTAAATATTAACTTTACATAAACTGTTTGGAATATTTGTTGTTATGTTTCTGCTGGTACATGTGTTTATTTTCGATAGCGTCTTCAAAAACAGATATTTTGGAAGATTATTAGAGATTTCATTAAGTGATTACGTTTTTATTTAAAACATTATTTAATTAATATTATGTTTTATTTTATATTAAACTGATGTTGATATACTCTATTACATTGAAAGTAATTTGTTGGATAAGCCGAAAACTTAAAGATTCATGCATCAGAAATTTACTAGGCTGAGAAAGGTAACCTTTTTTATTACATCCTTAAATATTAACTTTACATAAACTGTTTGGAATATTTGCTTTTATGTTTCTGCTGGTACATGTGTTTATTTTCTATAGCGTCTTCAAAAACAGATATTTTGGAAGATTATTAGAGATTTCAGTAAGTGATTAAGTTTTTATTTAAAACATTATTTATTTAATATTATGTTTTATTTTATATTAAACTGATGTTGATATACTCCATTACATTGAAAGTAATTTGTTGGATAAGCCGAAAACTTAAAGTTTCATGCGTCAGAAATTTACTAGGCACACTACTGGAGGAAGGTAATTATTTTTTCGTTTTTTTTTTTTTTTTTTTTTTTTTTTTTTTTTTTTTTTTCAAAGAATATATTTTGAAACTTTGAATGTTTATTCTGATATACGAAGGCTAGGCTTAGGCTAAAAATTCTATATATCTTTTGGAATTCACTACCACTTTAACAATAATTAGATAAATGTCCTTAAGTGGCCCACTTATTTTTTAGTTTAAAAAAATCAATTGTATGTTCTCGGACAAAGTGAACCCGGAAATATTACCGAAATTTTATGCTGACAAAATATTTCTAAAATGAGTTTAGTAAGGTTAAGAGCAATTTTACTCTTTTTGGGGTTCCGTAACCACGAAACCATTATAAAAACGAAACCATTATAAGATCACTCCTGTGTCTGTTTGTCTGTCACAGCCATTTTACTGGTAATCTATGGAACGTGGAAAGTTCAAATTGGGGGAAGTAATAAAGACTATCGACCCACATATTTACAGATTATTAAACATTCACAAATATAGTTAGGGAAAATGTAGAGTGGCTAATTAAGTTACCTGAAAAAGAAAATCTTTTTCTTTGCACACCGTGTGGGTATTGTGTGAAAACATTCGTAACACTGAACTCAAAAATATATTTCTTTTAATTTTAGGTATTATATTTTTAGAGATATCGTCGAAAATATAGTGCAAAATTACGTCTCCCTTCTATTTCTGAATCTATTGAAACTAAAATTATGAAAAAACTAGAGGTGGTAAACGTTAATTTAAACTTTGTAGGAAAATTGTAGTGACTACTCTAGGTCACATAGTTTTTGAGCTAAGCGCATTTTTCCGTTACTTACAAATTTCGATTTTCGGGCATTCAGCAAAGGTATTGAGGAACGCTGGAGATACCTATCGTAGCAAAAGTACACTGTAAAAAAACAACAACAACAAAAAAAAAGGACCAGATTTTCTGTAGGAATTGGAAAAATAGTTGCCCTTATCGTACCGGAAAAATTTCCGACCCAGCTCGGAATAAAATCAGCAAAATCGGAATAAAATCCGTAAAATTGGAATAAAATTCGTAAAGTACCGTTTTAATGAATGTTTCCTTTTTTTACGGATTTTATTCCGAGCTGGGTCGGAAAATTTTCCGGTACCATATGGGCAACTATTTTTCCGATTCCTACAGGAATACTGCTCAGATTTTTTTACAGTGTATAAAAGCATTGGTGATAATGATTTTCGAAAAAAACTCGTCGGTAATTAGCCGAGATATTAACACTTAAAGACCCGGACGGTTTGGACATGCACAATGACAGGGGCGGCGTACTGTATGTACCATATCGGCTTTTTAAGTCTAGATAACAATATTAATAATATATTTATGTAATGCAATGCTAAGTAGCAGTATAAAAGCTATAATGTTAAAAACACACTAATTTAATTAGAAGTAATCACGTGAATACTATGGGATTCACGACTAGTTTGCATTGAGTGGCCCTTTGAATACGACTATCTGGAGAAACGCGTCACGGACCAAACCGACGTTGCAACATTACGACCGCCTTTCGAAGCGCGCTTTGCAAAATGCCAAGTTTTAACTTTTAACAAGGGTTTCAGCACCACTGTAAAAAGACGAAATTATTACTTCGCTGAATTTAGTTTTATGAAATGCCAAATGAAGTTTAGATATGCACTACTTGTCAGTACCGAATTAAGTTCATCATAAACAGATTAGGAAAAGATTAAAAAAAGAGTTATACAGAATAGCAATATCTGATATCATTTAGGCTTCATATCTCTTTGAACTTTTATGGTATACCCATTCATACTTATCTAATATGTACAGCTATACCCAACCCTAAGTTGTATGGATTTTACAAAGTCTTATTATTCTTTTAGCAACGATTTTTTAAATAATACAGTTAATAATTCATATATGTATTGTATGGATCCCTCCGAGAGCGAGTAATACTCGCACTTGACCGTTTATTTATTAATGTATGCATTATAACGTTTCTAATGTTCATTTCATAATTTATTAACTGATACATAATAAAAGGCAGTGTTAGTTATTATTTAAATTTATGAAAACTATTAAACGAAAGACGGCATTCTCCATTAATATTTGCGAGTCTATATGTGAGATTTTTAAATTATTTTATTCTTGTTATCTTCAAGATAACTCTTAATAGAATATCATATTTTTCAAAATATTACATAATTAAACTTTATTCGTGTTTTTCTTTCTTATATGAATTTCATGTTTTTTTAATTTATATTAAAATACTAATGTATTTTGATTGAATAGACCAGTAAAAATATCTGATATAATAGTTATAGCAAATAAAGTAATACTAATTTATAATTTTAGAAATTAACTATGAATAATATTACAACAAGTAAAGGGAATATATAAGCATTTATTTAAGATGCGTGAAAGATATTAATATATAAACTCATTGCAAATGTTGTTGTGTAAATACATAGTGAGTGGCGCCATTCTGAATGTCCAAAAATTATTTTTTTCATGTATTTGGAATATATTGTCTAAATATATTCCGTAATACATTCGTTCGAGAAATTTAAACATGGTCAATTTAAATGATTAATATATTTACTTTCGTTTATTAATCAGGAAGATTTCAGTTTAAATAAAATTATTCTAAAACGCAGATTTAATTTTAAACGATAATAATAACCTCATCAGTTTTCTTTAGAAATTCCTTAGACGTTAACTTAGGCGCTCTTGTGTGTTTTCGTTTTTCTGAAACAGACATTTTCAAAATGTTGTTTTATATAGAAATAGTTCAGTATCGCAAATTTTATGGTGATTTTCAGTTTCACACAACTTAGTGAATTTAAATAAATTTCATACATCTTTGGGAATGAAAAATAGTGACTTAAAATAAAGATGGCTCGTCTTTTTCTACGGAAACATCAATATATATATGTGCATTTCGATATTAGTATAACCATTTAAGAATCATGCATTATTTCAGTATATGTAAATGTAAAGTCAAATATATCTCACTGTCACCATTGTTCATATTTAAGAGAGACTCAATGAAAGAATTATTATTGAAAAATTGAATTTTTAAATGAATTTTTAATGGTAGTTATTTAAAACAGTTAAGAAAATCTTCCAAAAGTAAAAAATCTCATTTTTTAAAGCATATTGCATAGATAAATAGTTTTAGTGATTTTCATACTTGTAATAAATAGACATTATATTCACAAATTTACCTAGTGTTATTTTATATGTTTGACGATTTACGTCTATGCTTTTAAGCTTCGTATTCAAAAGGTTTTAAAAAAATGAGATTTAAACATAACATTGCAATTTAATTTAAAAATCATTTCGTTTAGATTATTTCGTTTAGATGTTATCATATGTGATATATTTTGGCAGAGAAACACAAATTTTCGGTTGGGTGGGGTTGGATTGATTTTTGACAGCCGATTATCTACTCGAGGATATAGGCCCAAGGGGATGTGCCCTCCGTGAGGGTCTTTCTAAGGGAACCTAATCCGTATTTACGCATGGAAATCCAAGCACAAATTTTGGTAGTTCCATTTTTTTTTCATTTCCTTATTTAAATGTATATTTCGTATTCATAAGGAATTTATTTATTTACATTGATTATTTTATTTTCATTTATCATGACATTTTATGTTGCAGGAAACATAAAATCATGCCGAATAATTATTAAAAATCAATAGTTCATATACAAAATTTTATATAAAATATATATCTTATGAATACAAAGCAGTGCACTTCTACTTATTATAATTTGAAAGCATTAATATGATATCTTTAATAAATTTAAAAAAAAAAACTGGAAAAAGTTAAAAACTTAGATTTTTTAATAAAATATTAAAATTTTTAATTCGAAATAAAGAAAATGTTCTTTTTATATATAAGAAATATATTTATTAAAATAAATTTGTTGAAAATATTCACCATAAAATCTTTTTAAATTATAAGTTTTGGGATTTCTTTCATTTTTTAATGACATATAATTTCAAATCCGTTGGTTTTTGATGTACCATACTTTAACACGTTCACGCCGGCGCGGTGGGTCACACTCGCTTGTCTCAGAGTTGTCAAGTCTCCGGCTTTTTGCACACCACTGTTATTTTAGAGAAAATGTTGTTCCTTTAAACCGCCCATTTGTTCTAATTAAATAAAACAACTTTTTCTGTATTAAAATACTGGTATCCAAAATGCCGGAGACTTGGCAGCTCTTAGACAGTCGAGTGTGACGCACCGTGCCGGCGTGAACGTGTTAAGTACTTTAAAAAAAAATTATATATCATTTAACATTTTGGTAGAAATACGTATTCAGAAGAGATATATTCAGAGCATTCCATTAAAGAGCAGTTTAAAGAAGCTTAAATCACATATATTATTTAAACTTCAGGTATATACAACTTTGCTCTGAAAAGATATTCTGTTTTAAGTAATTCTTTCTGTGTAAGGAACTTATGCATTACAATTATTAATATATCAGATTTGTACATGGGTTTTAAGAAAAATAATGCAGAATATTTTTTCAATCGAAAATTTATTGAATATTTAAAAAATATTTATAGACAATAAATAATACAATGAATTAGACTGTAGTTTCTTTATGCCATACTTTTTTGAAAGATTCTAATAGGAAATCTTTAAAAGTTAGGCTATCGTTATTATTTTCTATTTTAAACGGAACAAAAATACATTATAAATGTTTATTTCGATATTACAAGAAAAGTAAAAACATTAAATTTTACGATTTTTGATTGAGAAACATGCGTTTTTTTAACATTTATATAAGAAAGATTATTAAGTACACAGAAAGTATATTTCGTATTGAGACTATACAAAGTTGTTTAACTTTAAGACGTAATTATTGAGATATTTTATTCTTTTAGACACATTTTGTAGCGAAGAAATTTATGTCATCACAGGCCATGTGGACATTTTTAATAATTCAAAACCTGTGAGTCATAGAAATATTTAAAATTTTTAAAGAGTGGCAAAACATCACCGAGAAATTTTCCAACATTATAATAACAACAATGCGTGTGCGCGGAACTAATTTTAGCCTTGCTTTATATATATATATATATATTTAAATTCATATATACATATATATATAAGCTGTTTCTTTATAGTGTTTTTACCATTACTTAAATTAATAATTACCTAAGATGGTTGTGTATTCAATTAATTAAGTCGACCTTGCACATTGTACAAGACCTGCTTAAGATATACTCAACACAAAGCACATTAAGACATTTTAACATGCTAAAACTATCACGCATTTATAAATATAACCACTAGTTGCGTAAGATTATTTCTCGGCTTTTTTCTGGTCTCTAAATGAATGATAGAAATTTCTCGCATGTTTTTATAACGTCACTAACCAGTTAAAGGACTGGAAATGCAACACGATCTATCAGGGTAGACTGGAGCTTGTTGGCCCATTTTTGCTTCAATATGTGAATATTTTTTTTTAAATTTTATAGACATTTTTTTTTTTTTTTTTTTTTTTTTAGTTATTAGAATCAGCGGATCTTAAAACATAACCGCGTACGAGAAAACTTGAAAATATTAATAGGTTCCATGTGAAGTTCAGCAGGACATCAAGTCACTAGGGCAACTTGCTCCACCGAACGAGATAATTAATTTAAAACTTTCCCCTGTCTGTTTTTCTATCATAATTACAAACCATCTTGGGAGCTAGAGATGAGGCAGTAGCTCTGGCAACCCCTGGATAAAATTTAAACTGGGATGTTGATTTTAACCTTCTAAGCGTCTGAGGTCGTTCCTTCGTTTTCATAAAAATGTTCTTTCTTTATTTATTTTACGTATACTTTAAAGAACAAGTCTATTAAAAATATCTTTGTGTACAGCGGATTTATGTTGTTTTGCGAGAAAGAAAAATGCGGGAATACCACTCAGAGAGTTAAAGAAATATTAAATAATGTTACTTAGAATTTTTATTATAATATAATACAATATATATAATAATACAATAAATTATAAAAAAGTTTCTGGAAGTAAACTTTCGTAAACTTCCCACCTTTCAAGAAGCAACTAGTCTCGGAGTCTCTTTTAAATTACACCGTTTTTGCGTCATCTATTTACGCAATTACAGAAAAAAATATTTTGTGAAATTAGATAAGTTATAAATTTGAGATTATATAAAAATAAGATTTTTAAGGGATTTTATTATTATTATTATTATTATGTTATGTTTATATAGCCGTGCCCCTCCAATTTACCGGGATACACATTTGTCTTTTTAGCCTATTATTTAATACCGTCCTACCCAGTAAGACAAATAGTTCTGCAATTTTATAGGTTTATGAATTTAGAAAACATTTCTTAGACTGTGGACTAGCATGCCCCGGATTTAATGGCCTAACTTCCGCCATTTTGTTTTTTGATCGCCGTATCAAAATATTCTATGCGATGTAATTTTCCAACTGGACCAAAAAGGTTCGGGTTAGGATTCGAACCAGGGATTTCTTGGCCGAATCTGGCAATAATTTGCCAACTGAGCTATCCGGACGAATCTGGAGGACCTAATTCACCCAGCTAATCTAATTGATCACAGCATCTGGTCTGATAGATAAATCAGCTCAACGTAATAAATCACAGGTAATAGAATTTCAGTAAACGCTGGATACTTAATTATACTAGATTGATTTTAACATAATTATTCTAATCGGTAAATAAATCTTATGGGTTAATTTTCCAGCTGGGCGAAAAATGTCATGATTCTAAACTGGAATCTTTTGGCTCTGACAGCCAATGATATTATCTGGGTCAATTAGATTATCACGATTCGTCCGGGATATCTCAGTTGACAGAACATTGGCAGCAGCAGTTAAGAATTCCTAGTTCGAATCTTGTCCCAGACATTTTTCGTCCAATTGGAAAATTACAACTCATATGATTTATTTAACAGTTCGAGTAATTGTGTTAAAAATAATCTAATATTCTGTTAATAATGCTTTTCAATCAGTAGGTAAAATTAAGCTGTGAACGACAGTAATTTAAACTGATATGCACCAAAGTAAAAATTTAATTTAGAAGCAAATCAGAAATGATTATTTATAAGTGCACATAAAAATCAACGGGAGTAAAAATTTGAATATTTGAAATGCCTTTCGTTTAATTGTTTCTTCGTTGTTGGCACTTATTTGTTTGAAAGCAGATGTTTGAAAATAACGCGGATGGACCAACGTGCCTTTATGGCCAACATGCATCAATGGTCAACATGCTGCGGCCTACCCTATATCGTTTTAAACACGAATCCGGCTTTTTAAAGACCTATAATGCCCTGTTAAAAGCCAAAGTAACAGATGCACTTGGACTCGTTTATAAAACAGCGTTGTAAGTCGGGTGAGAAAACCAGTCTTTGTACGACGTATTTCAAAACATTTCATAGAATTCCCCTGAACTGTTCAAGAAATAACATCTTTGTTTTTGTAAACAAACAATTAATGCTCTTTACACACTTTTCTGTGAGGACATGTTGTAATACATACTCAAAATCAATGAAGTAGCACCCTAAAAAGTAGGTACCTGAAATTTCTAAATAACTCTCGTCTTTTAATCGTTTATTAACATAATGAAGCCGAAATAAAAATGTGAAAGTAGAATAGTTGTGTCAGCATTGCTTGAAGCTTAGCATTCATCACACGAAATATTATTTCTATTTTTGAATTAAGGAATTACACATTGAGTAACAGTGATTACTTTATTATTTGGTACAATAACACATTTTAATTTATGCATGGCAATACATAGCAAATTATAACTCATTTATATATTTATATTTTATTCTACTCATATGTAAATAAATATGTTATAATTAATTTTTTAAACTTAATATGAAAGTTTTAATTCAGGTCGTGAAAATTTTGAGTATTGAATTTGCAGAAAATAGTATTTGTACCCTAAATGAAAAAAAGTACATAATGTAGTTTTATAAATTTCTAAATAACTCGCATCTATAAATAACTTATTAATATAATAAAGCCGAAGTTAAAATGTGAAAATAGAATAGTTGTGTCAGCATTCCTTGAAGCTTATCATTCATCGCAAAAAATATATTTCTATTTTTGTACTTACAAATTACATATTACGCATTAGTGATTATTTTATTACTTCGTTGACTGATTAAAGAAGAATTTTACTCACAGTAATGAACTTTCTTGAGTAGTTTAATTAGATTAATACTCTGTCATTTTCGTCGTTGAATTTTCTCATTTCTTAAGGTATATCAGTCGTGTCAAGAGGTTAAATTTACGAATACTTTTATTTTATCAAGATATCATCTACCTGGCTTTGTCCGGGTCGTAAATTTAAATAAACCTCAAATTTGTAAGATTTTATATCTTTAATCGAATTTAAAATAAATTTCTATTTTTCTAATAAAAATACATGGACAAATATTGATATTTAGTGGAAAAAGCGCTCGTAAGTAGACATTTTCCTTTTAAGATTCGTATGCTGTTTATCTCAATACAAATATTTTTGTTATTCTTAAATCATTTAATACTCATGAATAATTGTTGGATGTATATAGTACTGTAGAATTAAACGTGTATTGTTTTTTTAAATATCAAATAATAAAGTGCACGGTAAACAACAAAAAAAAAAATGCAATTCTACAGATGTAAAGTTACGGAAATCTATATGCTTATTAAAATCTTATCTGCATACTATAAAAAAAAAGATGTAAAGCTACAAAAATCTGCAGCTTTACAAAATAATCTACTAAAATTACAGTAATCTTACTAAAATTTTATCTGTAACCCGAATTGTAGTTACATAAAAAGCTCTAAGCATCCCAGTTTTCTAAAAAATTCTTAGTAACCTTACAAATTTTTTGATTTACAGTGCAAATGTGCATCCGTTACGTGAATATTTGCTGTTGCCGTTGCATAAAATGTTCAAGGAATCACAGTGTCCTAGAAAATTCGTAGTAACTTTATAGATTTTGTTTTATAGTGAGGTTTCTAGTCTAAGGATGTATAGATAAAGCTTTTTAGTATATCGTTATGTTTCTGAGATACATGCGCCAGACTGTTTGGCAATAGTTAACATTTCTTCATTCAAGTTTTATTTTTTTCTTCCAATATTAATTTCCTTTAAAATGGTACATATACAGAAAGATGTTTTACGCGTGTATGTCTGGCGAATAACGTGTAATTTTCTTGCCTTCAAATACACATGAATAAACCAAAATTGTTTTAAAGAAAATAAGTTGACTATAAGTAGAATACGTTGAATAAGTTGAAATTGTTTTAACTAACAATGCGTCTTCATACTTCATGTGAAACTTGTGCTGCTTTGATATAAATGTCATCGGTTATATAATAAGAAAATAAATCAACGGAAGGCATTTTCTAATGTAATATGCTTTAAATGATTACATTATTGGAATATAATATTTGATATGATATATTTGACAATTATATGTGTAATAACCATAAACTGGACCAATAATACGAGCAATTAAAATTATGGAAGATTAATATGCATAACAGATAGAATGTGGTTTACAATTACCTAAAATTTCCTAGATTTTATAAAATAAAAAAGCAAAATATGTGTTGAAAAACAAATTTCACGGGACCTGCGCACTTAATGATATCCCATTTTATTTATTATATTTCATTTCCAGGAAGTATGCTTATTGGTAATTGTTGCGTCATATAAACATTTATCTAAATAATTCTCATAACATCAATCATCACTATAATTACTAAAATCCTGTTTCATGTATTTGTTTAAATAGCTACACTGTAAAAAAAATCTGTAAAGTTACTAAAGTTTTTCTAGGAAACTGGTATTCCTAGAACTTTTTATGTAACGGCAACAAGAGAAATTCCTATAACAGACGCTGTTACAGGAATTTTTGTTGTTACCGACACATAAAATGTTCTAGGAATCCCAGTTTCCTAGAAAAACTTCAGTAACTTTACAGATTTTTTTTTTACAGTGTACTTAAATTGAACATTATCTTCCAATTGTTTATGGCAACATCAAGAAATTCAAGGTTATTTTCTCATTCAGACTGAACTACAGTGCAGCGGCCATAGAGGAAATCAGATGCAATTCAGACTTTGTCCTGTAAGCACGCACCCGCAACGGTACTTGTAGTGCTAACTGTTCTATAGCTCCAGGGTGTTTCAATCTGAGATTACATTAAAACATGACGGCTACACATCGTACATATTTCAACATATACTATTTTTATAGAAATTCTAGTGCTCATTTTCCATTTTACACAAACCATATCGCAATCAAACAGCAATTATTATCAATAGTATATAAAATGTAATATTTCAACCACTAGTAATTGCATTTGCTGTTGTAAGTACTCAGAGAAACTTTCACATCCAACAAAACTGAAATTTAATGTTTTTGCACACTTCCTGAAATATAAAAATTTGCTTTTATTTAATTTTTCGCATCTTAACACCAAGCGTTTTACCAACTGGTAAGTACTTCGTCTTTTGCAATCAAATCAACACTTGAGTAATTATGGATGTTTAGTTATAAGATACGCTAGGAATTTAAAAGTTTTCTTTGCTTTCTTTATTCTAAATGGTTTATACATATCCCCCAGTTCTTTATTATAAAATATTTAATAACATTAAATTATAGAGCGCTCCTATGTGTAAATTAATAAAAGGAAGTATGTGACAGTCTCTTTGTGTTTGTGTGAGTGCTGGGGATGATCATGAAATCCTAAAGCATGTGATGGTTGTTAATTTAATTCCGGATAGAATAATATAGGACCAAATAAACCTGCCAGAGAGAATTTTTTTATTAGATTTATTAATTATATTTTTATGCGATTTTATCAGTTTTTTATTCCATTCTACGGCATTATTTTTATTTGTAAAATGAATCCAATTTCTATATTTTAGTTCCATATACACTGTAAAAAAAATTACACGGTTACTAAGAACTAGGACTGATGGAATTTTTTATGCAATGGCAACAATAAAATTCATGTCACAGATATACTTTTGCACCATAAATAAAAAAGTTTGCAAGGTTACTAAGAATTTTTTCGGAAACTGGGATTCCTAGAAATTTTTGTGTTTCTGCAATAGGGGTTACGGAAAAAATTTTCGTAAGGTTATTGTAATTTTAGTAGATTCTTTAGTAGTACACTGTACAAAAAAAGATGTAATAGTTTCGTAGAACTACATCTTTTTTTTGTACAGTGTACAAATAAAATTTTATTAAGCATACAGATTTCTGTAACTTGTTGAAATGTAATGTCTTGTTCTGTAAATCTGTTGAATTACAGATTTTTTTTTTTTCAGTGCATTATATTATTTTCAAAACACATTATTTTGACTTTGTGAGCAATTTTTGATTCATAAGATTTGTCTTACACTGTTAAAATTTTTGCAGCATTCTGGCAGGTCATTCGACCGTTTTTTGAAAAAATGGTTTCATAACCATAATTTAACTATATTGTGACCATAAAATGGCCAATAATATGGTTAGAATAGTGTTAAAATTACGGTTGTGTAACCGTTTTCGGAAAAAAACGGTCAAATTACCTGCCAGAATGCTGCAAATTTTTAACAGTGTAGAAGTTAGATATTTGCGAAATATATTTCTTTTTTTTTAATCTTTTAGGCGTTGAAGGAGATGTAGAATAAATTGTGTTTTCAGTGTACAGCAAAAATTAACTTAATAGCTTTCATATGTAAGTATTTCGCTATCATTTTTTAAGTATGCCTCTAATAGCGGTAGACGTCGTCGGCAGTATAATGCTATTGGACACATAGCACCTTAAATCTTATCCAACAAGTCTTATCCTATGTAGGTTCTTTGATAATGTTTCAAAATAATGGCATAAGCAAGACAGCTTGAGAATGTTTGATATTAGTCACATAGTGACATGCATAATGTTTTTCAGTTAATAATTTTGATAGAGTATGTTATTAAAAAATGTATTTCGAAGACATTCTAATCTATCTATACTTAATATTATAAAGAGGTAAAGTTGGTGTGAGTGTTTTTTTTATTTGTAGGGGTAATCTCTGCAACTATGGAACTGACTTCAAAAGTATTGGTTGCAAATTGATGGTGACAGTCCATGTTCAACATAGGCTTTATTTTATTTTGATGGCTCCAATCCAAAGGGATTTAGAAGCAAAAAAGTTCTAAAAAGGCGATTTTTGTGTAACTTAAGTGTCTAGAAAGTTGAACGTTTGCATAGTATTTTCTTATACGATATACGTGTTCTCTAAGAACAGTTTCTAAAAAAATCTAAATTTAAAAGCGGTGAAAATGCGCTAAAAGCATTCTAAAATGCTCTAAATTACGATTTCTGGGCAATCTCAGAAAATACCAAATCGACTTAAAAAGTAATGGGTGATGCAATCTTATGGTTACAGTCCTTGAGTCAACATAAGCTACATTTTATTTCAGTGCCTCTACGACTTAGCGGTTGTAGGACCAAAAACCGTTCAAAATTTCCATTTATGTGATACTGAAAGAGCTATACTATATGGCCAAAGGTGACCGGTCACTTGCGATTTAAGACGCTTTGTTAAATATCTAGAAAAATACATGAGGAATTAACCTGAAACGGCAGGTGTTTAAACAGTATAGTATAAATCATATATTTCCGCGAAGATTTTTTCCTGAAACCCCATTGGGGGACGTCAACAAATTGAAAAAGAATGAATATCTTTTGGATAATCTGTAAAAACTAATGTAGCAAAAGCGTGCAAACTCGAAATTATTAATAGGTGACTTATTGTTATATACTGTGTTCATTTTCATGAGGACAGCATGTATACTCGTGAGATATTGAGGTTTAAAAAAAAACTGTCCCAAATTTCGCCAAGTTTTTTCCTTATAATTTGCAGAGTTCTTAATATAAAAAAAATTATTTTCAGAAAATATGTCAAAGATCATTGTACACAATACTTTGCAATCAGAATTAAAAAATAATAAAAATTGGATGAAAATTAAGCAGGTTTATTAAATAATGTTTCACTGCACATGCGCGAATGCAATCAAAATATAATATGCATAATTTATTAGCTAAGTATATAGAGCAACTTTTGTGAAAGTCTCAAAATCATAGCTTGAAAATTTTGAAAATTATCTTCGATAGAATAAGATCGAAATCCGTTGTTCCCAAAAAGAAGCGAATAGATGAGGGGTTGTATCAAATATATATTGATTAGTACCAAGATAGCGTACACAATATTGCACGTACTACTATATTTGGATACAACCACTCATCTTTTTGTTTCCTTTTGGGAACCACGGATTTCGAGCTCATTCTATCGACAGTAATTTTCAGAATTTTCAAGCTATGATTTTGAGACTTTCACAAAAATGGCTCTATATTGTTAGCTAATGTATTATGCACTTACATTTTTATTGCTTTCTCGCATGGGCAGTGAAACACGTTTTAGTAAACCTGCTCATTTTTCATCGAATTTTTATTATTTTTTTAAATCCTGATTGTAGAATATTGTGTACAATGTTGTTTGTCATATTTTCTGAAAAAAACTTTTTTTATACTAAGAACTCTGCAAATTATTAGCAAAGAACTTGGCGAAATTTGGGACTTTTTTAATAAAAACCTTAATTTCTCCTTAATCGGTCACCTTTGGCCATATTGTGTAGAAACTGAAAATTTAGAGTGGTAGTTACTTATAAGATGTAAATACGCTCTAAGAACAGTTTCCAGCATTTTTAAATTTCGAATTGTTTAGAAATGAGCAAAAAACTTTCAAAAAACTTTCTAAATTACGATTTTTGTGCAATATCAGAAAACCCCAAGCGATTTCAAAAGTATTGATTACAAATTGATGGAGCCAGTCCTTGCTCTAATATAGGCTATACTTTATGTCGGTGCTACTACCACATGAGAATTGCAGGAGAAAAAAACGCTCTAAATTTTCATTTTTGTAATACTTAAGAAGCTGAAAAACACAAGTTTGGCATGGTAGTAACTTATAAGATGTAAATGTTCTGTAAGAAGTATTTAATAAAATGGAAATTTAAAAAAGCCGAAAATATGCGAAAAGCGTTCTAAAAACGTTTTAAATTACGATTTTTATACAATTCTCAAAGATAGAAAGATGAAAATTGGCGTCATAGAGGCTTATAAGATATAAAAACTCGCATTTTTCGTTATGTAATAGTATAATTTTAAAACGCCTACCAACATTTGTTGCAATGTTATAAAGCTACCATTTATCAAAACACTAGGTTTCAGAAACCAGATTTAATTACCATGAAAAATTTTTAATTAGAGTGATTAATTAATGTATTTTAATAATAGCTTAATTAATTGCACATGTTTTTGAATAGAATTGATTAATTTACTTAAAAGATGTATGAATTATTTTGTGTACAAAATTTCCATGCAATTGAGTGAAAAATAAAAAATAAAATGGATATGAACGTCTACTGTCCTCTTAAGGCATACCGTGGCTGTGAGTATGTGAGAACAATTTGATGTCATTGTGACGTCAAGTTCATTAGCTGTGTTGTTCCCTTAATTTATTAATGTTTAGGAGGCGAGAAATACTTTAAAAGGTGTTAATAGATGTCAGTGGTCTTTTAAACGGCTGTGCATATAATCATATATTTTACACAATGCACATAATCAAATTGGAAAAAAAGGAAAAAATTAAATTAGTATTTTGATAATTAAGTGTTTTGTTTTTTTTTTTGTTTTTTTTTTCAACTGTATGGCATCAAGCAAATTTTTTATAAATATGTCTAAATTTTTTGGGGAAAAGTGAAAATAATATATTACTAAAAACAAAATTTTGTGTCTTTAGGTCAATGTGTATGCGTTCTATAAATGTCAAAAATGTTGCCGCAAAGTGGTGAAAACAGGATAAAACGAAAACCAGAAAAAGTTCTATAATCAATACATAAATACTTATTTTTCTTTCTTTATACACATTCACATAATAAAGGAAATTAAATGTCAATTCCATGTCTACATCTTATTAATTATTGCAGTCAGTTTTCTACATTTCTAATGGCCCAATTTATTGAATAATACGAATATTTACAATTTACAGAGAAGGTAATAGTCTTTAATATCACCTTTATTCTTAGGTCTAGAAAACCACAGTAATATTTTTTAATAACAATTCAAAGTATTATACTTACAATTTGTATGGATTAATCTTTTGTTACAATACTTTTGTGTTCAATAAAATAAATAGAGTTCCAAAATTACTAGTAACACACTTCCAGAATAAACAAAAAAACATAATTTAAAAATTAACATAAAATATGTTTTGTACTTGATTTACTAGGCATGAAATGTTTTGCATTACATTCATTTTACTAGAATAACTGTAAACATAGTAACATGAATTTGTATCTAATAGTCGAAGAGCTGTTAAACATTTTAGGGAAGGTATTTGAGGCACCCTGAAAATTTGTTCAACACTTCTTTTGTAATGCCTGAATACAAAATAGAATGTCTGGCTGAAGGATCGTGGCCCAAAACCTGTGTCAGATAAAAAATGGCACTTGACACGTGTCTGGCACAGTTTTTGTGCCGAGTAAAGTGTCTGTCATTTTCAAAATATTTTTTTCTAAGCATAAATATTATTGTGCCTCAATCTCAGCGTGCCTCAAATACATTTTTTGGGTAGTCAAAAAATGGCACTTTACGCGTGTCTGGCACAGGTTTTGGGCCGACTAAAATGTCTGTCATTTTCAAAATATTTTTTTCTAAGTATAAATATTATTCTGTTTTAATCTCAGCGTGCCTCAAATACTTTTTTGGGGTAGTGTCAAAAAATGGCACTTGACACGTGTCTGGCACAGGTTTTGGGCCACGATCCTTCAGCCAGACATTCGATTTTGTATTCAGGCATTACAAAAGAAGTGCTGCACAAAGTTTCAGGGTGCCTCAAATACCTACTCAAAAATGTTCAACAGCTCTCCTACTATAAATGCGGATTTCTTGTACGCACTATACCTTAGGTGGTTCAGTGAAGGCAATTTTGCCTCATTGTATAAGTGTACTGCGAGATACGGAAACGTTTCCTAGCAGTTTACAACAATTTCCTGGGTAGCGTTCGAGTCTTTGAATACTTTAATAATGTCAGCAACATATAGATTACTCTAAAGAGCTTTCAGCAACTTCATTTTCCCTTGAATAAACAGTTCTGACGTTGTATCATCCGCTCATAGCATGTAGGAAGAGTATGTTTTCCGCAATTGGTGAAGTCGCAGCATTAGCTAGAGAAAATGTTATTTAAGAAATGGTGTCCTTTGCAGTTTCAACAACAAAACGTTTTCAGCCCTGCAGAGACCTACCAAATAAACCAAGAGGTGTACGTCCTCCCCTTTTACAATCATTGTTTGATTTCATGGAGACAAAGAGATAACAGTGTTTACAATCAAGCTGTCTATGTCTTCTTTTGCTTGCTTGCATGTTATCTGCTGCTGAGAACTTGTCAATCACGATAAATATTAACCGCCCATTGTTTTGGGGGGTTAACAAGAAACTTTTCTTTGGGCATTGTAGGTATCATTTGTAGGTATCATTGTTATAAAAGAATAATATAAAAAAACACCAATTTAACATATTTGTGAAAGACAAATTAACGAAATTAATACTTCTTTGATAAACAAATAAAATAATAATATTAAAAAAAAAACACAAATCTACTATATTTGTAATTGTGCAATTTAAATTTTTAGATCACCAAATAAGAATTTTTTTTTCAAATGGAATTTGTTTCAAAGTTCATCTCTGTTTACTCATTGTCTATGGTTTTAAAAACAATTTTAAAGCATGACATATTTTTTAATTTATCTATATCGCTAGGAGTGCGATACTTGAAGCATGTTTTCTTGGTCGTCACATACGCTCAGCAGTATTTGTACCACCTAGAACGTCATCAAGGTAGCCACCACAGACTTATTTTGGCTACAGGTTACTCAACATGTTTGTCGCAGATTAAAGGAAAAGAATGATTCTCTGGCAAAACAACTATACGCAATAAAAAAAAATCATCAATGACGAATTATTTTATTTAAAAGACAGATTAAAAATTTATTTATTTATTTATTGTAATAGCAAATGGAGATTTTGATAACAGATATATTTATTTTTTTATCAGATGTAAATTTCCAACTGGCCGAAAAATGTCCGGATCAGGATTCGAACCAGGGATCTCTTGGTTGAAGCTGCTAATGCTCTACCTTTTGAGTTACTCCGGACGAATCTGGCGGAAATTTTTCACCCAGCTAACCTTAATGATTATAGCATCTGGTCTGAAATATGGTTCAGCTCAACAGAATAAATCGCAGGTAATGGAACTCCGGAAATCGCTGGATACGTAATTACACTAGATTAATTTTAAAATAATTATTCTAATTGGGAAATAAATCATATCGGATGTAAATTTCTAACTGGGCCAAAAAAGTCCGGACCAGCATTCGAACCAGGTATTAAGATTATCTGGGTGAAAAAGTTCCACCAGATTCATCCGTGATAGCTCAGATGGTAGCATTGGCGGCTTCAACCAAGAGATCCCTGGTTCGAATCCTGCTCCGGACATTTTTCGACCAGTTGGAAATTTACACCTGATATGATTTATTTACCAATTAGAATATTTGTGTTAAAATTAATCTAGTATATTCATTTTTATTTAGGTTGTGGTTATGAAAGAAACAATGAATCCCACATACATAAAATGTACTTTATCATACATTTAGTATAATTAATGGTCAATTTTTGTATAAAATGATTAGTTTTCATGTTACATTTGCGTACTATGCAGTAATTCCAGTTTTTTTCTGCGTTTTTGATTTGAACATCCATTTTTGTGGCATTCTCACAGCTAAACTATTAATCAGAGAAGTAAACTTTTATTGCATAAAATATAGGAAATTGTATTCTCTTTAATTCATGCACTGCCGATTTTCACGTCAAAAGCATAATTTTGGAGTTATTTTGGCAAAACTGAGAAAAACCTGTTTTTTTTACACGTTTATTGAAAAAAAAACAGCATTTCACAGGCAAACATTTTTGGCAAACGCCAGATTCATGTTTAGCAATTAAAAAACATAAAGGTATCGAATATCAGAACTCCATCAAAACATTCTTTTCTTTTCCACCGAATTACTAGACTAATATCTGTAATTATAAAAGTATCAGAATTTTATGTGAAGACAGCTGATCTAGATATTTTTTTATGTATTACATAGTATGCTAAAATTTAGTTCAGTAAGGAAACGCATAACACGGTTGAAAATTCCCCTTCAACATTTTTTCCCTATAAACGGAAATGGACTCGATTTTTGATGACAGCCATGTAAACAATTTTTACACGCCAAGCAATATGATAAAAAATACCGTACAATTCAGAAATTAAGCCCTCATTTGTACTCTGGTGGACAAAACTTAAGGACCAAGAATAAATGTACACGTAATTGAGAATCTACATGAGATTGTTCGTTAAGAAGCAAACAATAGTATTAACAGAATGTTACACACGATTTAATATGAATATTTTGTTGAAAGAATGTATACAGGGTATTACCAGATGTTCTTTTTCTGAAACGTGAATATTGTCCGAAAACATGACTGCACAAAGAAAGCAAAAGACTCACAATTAACAATCGCCAATGCCATATCAATAAGGGATGTGGCCCCCGTGTAATGCGAGACAACTTTCAACACGGCGTGGCATACTCAGAACAACACGGTTCATTAACTGTTGAGGCAAGATGCCCCATTCCTTCTTCACTGCACGGATGAGGGTTCCCTCGTTTGTGGGAGGAAATTGTCAAGCAGAAATACGTCTCCCCAACGCATCTCATGCATTTTTAATGGGATTTAGGTCAGAAGAACATGCTGGCCAGTCTATGAGATGGAGATCTTCGCCTCAAGACAGTCTTGTACAGACTGTGTGCGATGACAAGACGCTTTATCTTCCATAAAATGAAACTTTTTGCCGACAGCACTTCGAAAAACTCAAACATGCGAAAGCAAGACGTCTTCAATGTACCGTCTACCGGTCATGGACCCTTGGTCAAGCGCATAGAGATCGGTGCAGCCACTGAATATGATGTCCGCCCACACCATGATACTTGAAGCCTCATATCGATCTCTTTCTAGAATATTTTCGCGACAATAAGCACTACCAACCTCGAGCCATATCGGTTTACGTCTACAGTCAGATAATAGACTGAATCTACTCTCATCTTAGAAGAGTACGATAGACCAGTTGACAGCTGTCCAATTGAGATGCATATGAAACCACTGTAAACGGGCGCCATGTTGGCGTCTTGAGGGTGAGACACACAAAACAGGTCTTCCGGCGTATAGTCCACCCTTTTTCAAACGTCTTGCAACAGCTTTTCCGCGGCCACACCAGTGACCGAGAGGTTCTGCTCTCGAAGCAGGTAGATGGAAGATGCTGGGTTCGAACCAAATCGCGCCCGTCGGCCTAATCGTTCGGAGTTTTCCGTTGTTTTCTTCGAACCTTGGATTTTCTTGCGTAATATGGGTTAGGTTCCCTTAGAAAGACCCCCACGGAAAGCAACCCCTCCCCCCTTTGGGCCTATATCCTTCGTGTTGATAATTGGCCATCATAAATACAACCAACCAACCAGTTTTCCGCGATATTTTAGTTCTTGTGGCAGCACAAATTTAATTTGCTAATTGACCAGCTATGCTGCGCCAGTTCCTTTTTGCCGAAATAACAGTATAGCGATCTTCTTGGAGCGTTGTACTGCTAGGACGACCTCCTCCCGTGCGCCTAGTACATATTCCACTCTTTTGGAATGCCGCCCATAGCCTAGAAACAATACTGTGCGCGATGATAAATTCACGGGCAACACCTCTCATTTTGCGTCCTCCTACCAACTTTCCGATTATTCAACCACATGTTATATCATCTAAATGATGCCTCAAAGACATGTTCAAAATTTCAATGTTCAAGCTTCACTCCATCTCCTTCAATTTTTACATCTAATGACTACTCACAGCACCCGTCGATTGCCTAAAATCTCTTATCTCTGCTGTCACGTGATCGGCAAAAGCGGAAGTACAAAATTCGCACAAGTTTCACAAAACAGAGTACATCCCGCATTCATGCAAATGTACACGTGCTGCTGCAGATCTATTTCTAACTGTAATCGTTTAAAATGCAGTGGGCCTTAAGTTTTGTCCACCAGTGTACATAAGCCCCTTCCTCAAATTTCGATAAATTTTATTTAGAAAAAATTCCGTTTTATAAGCCCCCTACCCAAAATATTTTGTTAAAGTGTTGTTTGGTGAGTACGCCAATGTTCGCGTCTTTCTTTTCATGGTAAATAGAGTAATCGTTTGATGTTTTTCAAAGATCGCCAAGCACTGTTGTTTTTTTCTTGTTGTGCCCATGCACCATGGTCACAAAATTGTGCCCTGTGCCCATGCACCATGGTCTTTTAGACAAAAAAAAATGTGCCCTGTGCCTTTTCCATGTTTCTTTTTTGCGCCCTCTCTTTTTTTCAAAATATTTTGCCTTTTTGTTGGGGGGGGGGGGGCATTAATGTTGAGGCATTATTTACTTTAATTTAAAAAAAAAACTATTCGCGGTTTCTTTCTGCATAACGAAACATTATATCGTCTTAATCTGGTGATCTAATTCTGAAAACATTCGACTTCTATATTCATGGAGTTGAATAAACGAAACAAAGCGCAGATATCCCTCTCCTTTTTATTTGCAATTCCTCTATAGTGCGCTTTCTTGTGGTATGCTTAGATTTTCTAAATAACTTATTATATTTTAATAAAAACTTGTTACACAGCACTATTATTGCAACTTGTGGAAAATTTGGACGAAATCGGTCAATTAACATAATTTTTAATAGCTATGAAAAACTGGCTTTGTTTTTTGATCTTTTTCTTTTACTTATGTTTTCTGTTTACTTGCAGTTCAATAATTTCTTTTTCCCACACTCAAACAACGCGAACTTTCTTATACAATCATGGACAATACTATTATATTATTACATATTAGACTATCTTTAAAGGGACCTTCTACATTAGGATGCCAAAAAAGCACTTTTTATGATTTCTTTTTGTAAGAAAACTACATGATGGATCCTTTTGAAATTTTAACAGTTTATCGTACATATCTTAAGATATACACAAGAATTTTTTATTAGATTTTCTTGCTTCTACTCTACGTTATAAACAAATATGTTCAACCACATTTTTTGAGACGGTGCGCAAGATTAAAAAAAACTACTCAATGGATCATCTTGATTTTTTTTTATTAAAACTTTTTTAATTGCCTTCGATACGAATTAAAGCTTTTACTAAAATTATTTTAAAAAAAAGTTTTTAACAAATAAGAACGAATTTTTTAAGAATTTTTTTTTTTAATCAGCCATTACATAACTTTTTAAAAATAAATGTATGAGTTCCTTTAATTTAACTAGAAGCTATACTCACGAAGTTTACGAAAAAATTTATTTTTGTGTTTCAGAAAATTCTACAAGGCGCTATCATGCCCACCGTTCAGACGAAGTTCAGCATTTGAACATATTTGTTTAGAGCTTAGAGTAGAAGCAGCAACATCTAATAAAAAAAATTATTCTGTATACCTTTCGATATGTACAATAAACTGTTAAAATTTTAAAAAGATCCATCATTCACTTTTCTTAGAAAAGATCATAAAAAGGGATTTTTTGGTTTTTTTTTTTTTTTTTTTTTTTTTGGTCTCCTAATGTAGCAGGTCCCCTTAATTAAATTACATATTTTTTAATAATAAAACAAATTGTTTTCATGGACATTTTTATAGAAATTAGAAAAGGTACATAAACAAAATATTTGCTGCTTATTAGACAATGAAATGTTACGAGAATAGCCATTAATCTATTTTCCTTTCATTTCCGCTTCCACAAAAATATAGAGTTTATGTTCTTCTGAACAGGATCCCTTATTTTATCCCTTATTATTTTTTGGTCTCCTAATGTAGCAGGTCCCCTTAATTAAATTACATATTTTTTAATAATAAAACAAATTGTTTTCATGGACATTTTTATAGAAATTAGAAAAGGTACATAAACAAAATATTTGCTGCTTATTAGACAATGAAATGTTACGAGAATAGCCATTAATCTATTTTCCTTTCATTTCCGCTTCCACAAAAATATAGAGTTTAGGTTCTTCTGAACAGGATCCCTTATTTTATCTTCATCTATGACTGCACTCTCTTTTTCATTAATCTATACTCATTACAGGCACACGCGTATTGAGTTAGCCGAAAGTGTTAAAGAAAAAGAAAACATCACATAACAAAACAGGCTATCTCATTTCCTGCTAGACATTTTCTGTGAGTTTATGATATTTATGTATAAGATAACATGTTAGTAAAAACATAATGAAGAGGAAAATTGCTAATTCGTATTCTTTCACGTTTTCTGTTAAGATGAAATGCTTTTGAGTGAAATAGTATTATTTGTATTTTATTAATTTATTTAAACTTTAAAACGAAGTTTAAGGGGTCAGGTACCCTTTCAACTAACAAAGTACATGGAAAAGTGACCTCTGTAAGAATTGAAGTCTCTCTTTAACTAATTAACTTTTAATTACACAATTGAAAACCCATGTTAGGAACGATTTATTTTACCAATTAATGCTGTTAAAAAAGGTATACACATATATAGTTTTTTATAATTTAAATTTTAAGATAATACAATTTTTATGAAAGAATTATTCTTGCATGCTTTGCGCGCATAATTTTTCCCATTTCAGTGGCTGAAACAAGCCAAGGTTTTTTAATGAGTACAGATATACAGTGTTTTAAAAATGACCTTGTAGATCCCGAGAATTTTGAAAAAAATGAAATTCGAAATATTAAGATTTTTTTTATACAAAAGTAGTCTCGAATTCTAAACTTCTTACTTGAGAAACATAGTAATAGGTCATTTTGTGCTTCTGTACGATTAACACATCCACCGAAAATTTCGTGAAATTCTAGGTAACCGTTTTTCAGAAAGAGTGCACGCAATGATCAAAATCGCTGTTTTGAGAAAATTGGCTTTAAATTGAATCACCCCTTGATCATATAGCAAAAGCTCAAAGTGTTTTATACATAACTTGTATTTGGTGTTTGCTTTTAAATGTTCCTAAAGAATCATATTTAATTATAAGCTAATTTAAAAAAAAATTCTTTTTTTGGCCGCTTTAAAGGCTACCTGAACCCATTAAGTAGTAGGAGTAGAAATAATACGAAGTAGAAAGTGGTATTTATCATCATAAAAAAATAGAAAAGAATCTACTGAAAAATAAATTTGCTTATTACATTAGGATAGATAAATAGTAAATGCGGAATTTGTAAACCGAAATTGTGCATTATGCGTCCATTCCAATATACAAATATGTAAAATAAATGTATAAAATATTTTTATGCATAGTATTTTAAAAGTATGTATACCTTTCACTACTGCCAGTAATGAATACAGCTTAAACTTCCTTTTTGACAATTTATATGAATCATTGCATTATAGTTAAGTATTAAAATTTATATATATATATATATATATATATATATTTTACTTGAGAAGGAAAATATCTGTTGCACTTCTATTTAACGGGTATTTAAAAGTTCACTAGAAGTTAAAAAAAATAAAGAAACACAGATAATAATAAAAATAATTTATAGAATGGTCTCAGGTAGACATTGGAGTTTTGTTTATATAAAAAAAAATGTCGAAGTTATAAAAGTATACGCTAAATTGTATGGACATGCAATGATTCAGTGAATTTAGAAAATCAAATCATCACCTGAGTGCGCGTGAATTCTTCATTCGTTGCGAACATTGCACTATTGCTATTTTTAATGAAACATCGTTGAATATTTTTTTTTTACTTTATACGTTTTTATCTTTATGAACGGTGAATGACTAACGAAAAAAATGCAAAATTGCCCTACTGTGAAAGCACCCAAGAACGGATAAAAGTCTCTTTTCAATTCAGGAGAGGTTAGAGCTTGTTAGAAAATGTTAGCTTCCCCCCTGTTTATTATATTTAGCTTCATTTTTCCATATTTCCTTTATATTTCAACGTTAGCAATGGGACCACCAAACATGAGGCTCACCAATTTTGATGAATTTAAGGTACGTAGCAGAGTTTTTTTATCTAACTATTCTTGTGAAAGATTTTTTCAAATGGGCCTTAGATTTGGAGAAATTGGGGGTTAAGTTGAACGTACCTTTCAAATTTCTATTAATTTGCAATTTCGTACATGTCTTTCGAAGCATGGACGCAGAGTGCTCGAACGCCAGCCAGACAGCGCGAGTTCGATGACCTCTTGACGTTTTTCATTTTTTAATTAATTTTATATTTTTGTACTTTCAACATTTAAGCGTGGTTAATCAATGCTGTAACTTTTATTTATTTTATTGTTTCCTAAAACATATACCATAACATTTATAATTTTTTTATATAAAAAATTATAATCTCATTTGAAAACTAACAACTCTACAGATGAAATTACAAACTGTTTTGCGTCTACATCTTTCTTTTGTTATTATTACTTACCTTTATATTTTTTTATATCTTAAGCAAAGTTCCAAAATAATACATCATTTGCGTATATATATTTTTTATTTTTTTAAGTGAAAATTTATTATTTCGTGTAAATGTAAATTTTAAATAATAATTTTAATGTCAAAAGTCCAAATGTATTTGGTTTTAGATGAATAATAAACGGTCAAGTGCGAGTATTACTCGCTTAGAGGGTTCCGTACAAAAAATATATGAATTTTTAACTATATTATTTAAAAAAAATTGTTAAAAAAATAATAAGACTTTTTAAAAAACTACAAAACGTAAGGTTGGGTACATTCTTGATAGCTGTAGCTGTATATACTTGAAAAGTATGAATGTGTATACCATAAAAGTTCAAAGACATATGAAACCTAAATATTATCAAATATTGCTAATCTGTATAACTCTTTTTTATCTTATCATAATCTGCTTAAGATTAACTTAATTCGGTACTGACAATAAAAGTAGTTCATATTTAAACTCTTGCGCTCTGGAGCTGTTAGCGGATGTAAGGTGTGTCCCAACGAAATAAAGCCACCGTAATTGTATGCCTTAACTGGGCACAAAACAAACAAATAAAATTGAAACAAATATATTAAGAAAGTCTATATAGAAATACATATTTACAAAGTGTAACTCACTTCCAGCCCTATCTGGGCAGGAGAAAAAGTTAAATGTGTAAAAAAAGGGGAAAAAGTGTTCCGCCGAAATAAAGCCACTGCCAATATTAGTATTTATTTGTAACTACAGACATTCGAGCTGATGAGTTCAAAATGTTTATGACGTCAGGAAGCCGTCAAGTACTTTAGAAGGTTGTATTTTCTATTTCTCCTGCTCTATTGCAATGGGAAAGAAAATCCAGCTCTAAAATTTCGAGAAATGACAGATAACAGCTTTTAAGGAACAAGGTCCTTCACACAAATCAATATCTAAGCAAATCAAACGATCTAAAACCGTAATAGACAATTTTTTTAATCAGGGAACTGCGTACGGGTATAAAAAAAAGGATGTGTACCTTAAAAAAATGACTTCCAGGCAGGCAAGAGCAGTTTTACGTCGTCTTTCAGGAGGTGGCATTTCCCTAAAATAGTTGTCCAAAGAGGATAACATCCCTGTGACAAAATCAACACTGTCACGAATTGAAAAACGTACAAGCAACTTGCGATATAAGAAATGGAAACAGTAGCACATGTTGAAAGCCATCCACATGTAAAGGAGGGTCGGCTGGGCCAAATATAATGAAACCTGAAAGGACCAGGGACATCGTGTTATAGTCCCAAATGAGAAAAAAAATTATCTGGATGGGCCTGATGGTGTTGCTTTCTATTGGTATGACATGAGGAAAGAAGAAGAAATTTTCTCCAAAAGACAGCAATGTGGAGGCTCATTAATGGTGCGGGGAGGCTTCAGCTATGGAGACAAACATAACCTGGCTGTTCTCTCAGACCGCAGGAAGGCTTCTGATTACCAAGAAATGCTAGAAAAACATTTATAGCCATTTTCAAACAGAATTGATAGACTAAGTTGGATTTTCCAGCAGGAAAAACCTCCATTCACGCTACAAAATCGTCCTGGGAATGACTTTTGGAGAATCAAGTGCATGTCACGGAATGAAATGCCCTTTTCCCATGATCTTAATCCCCAAGAAAATGTGTGTGGTATCCTCTGTAGGGCTCAACCAGCAGAGTGAAAAATGTAAAGCCGAGAATCGAACACGGGAATAAATCCTCACATACACCTGATGAAGAAGACGTTATTTATATTGCTGATGGATTAATCACAAATAATATATTATAACAGACCTGTCAATATTCACTTTTATGGACAGTTTGTAATAAAAATATATAATAACTAACTTTTTCTGTAATAAAAAACTAAAAAATGTAAACACTGAATTTAACTTTATTACTTTTTTCAGATTCCAAATCGATTAACTCCACGCGTCGCATAAAAAGTGAAACATTACTGACCATTATTTTTTTTACTATTCATTCTTATTAATGTTATATACCGTTAGATGTAAACTATATCTGTATTTGTTCATTCTACAATATATTTTTGAATTTATATTATAAACGGAATTTTAAAAAAACAATGTACATTATTTCATTGTATTTCTCAACTGTTTTTTCTATGGAGTTAATCGATTTGTGCACTGGACGGCTCAAATAATTTCTTAAAAATACAAAAAATCTATTCACTATCAACAATCCAACAAACACCTTGTATAGATCCCATTTCAAAAGCAAAGAAAATTAATTTATGACGACAAACTACTTTTTCAAAAATTATTCTATTGTATATCTTCTTCAAAATTCATGAAAGGGTAAATCTATTTAGGTCACAATGCAGAAATTTATTGGATAATAGCTTCTTAATTCCTTTTAGTTATACAAAAAAATTCTTTTTAACGCACTTTGAATAATACTTTAAAAGGAAAAGGAAAACGTAGAAAAAAAAGTTCAAATGTCATCAGAATATATTTCTAGGTTACGAAAATAAAAATAAGCCAAGATTTAAAAAGTGGATTCGTACGGTGAACCACGTGTTCTTTTCTTTTCCCGTTTCTTTCTCTTTTTTCATAAAGCATAAATGATATGATATTGCCATATGAGAATTTATTTCTAGCTATATCGCATAGAAGTCACGAAACCTTATTGTATCATATGAAGGATTTCATTTTCTATCTAATGGGTTTGCGAGAAAAGACCAGGGGATCATAAAACAGATCTAACGATAAATCACTTCTGCGTTAGTATAGTGCGATTTCACTCTTACGGATAATTAGGTCCCATTTATCTCTATATGCTACTGTCATTAGCCAAACCCATATGGTTTTTCATTTTACCATATTATATTTCGTCTGTACTAAGGATTTAAGTTAGAATAAATGTTTCAGAAAACTAAAAAACAATATGGAATTTAAAATTTAGTTCTTTTTACTGTGTAATTTTACTGATTCTATTTTTAAACTATTTAATAGCAAATAAAACGAATTTCAATTCTGTAAATAAATCAAAATAAGAATGTGTACATTGCAATATATACAGATTAACATTTTTTCCTACCCGTGTCAAACGACACCTAAAATATTTTTGATTTGTGGTTTTTAATTTGTAATTTTTACATTGAAATAATTATAAATCATTTTTATGCACTGAAGAATATTTTTATTCTTATTATAATAAAAAATTACAAACAAAATAAACATAAATTAAAACTTTAAAAATACGCCATTTGACACCGGTAGAAATATTGGGTACTTGTTAGTTATCCCGTCGACCAATTTCGCCAAATTATATAAATCGCCTAACCACTCGCCAAATTATACAAATTGACATAATTTTTATTTTAAATAACGAAAGAACAAATAAAATAGTATAACATTAATAAATGTACAAATAAAACGTCGAAATAAAAATCGCTTGATGACGTAAACACGCGTTGTCAAGTGAATTTGAAATTTATGATCAACCATTATTGGCATTTAATCTTACAATCTGGCGACAGTAATTTGGTATACGGGATAACTAACAAGTACCAAATATTGTTAAGATACTCCCTTCACTGGGAGAATTTACTAACCGGAATGATGCAGATGACATTCGACAAAGTATGAAATTGTATTTGATATTTGTTGTGGGAGGGATATAATGATCCGTTATTTTGTTGAATACGCTTGTTTAAAAATTCGGCAATTGATCGGACAGACGCTCAGTGGGGCAAAAACGCAAAATAGCAGTAAAAAATAATTAACTTATGAAAGAGTGGAGTTTCAAACTTCAACTTTGGATCCCAAATACATCTAATCAGGTAGGAAAATACTTTTGTTTATAAACTTCATCATATCTCATTAAGGACCCTAAAAATAAAAAAGAAAGCTGTCCAAGAATTAAAAATATATATTTAATGTCCTTCAAAGTCGTCTGGGTTAAAAAACACCAAAGAATTTACTATACGGATCGATGTAGATAACGTGTGGCAAAGTACGAGTTTGTATTTTAGATCTTATGTAAGGGAGCGGGTATAATGATTCATTATTTTGTTGAATAGGCTTGATTAAAAATAAGGTAATTGATCTGGGTGACGCACAGTGGGAAGAAATCGCAAAATAGCACTACAAATCAAAAACGTATGAACGGGTGGAGTTTTAAACCTTAAATTTGTATCCCAAATACATCAAGAAAATGATAAGATTTGTTCATAAACGTCATCAGATCTCATTAAAGTTTAATTTTTTTTAAAGAGGTCCAAGAATTAATATTTTAATGTACCAGAAATTGTTTGAGTTATCGAAATCTGTATATTTTGAGGGATTGAATAGAATAAAGCCACCCCCAGGTCCGTATCACTAACTGTTCGTGGCATATGGCGGTCACTGATTGTTAGATATGAAGGGAAAAGTAAACTTTAATAAAACTTTAAATAATTTTTTTATATATTATTTATGCGGAGTTTGGTCGGATTTTTTTGGAATTTTTTTGGTCGGATAATAGTATTAGAAGAAAACAAAGAGAATTTTTTTCAGGCATTTAGAATTAAAATTAAATATTATGTGCCAAAAAATGCGTATAAAGTTAAAAAGGAAACAAAATTAAATGCGCATTTAAAGTTTTTTTTCTCAAAACGTTCCACACAACTGTTAAGGCATGTTACAGATGGATAAAGGAATAGACACATAAAAAAAAGTAACGCCAGACCAGGGCGGGAGTATATTAAAAACTATTTAAAAATATGTTTTGTAATTAAAAACCGTGGTTCTATAGTTTATAAATTAAGTTACAATTATGCAGGGTGTCCATAATTAATCGACCCTACTTTAAAGTTGTCTACTGGCAAAACTATTTTTCATTAAGTTGTGAAATTTGGTTAAAATCATATTAAAGGGATAGCAATTTGTTTAAGGGGTCTTGTACCTTTTACACGCGTCGAAAATTAACGAAAATCTTCAAAGTTTGAATTAGTCTATCTTCAAAACCTTTTTATGTATAAACATGAAATTTTGGATATTGTTTAAACATATTGTGCTTTGTAATATACTACCAACAGAAATTTATTAACCCTTTACAGAATTTGTGTATTGTTGAAATCAAAATAGCTCTTTTTTTTACCCCATAAGTCATTGGGCGCATGATATCTTGAGAAAGTATGTATGGATTGTCATGAAATTTGGTAAATATACTAAACAAATATGTGTGTTTAAAATGATCTACTTTTAAGTATTTACAATTGTAATATTTTTAGTTATGACTATTCTTATTCATTAAAAATACAATTTTTTTATTTTTTTTTACGAAAATATTATTTTTATATAGTTAATGAAATAATTTTAGCTTAAGAGTAGATCATTTTAAACACATATATATGTTTAGTATCTTTACCAAATTTCATGCCAATCCATACATAATTTCTCAAGATATCATGCGCGCAATGACTTATGGGGTAAAAAAACAGCTATTTTGATTTCAACAATACACAAATTCTGTAAAGGGTTAATAAATTTTTAATGGTAACAAAGCACAATCTGTTTAATCAATATCCAAAATTTCATGTTTATACATAAAAAGGCTTTGAAGATAGACTAATTCAAACTTCGAAGTTTTTCGTTAATGTTCGACGCGTTTAAAAGGTACAAGACCCCTTAAGCAAAACAAAAGGTCAAACTTTCGCCACCTGAGGGCGATTTTTTAAAATTACACAATTAGCAATACGATAGTTTAGACATTTTATTTACAGGGTAGGGCGTTTTTTTTACCGAATTAAACAATTAGCATACATTTACGATAGATTAACAAACATGTTCTGCATGACTGTAGTCATTTTCAGATACCATTTGGAATCGTAAGATGGCATGTTCTACATTTGATCGCAGTGTGTTCTGGGAAATGCTTTAAACATGTCGTGAAATACTGTCTTTAGAATCAGATTAAGTTAACAAATAAAGTGTATAAGCTATCGTAATGCTAAATGCGTAATTTATTAAAAATAGCCCTCTGTTGGCGAAATTTTGAACTTTTTACATTTTTTTGCTTAAACATATTCCCATCCTTTTATTATGTCTTTCACCAAATTAAACAAGTTTATGAAAAATAATTTTGTTTGTAGACAGATTTAAATACCTTTGTAGACACCCTGTATATCCCACTGGGGTCGTTATTTGTACTAGAATGCATCTAAATCATTGGCAAAGCAGTGACTTTGTCCTAACGGGCTGAGTAATGATAATCAAATATGAGATTTATAAATCCTCGCCTATCGCATATGAGCCGTTACTCTTTTTCCTAATTTTTCCCACTCTGCCCGAGCCAACAAAAATAGTGCCTTATCTGTTATTCTGTTAGTCTGAATAAAAAATTGTTTAAACAGTGATTTGAAATTTCTAAATTAGATTTAAGTCAGGTCAAGTCAGTTTACGCTTTTACAAGTACCTTTTTACATAAGATTTTACTCAAGTTCTACAGCAGATGCAGAGGTTTCGCAGCTAAATAAGTATTACTTATATCTTCGGATAAAATTACCGAATTACTGAAGAAAACAGACATGTATAATGGACTGCAAAATATGTTAAATTCATGATATTGCACAATTATAGAAAATTGCGAATGTAAAATTAATGAAGCTACAAAGTTCAGCGAGTCAGTTGCTTCCAGAAAATGTATAATATCTTATTATTAAATATTTAGAAGAATAAGCAGTTAATGAACATTATTTTATGAAATCATGTTTAATATTTTATATATATTAAAATTTTGCTTTACTGATTTTTTAAAGAAATATCATAAGATAGTAAATATATATAACTTATGAAAATTTCATTGTGGACATGATATATCATTTAAAGTTATATACAATAAAAAATAAGAATGCAACGCTGAGACTGATGCCTCTGATCCGCAGATTTATCGGTTATGTTTATTACGTTATGGTCAACTTTAACTTTCAAATCCCCGATTTACATTTTTCCCTTGCTTTCTAACCAATAAAGAATAATAATTAATATGCAAATTAAAAATAGCTTTTCCGTAAAACTACAAATGCCTGTAAAATATATTCTGAACTTAATCATTAAGTTTTTTTTATTGTTATAAAATTCAAAAAGAAATAATATTTATTATTATAATATTTATATATTTTATAGCAACATTTCTATACATTTTGCTTGTAAATACTAAGAATGTATGATAATGTAAGAAGTTATTCTCAGAAAACGGAGTAAGATTTCTTTGTCTTGTAAAGCTTAACAGGACACAAAAGATTATATTATATATTGGGAAGCAAATAATTCAGAATAATGTTGTTATGTTATGGTATTTAGAAAAGCAAATCCTGGAAGCAGACATTACATAAAAATATTATCAATGCTTCCTTTAAATTATTCCTACAGGGAAAACATCTACTGTAATGAACTTTAGAATAATATTCAAATATTTTTTTGTGTAGCTTTTAGTGAGTGTTATAAATATGGAAGTATTAAAGATAAAAAAAAAGTTTAATGCAGTGAATAAGTAAATAATAAAAATCAGAAATTTTTACAGCAGACATTACATAAAAGTATTATCAATGTTTCCTTTACATTATTTCTACAGGGAAAATTATCCTGTGATGAACTTTAGAATAGTATTCAAAAAGTTTTTGTGTAGCTTTTAGTGAGTGATATAAATATGGAGGAATTAAAGACAAAGAAGATGTGTAATGCAGTGAATAAATAAATAATAAAAATTAGAAATTTTTATCATTCATAAATAATGCATAATAATGCTATTATGTTATGGTATTTAAAAACACCCTGGAAGCAGGCATTACATAAAAATGTTATAAATACTTCCTCTGCATTATTTCTACAGGGAAAAAATACGCTGAGATGAACGTTAAAATAATATTCAAAACGTTTTTTGTCTAGCTTTTAGTGAGTGATATAAATATGAAAGAATTAAAGACAAAGAAGATGTTTAATGCAGCGAATAAATAAATAATAATAATTAGAATTTTTTACCATTCATAAATAACTCAGAATAATGCTTCTATGTTGTGGTATTTAGAAAAGAAAATACTGGAAGCAAAATTGTCACAAAAATATTATCAATGCATCCTTTACATTATTTCTACAGGGAAAACATATGCTGTTATAAACTTTAGAATAGTATTCAAAATGTTTCGTGTAGCTTTCAGTGAGTGATATAAATATGAAAGTATTAAAGATGAAAAAAAAATTTAATGCAGCGAATAAATAAATAATAAAAATAAGAATTTTCTACAATTCAGAAATAATTCAGAATAATGCTGTTATGTTACGGTATTTAGAAAAGAAAATACTGGAAGCGGAAATATCATAAAAATATTATCAATGCATCCTTTACATTATTTCTACTGGGAAAACACATGCTGTCATGAACTTTAGAATAATATACAAAAATGTTTCGTGTAGCTTTTAGTGAGTGATATAAATATGAAAGTATTAAAGATGAAGAAAAATTTTAATGCAGCGAATAAATCTATACTAATATTATAAAGAAGTACGAATTGTTTGTTTGTTAGAGGTAATCTCTGTCGCTACCGAAACGATTTTAAAAGTAATGGTATCGAAATGTTGGTGTTAGTCCAACTTAGAACATAGGCTATATTTTTTGTCAGTTCCACCACCCCAAAGGGGATGCAGGAGCAAAAAACGTTCTAAAAATGCGATTTTTGCTTTACTGAAGGGCCTAGAAATATGAAATTTGAGATATTAGTTACTTATTAGATATAAAGGATTTTTAGGAACAGTTCTTATACAATTCCAAATTTAAAAGGGTGAAAATGTACAAAAAAGTTCTAAATGGTGGTTTCTACACAATCTCAAGAAATACCAAACCGATTTAAAAAATAATGGTGTCAAAATCATGGTGACAACCCTTTCTCCAATATAGGCTATATTTTATGTACGTGCCACTACCCCCAAAGGGGGTGCAGGAGCAAAAAACGTTCTAAAATGCGATTTTTGCGTTACTGAAGGGCCTAGAATCATGAAATTTGAAATATTAGTTACTTATTACATATAAAATATTTCTAAGAAAAGTTCTTAAAAAATTCGAGATTTAAAAGGGGTGAAAATGTACTAAAACTTTCTAAAAAACGTTCTAAATGGTGGTTTCTACACAATCTCGGGAAATACCAAACCAATTTAAAAAATAATGGTGTCAAAATGATGGTGACAACCTTTACTCAAACATAGGATATGTTTTATGTCGGTGCCACTACCCCAAATGGGGTGCAGGAGCAAAAATCGTTCTAAAAATGAAGTTTTTGCTTTACTGAAGGGCCTAGAAATATGAAATTTGAAAGATTAGTTACTTATTAGATATAAAGGATTTCAAAGAACAGTTCTTAAAAAATTTCAAATTTAAAAGGGGTGAAAATGCATAAAAAGCGTTCTAAAAAACGTTCTAAATAGTGGTTTCTACACAATCTCGGGAAATACCAAACCAATTTAAAAGATAATGGTGTCAAAATGATGGTGACAACCTTTACTCAAACATAGGATATGTTTTATGTCGGTGTCAATACCCCAAGGGGGGGGGGTTGCAGGAGCAAAAAACGTTCTAAAAATACGATTTTTGCTTTACTGAAGGGCCTGGAAATATGAAATTTGAAATATTAGTTACTTATTAGATATACAAGATTTTTAAGAACAGTTCTTAAACAATTCGAAATTTAAAAGGGGTGAAAATGCACAAAAAACGTTCTAAAAAAGGTTCTAAATGATGGTTTCCACACAATCTCCGGAAATACCAAACTGATTAAAAAAATGATGGTGACAAAATCATGGTGACAACCATTGCTCAAACATAGTCTATGTTTTATGTCGGTGCCACTACCCCAAAGGGGTGCAGGAGCAAAAATCGTTCTAAAAATGAAGTTTTTGCTTTACTGAAGGGCCTAGAAATATGAAATTTGAAAGATTAGTTACTTATTAGATATAAAGGATTTCAAAGAACAGTTCTTAAAAAATTTCAAATTTAAAAGGGGTGAAAATGCATAAAAAGCGTTCTAAAAAACGTTCTAAATAGTGGTTTCTACACAATCTCAAGAAATACCAAACCGATTTAAAAAATAATGGTGTCAAAATGATGGTGACAACCCTTGCTCCAAGATAGGCTATATTGTATATATACATGCCACTACCTCCAAAAGGGACGCAGGAGAAAAAAAACGTTCTAAAAATGCGATTGTTGCGTTACTGAAGAACCTAGAATCATGAAATTTGGAATGGTAGTTAGTTATATCAATAATCTCTAAGAACATTTTCTAAAAAAATCGAAATTTAAAAAGGGTGAAAATTCACGATAAGCGTTATAAAAAACTTTCTAAATTGCGATTTCTAATCAATCTCAGGAAGTACTGAACCGATTTCAAATATAATGGTGTAACAATGGTGGTGACAGCTCTTACTCCGAGATGTTTGTTTCCACTACCCCACAGGAGATCCAGGAGCAAAAAACGGTCTAAAAATGCGATTTTTGAAATATGAAAGGATCTAAATTCATGAAATTTTGCATGGTATATATTTATTAGATACAAATGATCTCTAAGAACATTTTTTTTAAAATTTGTAATTTAAACGAGTAGAAAATGCGTGAAAAGCGTTCTAAAAACTTTCTAAATGGCGATTTGTGAGCAATCTAAGGAAGAATCAAACTGATTTCAAAAGTAATGGTAGGAAATTGATGCTGACAGCCACTGCTCTAATATAGACGCTATTTCATGTCGGTGTCACTATCACCTGGAGGTTGTAGGAGCAAAAAACATTCTAAATTTCGATTTTTGGGATCGGTATGGGCTAGCAACTTGAAATTAGGCAAGGTACATATTTATTTAGATATAAATGATCTTTAAGAACAGTTTCGAAAAAACTGGATATTTAAAAAGAGGGTGAAAATGCGCGAAAAGGGTTCTAAAAACGTTCTAAATTGCGATTTCTACTCAATCTCAGGAAATACCAAAGCTATTTCAAAAGTAATGGTTGCAAATTGATGGTGATAGTCCTGAGACGGCGAACCTATGGCACGCGTGCCACTTTTGGCACGCGAAAGAATAATTTTGGCACGGCTTGCTTCTGGCATTAAATGAAAATTAAGTAAGTTTACACAACATCGAGTCTGATCTTTTCTAAATTTGATTAAATGGAAACTGAAAAAATTTAATTGCGGCATATTATATTTCAATCTAATTAATTATGATCTCAAAATTTTTTCAAACAATGGCGATATTTGGAAACTTACAACAAGAATTGGATATTAGGCATTACTAAATTTCGATGATAAATTCCTGGCTATTCAAAGAAATTGGCGTTTGATATTTTAACAGTTTTTCTGCCTATCTATGCTTTCGAGTAACTGTTTTCACAAATGAATAATATCAAAGCTCAAACTGAAAGCATTTGTCACATAAATAAGGTTCCTTTTTGCGTTAAAATTAACCTGATATTAAGATGCAAAAGAAACCAAATTACATCGCATTAATTTGTTTTTATTAATTTCTAAAATATATTTGCTTCCATAATTATTATAGTGTAATACTTACAAGCATGTTCCTCATATGTTTTAAATCTTAATAGAAAATTTTAAGTAATTTTATTCCATTATTTATTTCGTCTACTAAATTTGTTTTTTAGTTGGCACGTCATAGTCACGTAAAATATTTTTTGATCAAATTTGACCCGCGACAACAAAAAGGTTCGCCAACCTTGTGATACTCCCTGCTCCAACATAGGCTATATTTTATGTTGTTGTCACTACCATCTGGGGGTTGCAAGAGCAAAACATGTTCTAATTTGCGTTTTTGCATAACCGAGGTGTCTAACATTTTGAAATATGGCATGGTATTTACTTACAAGATGCAACTGCTTTCTAAGAACAGTCGAATGAAAATTCCAAATTTAAAAGGATGAAGTGAGCGAAAAGCGTTCTAAATTACAATTTTTATGCAATCTTATCAAATACCAAACTGATTTAAAAATTAGTGATGACAAATTGTTGGTGATAGAACCTGCTCAAACATAAGCTATATTTGATTTATGTGCTACTACCACCAGAGGGTTGCAGGAGCAAAAAACTTTCTAAATTGCGATTTCTGTGATGCTAAAAAGGCTAGAAACTTTAAATATGGCATGGTAGTTACTTATAAAATATAAATTCCCTCGAAGGACTTTCGAAAATAAATTCGAATTAAAAAGGGGTGAAGCGAAGGGAGGTGCGAAGAGCACTCTAAAAAAGTCCTAAATTACGGTTTCTATGCAATTTCAGGGAATATAAACCGATTACAAAAGTAATAGTTACGAATCAATGGTAACAGTCTCTGATCCTAGACAGGCTATATTTTATGCCGATGATTCTACCACCTATGATTTACAGGAAACATAAATTTTCTAAAAAAAGCCTTTAAAAGTTTTCTAAATTACGTTTTTGTTGAATATTAGGAAATAACAAATTGATGTAAAAATTAGTGTTGTAGTGTTGGCAAACTAATGGTGTCAGCTCCTATTTCAACAAAACCCTTTATGTTGAGAGAGGTGGTAGGATTTGGAATTTGACATGATAATTAATTTTAAGATGTAAGAAGATGGTTTTTAAAAAATTCAAAACTTCAAATGAAATCTGAAATGAGCGTATTAATTGAGCATAAAAGTTTCAAAATATTTTCTAAATTATCATTTATTTAGTTTTATTTCGTTTTATTAATTTAAATCTCATTTCTGCCTAATGCTGTGTAATAATGATGTTTAGTCAAACTGTGTTTTAAATAGTAATTTTTGATTTATTCCTAAAAGTAATAAGTACCTTTTAATAAAAATAATATTAGTTTTTAATTAAATAAAATTTAGTTAGTACATTTCAATAAATATTAGACATATAAATATCACTTGGCATATTTCAAATATTACGCGAGCAAAGCCGCGGGGTTTGCTAGTATATGATAAATATAGGAATTTTTTCAAATCAGAAATAATTCAGAATAATGCTGTTATGTTATGGTATTTAGAAAAGAAAACCCAGGAAGAAGACATTGCATATAAAATATCATCAATACTTCCTTTACATTATTTCTACAGGGAAAAAATATGCTGTAATGAACTTAAGAATAATATTTAAAAGGTTTTTGTGTAGCCTTTAGTGAGTGATATAAATATGAAAGTATTAAAGATGAAGAAGAAGTTTAATGCCGCGAATGAATAAATAATAATAATTAGAATTTTTTACCATTCATAAATAATTCAGAATAATGCTGTTATGTTATGGTATGTAGAAAAGAAAATCCTGGAAGCAGACATTATATAAAAATATTATTAATGCTTCCTTTAATTTCTACAGGGAAAACATATGCTGTGATGAACTTTAGAATAATATTCAAAAAGTTTTTGTGTAGCTTTTAGTGGGTGATTTAAATACGAAAGTATTAAAGATAAAGAAGACATTTAATGCAGCGAATAAATAATTAATAAAAATTAGAATTTTTCACCATTCATAAATAATACAGAATAATGCTGTTATGTTCATTAAATTGGGTGTAGTCGCTTTACTATATCGTTACCTCACTTACATATCTGTAGCTCTCTCCGTTCACAAGTATTTTCAGGTTAAATGGACTTTCCTTTGCACACTGTATACTAGAAAAGTATGTAGTCATTATGTAGTATGTCCAAACCGTCCGTTAAGGTTTTATATCTCGGCTAATTACCGACGATTTTTTTCGGAAATTCATGACCAACAATGATTTTATACTTCTGCTACGATAGGTACCTCCAGCTCTGCTCAACGCTTTTGCTGAAGCCCGTAAATTGAAATTTGAGTGTAACGGAAAAGTTCGATTTTCTCAAAAACTATGTGACCTAGGATAATTGCTATAATTTTCTTGCAAGGTTTAAATTAATGCCTGCTACCTCTAATTTTTTCATAATTTTAGTTTCAATAGATTCGGAATTGGATGCGGGGGGAACGTATTTTTGCACTACATTTTCCACCATAACTTTGAAAATATAATACCTAAAATTAAATGAAATATATTTTTGATTTCAGCGTTACGAAAGCTTTCACAGGATACTCCACACGGTATACAAAGAAAATATTTTTTTTCAAGTAACTTAATTAGCTCCTCTACATTTTCCTATATATATTTATGAATATTTATTAATGTGTAAATATGTGGGCAATAATCTTTACTACTTCCCCAAATTTAAACTTTCCACGTTGCATAGTTTACGAGTAAAAGGGCTGTGACAGACAGACACAGGAGTGATCTTATAATGGTTCTGTTTTTATTTTTTAAGTACGGAACCCTAAAAATATTATCAATACTTCCTTTACATTATTTCCACAGGGAAAAAATATGCTATAATGAACATTAGAATAATACTGAAAAGGTTTTTGTGTAGCTTTTAGTGAGTGATATAAATATGAAAGTATTAAAGATGAAGAAGAAGTTTAATGCAGCGAATAAATAAATAATAAAAATTAGAACTTTTTACCATTCATAAATAATTTAGAATAATGTTGTTTTGTTATGGTATTTAGAAAAGAAAATCCTGGAAGCAGGCATTATATAAAAATACTATTAATGCTTCCTTTAATTTCTACAGGAAAAACATATGCTGTGATGAACTTAAGAATAATATTCAAAAAGTTTTTGTGTAGCTTTTAGTGAGTGATTTAAATACGAAAGTATTAAAGATGATGAAGAAGTTTAATACAGCAAATAAATAAATAGCAAAAATTAGAATCTTTTACCAGTCATAAATAACATAGATAAATAAAATGTATTGTCCTAACGTTTTATTAATGAGAAAGTCATCAACTTAACATCTTTATCTCTATTGCCAACACTCTTCTGAATAGTTTATCAATTTTGTTATTTAATGATCAATTGTTTAAATGACGGATTTTAAATTTAATTGGTTTAAAAAATTAAAAATGTATACAAGAGAATATTAATTAAATTTTAATTGTATTCTGATATTGCATTGTTGTCCAACTCTGTTAATCAATTTTATGTTCCGTTTTATAATCTGTATGTTTTGTTAATTATGTTTATTTTTTTTAATTTTTTTTGCTCTCAATGCTAATGGTTGAGAAATGCTACACGCTAAATAATAATTGTCGTTTGTTAATTTCTAATTGATTTACGTACTGTTCTTTAAACAATTTAAAATTTTCAAACTTTTTTGAGAGTACAAAAAATATGAAGCCATAAATATATTTTTAGCTGTATAATCATCGAAGATATTTTTAAAAACACAAATGGCATGTCAATTTTATAATATTTTATAATATCTGTTAATTTCGTGAATATTACAATAAATACCGGAGGAATAAATACACATGATGCAGAAAATCTACAACTGCAACTACAGATATTTTTTAACTTACATTATGTTAAAAATCTCTCTATTCTAAAAAAAAGTAACTACCGCTATCACCGCCGCCGGTTTTGAATTTTTTGTGACCGGAGGTCTTTCTTCGTTAATATTAATAAGAAAAATAATGCATACAAAAATATGAAAATCGGTAATGTTATACAGAAATGTTTGATAAACACGCTGATGTAGACAGTTTTCAAATCGAAGAATTATTTTAAGAGATATTTAATGCTAAAGTTGGACAAAATCGTTCCACTAAAAAAGTTTTATAGTAGCAAAAACTATACATCGGAATTTAATAATATTTAGTTCGTTTTATACGTTATAATTTCCCGGTTTGCAGAATTGATTTATTTTTTTAATTTGACTCATTTTTCGAGGTTTTATATCTATTTTAAATTCAAATTTTCAGCATTTCTAGAGATATTTTTGACAGATTTTAGAAAGTGATATTAATTTAAACTGTTGCCAACTGTATAAACAGCGGAAACAATAATGTTTGCTTAAATATATATATATATATATATTTATACGTGTAATAAATTAAAAATTTATTTACATGTGACTATTATAAACAGTAAAAAACATTTGGAATTAGAATTAAATAATTATGTACAAAAAGCAGGAACTTATTAAAATTTACGTCATAAAAACTATAATTACACGTTAATTTTAAGAGAGAAAGTAATTTGTAAAATAATAAATTTATTAACATGCATTAGAAGTCTTAAATAGGAGAAATTACGTCATATTTACGTCACATTACAGTTATTACATAAAATGAACACAAAATAATATTGCAAAACGGTTTAAATTTACAAATTGCGCTAGACATTTATTTGATATTTTGAGAGGATACTTTTCAACTATTTTTCTTAGGAAAGCGCAAATAATATTTTATTTCTAACACAAGTATTTTCACGTGAATATTAAAAAGAGAAAGAGTAGTTTGGTCAAAATTACGTCAGATAAAAAACGATTAATTTAAAATGTCTCATTTAAAAGAACTTTCTTTTCGCTTTGTTAAAAAATACCGGGAGAAAAAGATTCCGTTTACATAATTCCTTTTATATTAGCTTATTTTGAAATGTTGTTACACGTGTCTACGTCATCAAGTTATTTTTATTTCGACGTTTTATTTGTATTTTTTATTAATGTTGTACTAATTTATTTGTTCTTTTGATATTTAAAATAAAAATTATGTCAATTTGTATAATTTGGCGAGTGGTTTGGAGATTTATATAATTTGGCGAAATTAGTCGACGGGATAATCAAGTAGTACCGCAGCGGATTTGGCGTTAAAATTTCCCCAATCAAAGAGAAATGAATAGAAATCCGTTTATAGGGAGATCGCCACTGTTTTTTAAATTATAATTCAATCTTTCGAAATCTTTTTAAAGCCGATCACATTAGCGTGCATTTAGAATCTGCGGTGTCTGGACGGGGGTTGGCGAGCGTAGCTTGTAGGGGGCCGAGCCCCCTAGTATTTATATATTGTTCCTTAATCAAATTACTACAGAAGTGCAAAGACGTAAAGAGTATATTTTTAAATCTCAATTCAAAAAGTCAAACTTTTGACAAAGTCCTAAAATAACATAAACGTCAAGAATATAGTAATTATTTTTTAACATTAGTCGATATTCAAATAAATCTGATTCTGTAAATTTAATACATTCTGCCGTTAGTTATTTAATACAATATTGCTTTGAAATTGGAATTATGTCTTAGTTTGTGCGACACAATAATTTTTTTCCATTAGCATTTACATTTAAATTTGAAACATTAAGTGTATGGTAAATACATATATAGAGGAAGGTGGACTAAAATGATCGTAGCGGGCAAAACGGACCACATATGTTTTCTTCGAGGCAGGTCACGTTACCTACAGGGTAACATGTGAACTAGTTGTAACAAGTGAAGAAGAGGCAATGGCGGTATTCAAGCGATCGCAGTATTATGCGTCTGAGTAGAAAATCTTTGAAAAAGTAGCTTTTATAACATCTGTTATAAGATAAGACCTAACTTATATATTTATTTAGATAGACAGTCTTTCATGTACATAAATATGACTTGATTTACTTAACAGAGTATGTTTTTAGACCTTAATTACACTTGTGTAGTTTGTTATGTTTCGCGGTATCATCCAGTTATATGACGTAAAATGGACGGCCATGTTGCGGGGTAAAATGATCCATTATGTGGATCGTTTTACTACAGTTTCATAGGCTAAAGAAAATCCTGTACCGGGTCTTAGCCATCATGGGAACCAAATGTGTCACTGCCACTAATCTTTTTTTTTTTTTTTTTTTTTTTTTTTTTTTTTTTTTTTTTTTTTTTTTTGAGTCCACGTGTTATCCTGTTATATTGGATCATAATTTTCAAATATTCCATTTTATTGTTTTTTCAAAATTACTTGTGACACATTCTATTTCAAAATTTACAAATTTACATAAAATAAATTATGTATGCTATTTGATTGTAAAACGTATTTTATTTCATTATGTATTGTCATAATTACTTTTATATCCTTTATTTTGACGATAAAAAACAATTTACAATTATTTTTAAATGACGGATCATTTTGCCCTTGGGTGAGGGTAAAATGATCCTCTGGACACTTTTTCAAAAATCTATTTTTTTTTCATTACTCAATTTGGGTTTCAAATGTTACTAAAATATGTTTTAATGCAAAATATAGTGTAAAACATATTAGCATAGTGCTTAAATTTTATTTAAACAGTTATGTCATTTTACATAAGTTTTTCCCTTAAGGGGGTCATTTTAGGCCACCTTCCCCTAAATTGAATATTTGAGCTTTTAAACGTGTCAATTCAAACTCAAAAGACTTTAAATTATTAAAGTAATACGTCTGTCATATTATTCTCTTAAAAATTAATTCTCAAAAATTCTCTATAGCAGCACGATAATGTTTGCATATTTTGATATTTACACACAAAAAAGAATTTCTCTGACTTTCTGTGATGATGTTTAACACAATTTGAATACGTTGTTTCCATTCACATTTTCGTTCATTAAAATTTGAAACCTTAAGTATATGTTAAATGAACACTATATAAATTGGACATTTGAGTTTTTAAACATGTCAATTCAAACTCAAAAGTCTTTAAATTTTTAATGTAATAAATCCGTCATATTATCTTCTTAAAAACTAATTCTTAGAATTTCTCTATAGTAGTCCAATGAGAGTTTGCATATATTTATATGTGTACAAAATTAGGATTTCTTTGTATTTATATGATGATGCTTAATACAATAATTATTTACATTTTCTGTAGCATCAAGCGCATATTAAATGCATATATAAATCGGACATTTGGGACAAATGTTCTCTATCGGATTATAGTCATAGCTATGTCAATGCTAATTTCCCCTCTAATTAATACCATGAATTGAATAGACTGACAAGTTAGGTAATATACTTTGAGCCACGCATGTCCAAATATGTATACGAAAATCCAACCTAGAGACAGAAATGAGGAATTATTCATTAATTCTACTACAGTTGTGACACTTTGGTAAAATTAACGCACAGCCAGGAAAATTCCATGCATTGAAGTATACTATTATTATGTAACCTTTCTTTTAAATACTTTGTTGTTTAAATACGTTGTGTGGTAAAAAATTATTAATTCGAAAACTTTACTAACATTTATTTATACACTAGCTAATCAGCAATGGCATCCATGGAAAATATTTCCAATGAAATACCAGTATAGCTTAAATATTGTATTTACTTTAGCAATCTGTGCAACTAGATGCTATTATTGACGTATTGGCTTTGCATTGTATACATCTGCAATGAAGCGTCAACGTTATACAAACATTGGTTTTAGATTTAGGGTCAGTACTGTTTTTCTACTAATGTACAAATAAAATGTTTACGTAAACCATAAAGAATACTCACTAAACACGTTCCGTACTCACCAAACAAAGTTTCATCCATAAACAACTTGTAAACAGATATATTTATAAGAATACTTTTTACAATTTCTGTCCTTAAAGGGTGGAATAAACATATAAATATATATAAAAATATGTTTCATGCATGAATTCTGCTTCTAAATAAAAGCTCAAAGAAACAGTAAATGTAGTTAATTTTTAAAGGAAATTTTTCAAAAATCTAAATGTATTCCAAAATCCTAATAAAAACTTAAAAATTTTGACGTAGCAATCTTTTAACAGAAATCTCCTTTACCATAAGATGTTACTAAGAATTATGAAATAATTTTAAGCTATAATATTTACAACTGGCTGTATGCTTCAAAATCAACCCGGGACATTTATACTATTCTTTCAAAAATATTTAAAATCTATTTGAAAATAGATTGATTTTTTAACTTACAAAGTAATACAGAGTGAACTGTAACTCATATAAGCATACGGTTTAACAATAAAATAAAATGTCAAATAGATTACAATGAAACTTTTGTTTCCTTAAATTATTTTTTTCTCACAGGTTACTTTATATCTAGAGAATATGCATATACTTATTTATCATGCATTTACATGCTTAACTTAATATTACAGCTCAGAGACGTTATGTCTATGATAAATAAAATTATTTCTGTCATTTATTACACATATTATACATGCTACATATATTAGATAAATTACAATTTTAATAAAAAAAAATATGAAATTTTGAGTGCTTAACCCTCTAATGCACATTGCAGCATATATGCTACCAACAGTGTTTCGAATTTAGTGGAATTTGATTTCGGATATTACAAATTCACACCAGAAATTAAAAATAGAATTATTTGCTTTCTTTACTAATAACAGATATGCCATATTTCAATAAAACTAAATTTAATATTGAAAATTTCTGATCATAATTCAGATTCACACAACTACGAAATTTCTAGAACGTATTCTGCCATAGATATTAGAAACTTAAAGTTACCAATCTTCACGTTTGTAAATGCGTAATTGCCATTTAGATGATTCTATTTATCTTTATATGGAATATGATTATTAAAGTATGTAATTTAATATTTTTAATTATGTTGCATTAAATGAAAATTTGCTTTAACCTACTATATTTTTTTCTTCAGTCAATGCTAATACATCTGAATTGCTTCATTTTTTAAGGTAGGTAGGAAGTTTTTAAGGGATGAACTCAGTTAGATATTTGGAATTTACCTTTTGTTTTCTCTTCTGTTTTTATAGTTATATAATGGTGTTAAAAAAAAACATGTTTTAAAATTTTGAAAAAGATATGAACATTTTAAATTTATAAATTTTAATTATTAAAATAACATTTGTTATTCGAAAATATATTTAGAAAATAATATCGTATTATTATATCATATTTCTAATATCTATTTATATAAAATCGTCCCTCACAATTCCGATTGGACCGCCTCATTGATCGCGGTCATGTTATATTTCCTATTGAGAAATTAGTATCATCTTCAAAAATGAGTAATTGTTGAAAAGTTATAATGACACAGTTACCGAAATGGCGCCTTTTTTTACAAACGTGGTAAAATATCGCCAATTTGGCGAAATACAGCAGACTTTAGCGACAAAAATAGGTTGTTATATATGGGGCCAACTTGCCGATAGCTGGCTAATTTCGAGAAATTCCCACTGAAAGCCATTAATCTTTCATAATCGAGCTCACCGCGATTTAATTTAAACTTCGCACATTTGAGGGTTTTTTTTTTTTTCAAAATATATGGATCAGAATTTAAAGTATAATTGTATACGAAAATGTCCGTCTTTACAACTTCATCCCGATGCAACTAATAAAAGAACCGCCACTAGACAGCGCTGTACTTTTTACAACTCAGAAATAACTTATGACAATTTGTAGACTGCAAGATAAAATTCAACAACAAAATGCAAATGTCTTAAAAGAGACCATTAATGCCATGTTAAAAAATAAAATATTAGTATTTTTAAAATAGCTGTTACTTTATTTATATGTTTAAGCATATAATTAATTTATTTTTAAAAATCAACTATCTAAATATGAATATTGTCCAAAATATGAATAAAAAAAAAAAAAAAACGTAAACAAAGATTGAATAGACATGACCTGTAATCCCCCAAAACACTCAAATCTGCACAACACTTGGAACCAAGCTGTGCAGTTTTGTGGTCTTCTACTGTACATAGGTTTTCATAAATGTGTTTCGTTTTTAAAATATGTTATTTTCATCTACCACTAAAGAAGAAGTAAGAAGAACTCATGTTCTTAGATATGTGTTGTATATGTCTTTATATGTCATTTTCCGTCATTTTTGACGGGCTATCCTTCTAGTCATATTATTAAAATGAAATTATTAACACTAATTATGAAATGAGTAATCACTAATAATAATTTTTTTATTACATTATTGCAATAATAAATTACTTAATTATAATCAAAGATTGAATGACCAAGCATTTTGGACTCTTATCTAAATTATCTTTGATGATTTTGAAAAAAAAAATTACATTGAAATTTACTTTTCTAGATGGTTTAAAATATAATTACGATAAAAAGATTATAATTGAAGAACTGCTTCATTTTTATTGTATTGAGGTATCATTAGGAGTTTGAGAATATATATGAACGCTTTTTATCGAAATTTTAAGAAAGTTTAATATATATATATATATTTTTTACTTGAGTGAAGTCTAAATGTATTTCAAGCTAATCATAAAATCAATATTGTTGTAAAACATTCTATATGTATTTTGCTTAAAGAGGCTGATATTAACTCAGGGCGCGAAATGTCCTCTCGCCAGCTCGCCATTGGCAAGCAATTATTTAAAGTTGGCGAGTAAGTTTCATCTTTTAAAATGTTGTGCTTCAAATCAAACTGCACGCACTCAGAATATCAGTCCTCAATCCAGCGACACGCGAAACTGTTTTATGGGAAGTCGTGGCCTCCCATAGGAAAAATTCTTGAATTTGGGATAGAAGAAATAAAGAAGCTGTTCGTGTATTTTAACCCAAGTCTCTTTAATGAAAAGGTGGATATTGTATTGGCAGAGTGGGCAGAATTCAAGTTTATGTTCCCTCCACTAACACTAAAAGATATGCAGGAGAAGTTTTACAGTGAAAAGTGTTCAGCAAGATTCCCCAATTTGCTCCAGATTTTAACATTTTGTGCTGTTTTATCAGTGAGTACAGCTTCGTGTGAGAGATCCTTTAGCTGCCACGACATACTCAAGATGCATATGGGGACTCTCTGAAGACTGAGACACTGGTAGATTTGCTCAGAATTTCTATTAATGGACCTGGCCTGACATAATTTGACTCTACAACTTCGATTGACAAGCGGTATTTCAGTGCAGAAAGGCAGCGATATACAACCATGAAGTGCTAAAAGTACAGGAACTCTTTTTTTCAGTACTTTTTAGCAGTATCTGACAATTTCTGTTACCAATGAAACCTTACCGCAACCTTACTTTGATTTTTTGTCATTAAATATGTTTCGATTTTCCAGTTTCTACATTCTTTTATGATTTCGGTCACCAGAAAGTTCATCATACTACATCTGTTAACATTTTAAAAATTGTTCATATTTTTCACGAATGTAAATTATTCTGGATTTAACATACAGCTCCTACAAACAATTGCCAATTTAAATTCAATTTGTCATAAATAGTTCATTTTTGGGGCAGGTGTGGTGGCCAATATTGCTGTCTAAATGAATGTAAAATAGTGGCGAGCAAGAATTTTAATCTGGCTAGTGCCTTTTCAACTGAAATTTCGTGCCCTGTATTAAGTGTTTGTTTAAATTTCAATTAGCGACAAGCTGACAGGTTAATTTATTTTATCATTGGATTTATTGCATTTTCTTAAAATCAGACTTTAATCGTATATACACTTTAGTTCAATATGTTTATAAAATAACTAGCAAATCCCGCGGCTTTGCTCGCGTAATATTTGAAATATGCCATGTGATATTTATATGCCTAATTTTTAGTAAAAGGTACTAACTAAATTTTGATTTTATTAAAAGGTAATATTTTAGTTTATTAAAGGTTACTTATTACTTTTAGGAATAATTAAAACAATTACTATTTAAAGCACAATTTGATTAAGCATCATTGTTACACTGCATAAAGTAGAAATGAGACTTAAGTTAATAAAACGAAATAAAACTAAATAAATAATAATTTAGAAAATATTTTGAAACTTTTATGCTCAGTTAATACGCTCATTTCAGTATTCATTTGAAGTTTTGAATTTTCTAGAAACCATCTTCTTACATCTTAAAATTAACCATCATGTCAAATTCCAAGTTCTACCACCTCTCTCAACATAAAGGGCTGTGTTGAAATAGAAACTGTCACCATTAATTGCCAACATTAATTTTGAAATTGGTTTGTTATTTCCTAATATTCCACAGAAACGTAATTTAGAAACCTTTTAAAGGCCTTTTTTAGAGCGTTTGTTGTTCTTGTGAACCCCAGGTGGTAGAATCATCGGCATAAAATATAGCCTGTCTAGGATCAGAGACTGCTACCATTGATTCGCAGCTATTACTTTTATATTTGGTTTATATTCCCTGAAATTGCGTAGAAATCGTAATTTAGGACTTTTTTAGAATGCTTTTCGCACATCCCCTTCACTTCACCCCTTTTTAATTCGAATTTATTTTCGACAGTCCTTCGAGGGCATTTATATTTTATAAGTAACTACCATGCCATATTTAAAATTTCTAGCCTTAGCCTTTTCAGTATCACAGAAATCGCAATTTAGAAAGTTTTTAGCTACTGAAACCCCCTGGTGGTAGTGGCACAGACATAAAATATAGCTTATGATTGAGCAGGTTCTGTCACCAACAATTTGTCATCATTATTTTTTTAATCGGTTTGGTATTTGATAAGATTACATAAAAATTGTTATTTACAACGCTTTTCGCTCACTTCATCTTTTTTAAATTTGAAATTTCTTTCGACAGTTCTTAGAAAGCAGTTGCATCTTGTAAGTAAATACCATGCCATACTTCAAAGTGTTAGACCCTTCAGTTATGCAAAAAACGGAAATTAGAACATGTTTTGCTTTTGCAACCCTCAGATAGTAGTGACAGCAACATAAAATATAACCTATGTTATAGCAGTGACTGTCACCATTGATTTGCAACCATTACTTTTGAAACATCTTTGGAATTTCCTGAGATTGAATAGAAATCGCAATTTAGAATGTTTTTAGAACGTTTTTCGCGTATTTTCACCTCTTTTTGAATTTCCAATTTTTTCGAAACTGATATTAAAGATCATTTATATGTAATACATATGTACCTTGCCTAATTTTAAGTTGCTAGCCCCTACCGATCACAAAAATCGAAATTTAGAACGCTTTTTTGCTCCTGCAACGTCTAGGTGATAGTGATACCGACTTAAAATAGCGTCTATGTTAGAACAGAGGCTGTCAGCATCAATTTCTTAACATTACTTTTGAAATCAGTTTGATTCTTCCTGAGATATTGGTGACAAATCGGCATTTAGAACGTTTTTAGAACGCTTTTCGCTCATTTTACTCCTGCATCTCCTCTGGGTTAGTGGAAACATATATAAAATATAGCCTATCTTGGAGCAAGATCTGTCACCATCTTTTTAACGCCATTATAATTGAAATCGGTTCCTTATTTCCTGAGATTGCATAGAAATTGCAATTTAGAACGGTTTTTACAACGCTTTTTGCGCATTTTGACCCCCCTTTTAAATTTCGATTTTTTTAGGAAATGTCCTTAGACATCATTGATATCTTATAATTAACTACCATTCTAAATTTCACTATTCAAGGCCCTTCCGTCACGCAAAAAGAGCAATTTAGAACGTTTTTCTCCTGCAGCCCCTTTGGGGTAGTGGCACCGACATAAAACATAGCCTATGTTGGAGCAGGGATTTTCACCATCATTTTGACGCCATTATTTTTCAAATCGGTTTGGTATTTCCTGAGATTGTGTAGAAACTACCATTTAGAACGTTTTTTAGAACGCTTTTTGTGCATTTTCACCCCTTTTAAATTTCGAATTGTTTAAGAACTGTTCTTATACACCATTTATATCTTATAAGTAACTAATATTCCAAATTTCATATTTCTAGGCCCTTCAGTAACGCAAAAATCGCATTTTTAGAACGTTTTTTGCTCCTGCACCCCCTTTGGGGTAGTGGCACCGACATAAGATATAGCCTATGTTCTAAGTTGGGCGAACACCATCATTTTGATATAATTACATTTGGAATCGGTTCGGTAGTTCCTGAGCTTATCTCCGACAAATAAACAATTTTTACCTCTTTATAATAGGAGTATGATATGATAAGATGATGATTAGGGGAGACTAGGGAGGTTTGATCCTCTTTTTACAAAATATTTTTTTTTTTTTTTTTAAATATTGAACGTAGAATAAAGTTATATATATCAATTTATTCGTTATACAATCAGTTATCAAAATAAAATTGCTACATAAATGTAATATACTAGAAATTTGAAAAATGATTGATATTAATCATGAAAAAATATTGGGTCAAGGCTACCCATATATGGGAGTGTTGACCCACTATATCGGAGGCTTGACCCACTTTATTTTATATTGAAATATTTGTGAAGAGAAATAAAATCAGTTTCAAAAAAGTAAAATAATTTTAAGTCACATGCTTTAATTATTATAAAAAATATATATAGGGTGACGGAACCAGTAGTTGATCAAATAAGGTCGGTGCTACGGGGTTTTTATAATATTTCCTTCCTTTTAAACTTTAGAAGTAAACTAACTTGATTGCTACAACCCTTAATGAATGTCCTATAATGTGCGAAAATGAAATCTTCTGAAATTAAATAGCAACAAGATTATAAGTAAATAGTTTCTTTAATTGCCATTTACCCAGTAGTTGATCAATCGAAGAAATCAGTCGAAAATTAAAAAATTAATGTTTGAAATATCATGCTTAAGCTTTGATTAACAATAATTCATATAAAACTATTATTTGAAATAAGCAAGATGGAAGTGGATTATTTTAACTTAGCGTAATGGTCTCTTACGAATCAAAAACTAAATTTTTACATTTTCTAATAAAAAAAATTCATAAAATGACTCCTCTTACAGCAGGCAATTGACAACAATGTGACAACAGGTGCTCTAACATTCAAACAAGAATACTATGTCTAGTGCCAGGTGTAAAAATCATTTCCGCCTGAAATGGTGCAATATTTCAAAAATTTGATCAACTACTGGAGGGGTATCAACTACTGGAGCAGTCACCCTATTTTTGAAAATATGACGCTTAAACAAACCGGTTTAGATGCAATTGCAAGTCAAAGGAGAAAACTTTTGTTTTAAACATGATTTTGTCTGACGAGGTATAATAGTACAGCAGGGAAAATGAAATTTTAACATTTAAGACAGTATTTCGTTAGAGACAGGTTACGTTTTCATAGGGTTTCATGTATTACTATGTCCGGATTTCGGAGCCATTCTCCCGCCCTTATTTGTCTCTTTGTCCTACTGTTTGCGACACTCGACCTGGCAACTCTAGTTGCCCCATAGTTTGACATCATCTCATTGTGTTCATCCTAGTGTGATTTGCCTACATACCTTCCTAAAGTTTTTCGATCAATGCTATGTTCTTTTGCAGCCGCATGAGCACTTAACTTATAATTAACATATTTTAACCCTTTCAGGTACAAAGTACTTTCAGTACTAAAATGTTGCAATAAATGATTTGAACCGGAATGTATTAACAAGTTTATTTGGAAATAAGAAAAAGGATATATTTCACATACATATTAAACGGAAAAGATTTTAGCAAAATTCTGGTGCCATTGTGGCTTTTGGGAATTAAAATTAAATTATTTCATAAGCATGCCACTGCCCTTGAAAGGGTTAAGATTGCTGCTTTCGTACTTTCTAGTCCTTTGTAGTCTTTCCCAGTGTTTCTATTTACCTATTTAAGTAATATTTAGATGGAGAAATTTCCTATCAATTTTTCCCATTTATATTTCATTAAATGTTTCTTGCAGTGAATACTATAGCAATTTTTTACATCTTTCTTTAATCAGTTTTAAACGTTTTCTTTTCCATCACCCCATTGTACTGTAGCTTTACAGAATAAATTTACATTCTTTTTTACATATAACCATTAATCTTTCATTATGAACAGTGTATAATAAAAAGATTTCCAACACCTTTTAATTAAGGGAGCCTTGTGCATCAGGTCAACCCTCTTTCACATTGACTGGATCAAACCGCCCAACATAGCCCTTTTCTAAAGAATAGCACATTTTTATGTTAACCCTAACTTACTGTACAATCTTTATGACTAGGATGAAAGCTCGATATTTCTGCATTACTTAAAACCTACTTACTTAAATTTCTATGTTATATTTCATTTGAAAAAAGCGATATATTTCTAAAAAACGCAACTTTTAGGTTGAAAACGTTTCACAATTGATTTTTCCACACCTATTTCAATTACCTGTATGAAACAAAGACTGTTGTTTCAGCATTCCAGTAGTTTTGGTTGACACCTATTTACAAAACTCTAAAATTCTTTTAATATGAAAACTGATGGGTGGGTTAAGCCCCCCGTATGGTCAACCCTCCCTAGTCTCTCCTATACTCATTTTTCTTTAGATACGTATATGTGAGTGTGTGTATAATTCTGTCAATTGTTGCAGAATCTTTTTTCTCTTTTTTCTAAATAAAAATTTGTTTAAACATAATTTCCAATTTCATACAGCTTGGATTGCTTTTAAATTCCCATAAAAACATCTTGTCACTGGCTTCGATGTCTACAAGCATATATATAATCAATCTGGGTTCAATTTTTAACTTTTTATTAACAAAAAAAAAAAAAAAACAGTTGCCCATGTTTAGGCAGGCTTTCACATCATTTATATGTCAAAGCAATAAAAATAAATTTTTACGTTACAAGCTAAATTCTCTAAATATGTCAAGACGTTTAATTTTGAGATATTATCATTTTCTGAATTTTTCAAATAAAATACTCAACTTTTTTAAAAGGTACGGCTTCCCGGCATTGCAAATGCCTGGCATCACCTGAAATGTTCCTTTCTGTCTGCCAGTAAAATACTGGAATTGAAAGAATGCGATTTAAATTTAAATGGGATCAATTTATATTTTCATGACTTTTTTACTACAGGTTTTAGCCACTGTAAACAATAACCTAAAAACAAACACTAGCCATGGGAAAAATGCACTTAAATTGCAACATGTTGCGGTACTTTTGCAATAGTCGTTTTGCATGTCGTTACTCTATAATCTTGGTGATGACATTTCAGTTGCATGTCAAATATATTACATCTTTTATTTCCATGTAAGTTACAAATTTACTCAAATAGCTAAATAATTGTTTTGCATTGACATTAGTTTCAATATATATATGAACAAAACTGAAAAAACAGTTTCTAAAATATCGCTAATAGTTTTAAAAGGTTGTTTGCATTTTCTCCAACAAAATGAACAAATTAATATAACCGAAATTTTATGCTGTCAAAATATTTCTAAAATACGTTTTTTAAGGTTAGTATTTCTAAAATTGGTTTTTTAAGGTTAATATTAATTTTATTCTTTTTATTAATGACTAAATTATAAGGTTTTTAAAACATATTTTATACTTTATTTATTGCGATATAATGCAGGGCAAAGTTAGCTATTAATTAAATTTATGAATGTTTTTGAAAAAGTTCGTATTCTAGTTTAAGATTAGCGAGTCATTATGTAGAATTTTGCATTACTTTACGTTATTTATTTTTAAGATACGTTAACTGAATATGAAGACGCATAAGAGACCGTTTAGATATTAAGATAACATATATGAATATTATATTTTTATTACACTCAACAATTTTACATAACTACAACTTATTTATCTTTTATTAACAGCCATAAATTTCGTGTTGTTTTATTTATATCAAATACACCATTGTATTTGGAGCATATAGAGATGTAAAAAGGTCTCATATGCATTAATATTTGGATATGATTTTTTTTTTATTTACAGTGAGAGAAATATTCCATACATATTTACGTAATAGTAAAATCAATTGCAGTTATAGTAATTTGTTGTTATACAAATTAACTAAGGATTGAAATAAAACAAACAAATTACATATATGGAAAATATAACAACTTACTTAATATGCTTGAAAGGTATCGTATATATAAAGTCATCCCAAATTTTGATGTGTTAATATGCAGTGCGTTATATCAATATTAATGTCGATACTCTATTGCTTTGATGTACACTGTAAAAAAAAAATCTGTAGTTCTACAGATGTAAAGTTACATGCTTACTAAACTTTCATCTGTCACTGTACAAAAAAAGCTGCAAATCTACAAAGCTAGTCTTTGTAAAGCTACAGAAATCTGTAACTTTACAAATGAATCTGTTAAAATTACAGTAATCTTACTAAATTTGTGTCTGTAACCCTGGTTGTAGTTACATGAAAAGTTCTAGGCATCCCAGTTTCCTAAAAAATTCTTAGTAGCCTTACAGATTTTCTGATTTTCGGCGCAAAAGTGTGTATGTTACATGAATTTTTGTTGTTGCCGTTACATAAAAAGTTCTAGGAATCCCAGTTTCCTCGAAAAACTTTAGTAACTTCGCAGATTTTTTTTTACAGTGTAATTGGAATATATTGTGTATGTACATTCTCTGCGTGCATTCGTTCGTGTAAACATTTTAAAATAAATAATAAATATATTTACTGTCGTTTATTAAATAGGTTGATTTCTGATTAAATAAAATTATGCTAAAACGCAAATTTAATTTTAAACGGCGATAATATTCACTGCTGTTTGCTGTAGAAATTTCTTAGAAGTTAATTTTGGCGCTCTTGAGAGTTTTCAAAAATGGATGAAAAATAATACGCAATGCTTTTTCTGATACAGGGATTTCGAAACTGGTTTTTAAGATATATGAGAAACATTTTAGTCGCTCTACGAAACATTTTAGTAGCTCATTTTAGTGATTTGCATATAAATTAGTGAATTTAAGGAAATTTCATACCTATCTCTGAACGAAAAATTTGAATAAAAGTTGAAGATTCCTGGTCGGTTTTCTATTTTAAAAAGTCAATGCATACTTGCATTTCACCATTAGTATAACCATTAGTATTAACAATCATGCATTATTTCAGTATATGTTAAGTGAAATAAATTTTATTGTCACCATTACTGATATTTAAGGGTGACAAAATGGAAGAATTATTGTTTTAAAAACAGAACTTTCGATTTTTTTTTTTTTTTTTTTTTTTTTTTTATGGCGGTTATTTTTAATATTTGAGCAACTCTTGTAAAATGCGTATTCAAAATGTTTAAAAACTTAGATTTAGACATAACATCAGAATTTAATTTAAAAATCATTTGTCCTATTTAGTTTCGATATTATCAAATTTGATAAATTTTGACAGATAAACACAAGTTTTGAGAATTATAATTGATTTATATTTTTTTAATTTTCCTTTTTTAAATATATATTTCATATATATACATAATAAATTTATTAATTTTCATTAATTAATTATTGAATTTGCAAGCATTATGTCATTGCATGTTTCAGGAAACATAAAATTATACTTAATAATTATTAAAAAACAATATTTCATATTCAAAATTTCTTACAAAATATCTGTTTGCTGTGTCAAAAGCAGTTCATTTCTATTTATTATGATTTAGAAATATTAAAATTATATATTTTTAATTTCCACGAAGTAAAGAACGTGAAATCATTAGATGCTTTGATAAAACACTAAAATTTAAACTGAAAATAAGAAGTTGTTCCCTTAAGTACAAGAAATACATTTATCAAAATAAGTGTCTTCGCATAATTATGCAAAAAATCTTTTAAAATTATACCTTTTATGTTCTTAATGTGTAACATTTTAAGCACTTAAAATCATTTTATATTTCACTTAATTTTTTGACAGAAATGAGAATTCAGAAAAGATATCTTAAAAGCATCCCGTTGAAGCACTGTTGAAACAAGTTTAATTAACATCTACCATTTAAACGTCAGGGATGTAAAACATTGTTCTAAAAACATTTTCTGTTTTAAGTAATTCTTTTTGTGTTAGAAAATTATGCTTTACAAATATGAAATGAAAAAAAAAAATCTGTATCACAGATTTGTACATGGGTTATCAGAAAAAAACATTGTAGAATAATTCTTCAGTCAAAAATTTAATATTAAGCACTAACATAAAAGAAATGTAAAAATAGCAAACAAAGATTTTGTGCAAGAATATTAAAAAGCAGAAAAGCAATGTTTAAAAATGCACAAAAATGCACATAAAAAGCAGCAAACAGCTGTTTTCAATCTACTAGTGAGATTAGTCTTCAGTGCAAGATAGAGCAAGACACAGCGTGCTAGAAAAAAGCAAGGCTAATTTACCAAATCTCTTGCAAGTGTGATTTTTCTTATATTCGTTAGCCTAAACGTGCTCTTAGATTTCGTTTAAAAAAGCATGAAGGTTATGTTAAAAATAAGGAGCTTAAACGTTCTTCTATTGCTCAACATTTTTGGTCTTTTCAGCATAGGTTAAATTTTTCCTCAGCCATCAATATCCAAAAATGTTCTTTTAACCTTGATCTTGATTTTTGGGAAGCTTACCACATCATTAGAAATTCTGACTCTTTAGTCAATAACTTGTTTAGTATTTCTGATTTTCCAAGTAGCATTAATTTAATTTCCCCCATTTTTGGTTTCTTTTTCTTTCGTTCTTCGGTGATGTCACTACTTCTCCACTCAGTCGTTTCATTTGCTTCTCTGTCATTGCTTGTTTTTGGCGCATTCGGTACCTGTATCGAGTACACAAGCAAAGAACGTAGAGGACATGCTTCAATTTCTTTGCACAAGCGTCTCTGTCATTTTTCCTAGCCTTGCTTTTTCTAGCGCGCTGTGCCTTGTTTATGTCCTACTTTTTTGAAAGATTCTAATGGAAAATCTGTAAAAGCTACATTATCTTTCTTCTTCTTATTATTATTATTATTATTATTGTTGAAACGAAACAAAAAAAAATGTTACAAATATATTTTTTAATGTCACACGAAAAAAGGAAAAACATAAAATTAAAAAAAACTTTGATTGACAACAAACTTTTCTACTTTTTATGATTTAAAAATATTAAAATTATATAGTGATAAATTTCCACGAATTAAAAAAAGTGAAATTATCAGGTTTTTTCATAAAACGCAAAAATTTTAAATTTTAAATAAGAAAATGTTCTTTTAAGTGTAAAAAATATTCATATGTGTATGCAATATTCATAAAAGAGAGATTATTAAATTGAGAAAAATCGTGTTACAAGTTTAGAACATACAGAGATTTTAACGTTTTAAGTTGTTATTATTAGCATGTTCTATTCTTTAACCCTTTGCACTCCGTTGTCGCCTATGCGGCGGAATCATGCGTCTTTGCAAAATTTGTCTTTGGCACCAGTAATAAAGGAAAATAAAATTTGCCTTATTTAATCAGAGAATTTTAAAAATTGTGTACTTGAAAGAAACTTCTTTTAAAAATATGGTGCCAACCGAATACAATTTGTGAAAGAGACGTCAGATTATAATGGTTTAAAACACAATCTATAAATCAAAGTAGATACTGCAGTGATATTTCTATTTGATTAGGGTATTTTGAGTGACCAGAAGATATTGATCATAATATGCTATATGGAAACTACGAATATGTCATTAAACAACTGAAAAAAAAATTAATGTGAGAGATTCAAAGATCTGTCTGATTGCAGGGAACATCTGTAATACTATGACGAATGCAAGTTGTCAATAAAGATATTAATTTCGCAATTAATGTATTTCTTCTTTACTAGTTCACTTTTTTGCGAGGAATCAGATAACCACGTTTTGTTGATGATTTGTTTATCTCTTCACAGGTGATGCGAATATTATTGATAATTAAACTCCTATGACTCAAAAGGATTTTTTTTTTTTTTTTTTTTTTTTTGTCGTGAAATTTTGTAAAGATTTTGGCGAATCATGCCTCACTGAAAAATCCATATCAGGTAGAAATTTGACAACATTTTAGTAACAACAATGCGTGAGCTTGGAACTAATTTTAGCCTTTGTAAATATATGTATCATATTACCTCAGAGCAACCGGTAGTTAATCCTGATTTCATGGCTGTCAAACAGTCACGAAAGACATGCTATCTATTTAAGACTCTATTAAGTCTCTATTTAAGACAAATGCATAATTCGACCTTAAGTACTTAGTGGTGTAAGTTACATACTGCGATCCGCAAGCAAGCAGACACTTCACAAAGACTATTAGTGCAGTTATTATTACAGTTATTAATCTAACTATTATTACTACACAGTTATTAATACAACTATAATAACTATTATTCCAGTTATTAATGTAATCAGTTTACAAAAATTAATTGTTCAACCATAAGTAATTATATTATATACAGTGAAGAAAGTTTACTACCTACAAAATTGAAATTTAATAATTTCGCATATTTCCTGAAAGATAAAACATTGCTCTTTGTTTAATTTTACTTAGCTTCACACTAAAAATTTTATCAGTTGGTAAGTACTTCCTCATTTGTAAACAAATCTTCATTTCTGTAATTATGGACATTCAGTTTTAAGGCAAACTAGGAATTTAACATTTTGCTTGTATTTGTACATTCTAAAAGATTTATGCATAGCTCCCGATTATTTATTTTAAAGTCTTTAATAGCAATAAAACATCTATTATTTCTATTTCTCAATCAATGAAAGGGAAAATCTGACTGTATCTCTATCTTTGTGAATATGATGTTCGGGAAATTCTAAAGCATGCAGAAATTTTCAATTTTGTTTGTACGCGACTTTAGACGCTTTTTTTTAAATCCTGCGGCATTGCTTTTTATTCGTAAAAGGAATCAATTTCAATTTTTTAGTCCAGCATAGTACTTATATTTAATATAATTTTCTAAAAATATTACTCCGACTTTGCACAGTAATTTTTTAATTCTTACAATTTGTTTTAAAGCGACCTTTAGCAAAAATTTTTTTTTTATTTTAGACATTGCAGGACATGTAGAAGTAAATAGATCTTCCAGTCTACAGCAAAAATGTATAAATCTAATCTGTGCTCTGAAATGTACAGTAAAAAAAAGTAAACACCACATACTAACTCTGCAAAAAATTAACGTAGAAAAAAGTTACTGGTACCACACGATTAGTAATAAAGTGTAATTTTATATGATGTATATAAAATTTGCTTAGTGGGTCATCTACATCTTAAAACGAACCATAGCTTTGTTTTTTTTTTCAATAGCAGTACACAATTCTGACAGCATAAGTGAACTCTACACACTTCAATTAGCGTAAAAACAAATTTTTATGCAATGCGCACGATAAGTTTCCGAGAAAATAATTATTTTAAAACGAGCTTATTTTAGGGGCTGTATCCAAATTGTTCTGTACTTGATTGTTGACTGAGAGAGACCCCTTCTTGATCAAGGTGTTTTATGCGCCACACAAGCAGTCATTGAAGACTGCTAGATTATAGGATAGCTTAAGAAATTTCAAAATACCTAGTCACTTCTCTCATAGACCATCTCTTAAACCATCATTTTGCCGTTTTTAAGGGTAATAGGTTGCAATTCATAATTTTTTCCAATATTAATTTCATAGTTCATAATTCATATCATAAAATTAAAAAAATTGCAAATTCAACGTTTTTATGTTTGGGTATTTTAGTATTATTGCAACACAAAAAATTAGTACATTAGAAATATAATTTCAGGAGATGTTAATAAAAATATGAATATGTGATTTAACATTAGAAGCACTAAATTTTGAATGTTTATAATTCAAAAACTTAGCATTCATATGATTTTAAATTTGGTGTCTAGGCACAGTTTGAACCGGAGATTTGAAATATCTTGTTAAAATTTGGTATTTCCATTGAAAAAAAATTATATTTGGGTTCATTTTACTATGTAGATGGCCTTCTAAGCAAATTTTATATACATAATTCAAAAGTAAACTTTATTTCCAATCGTTCGGTACCAGTAACTTTCTTCTTTGATAATTTGTCGAGGAGTTAGTAGGAGGTGTTTACTTTTTTTCCACGACTGTAAGCATTTCGACAGCCGTGTTAAATATGTTCCTCATCGCGACTTCTTTGCATATGATACAGCTGCACGCATAGTAATACACATTTTATTCAAACAATTGTAAGCTCTTTGATAATCTTTCAAAATAATCCTTCATAAGTAAGGTTGCTTGAGAAAGTGGGAATAATTGCTTTATGACATAGATACTTTTATTTCGTTATTACTTATCATATAGTACGTTATTAAAATAAAGATCTGTTTCAAAAACTATACAATAACATATATGCTTATTATGAATTTTGTGTCTACAATGGGCTTTCCATTTCCATAATATACCATCGTGTGCAACTTATAACAGCCGATGAGTGTTTCTTTAAGTTAAAAAACAATAACTATTTCAAATTAAACATTCATTTCAAATGTTAACGATACACCAACTACATTGCATAGAAGAAGGCACATGTGCATTGTAAATGCGAAACCGAATATAAATGCACGTAGCAAAATATAGACTAATATTCCTTATTGTCGTCATGTGACGGAGCGAGAGTCATATTCAGTGCACGAATGATTTCAAATGACAGAATAGCGGTAAGTCAGATGGCGATGGTCAGTTGAGGTCAATGATGTCACAATTCATCTTTAGGTCATACCGTGCCTATGAGTATTAGCGACCACTGTGGCATCATTGTGACGCCACATCGATTGGCCGCGCTGTTTTCTAAATGTACTGATGTTTAGAAGGCTAGAAATTCTTAAAAGCTGGAAATGGATGTTGATGTTCTTTCAACCAGCTGATCTGAATAGAAATCCATGAAAGTTTGTGACCACTGTGACATCATTGTGACGCCACATCGATTGACTTTGATGTTTTCTAAATGTATATATTCTTAGGAGGCTAAAAATTCTTAAAAGTTGGAAATAGGTGTTGATGTTCTTTCAAACAGCTGATCTGGGTAGAAAACTACGAGATACATTCATATATTATCCACGAGCCAGATTCTAAAACTTGTCAGAATGGAAAAATTTAAATTTGATTTTTGACAATAGTTTGTCTTTTATATTTACATCAGCAAATAATCAAGAAAATTAAATTTCAATTCCATATTTACATAGTATAAATTATTCTGGTCGGTTTTCAATATTTTTAATTCCACATTTTACTGTATAATACTAATATTTACTATATTTCACAGATAAGGTAATAATAATTTATATCTGACTTATACGTAGGGGTAAAAAGTACCTTAATATTTAAAAAACATGTTACAGCATTATACTGCAAATTGTATGCATTAAACTGTTGCTGAAATATTTTTCCTTCACTAAAAGAGTTCTAAAATACTACATACTTTCAAAATGAACGTAAAAACATAATTAATTGAAATTATTCTGTCCCATAAAATATATATAATATATGCTTCATACTTCATTTACTAAGAATTAAGTTTTTTTGCATTATATTCATAACTGTAAACGTACAAATAACGACTTTGTTCATTAAATTTATATGTGTCTACTCCATTGCTTTTCTGCAAAATTTTATTTAAAAAAATATATAAAATTTAAATAACATACTTTAAAATTCTAAATTATTATGCAATTGTTACATCTGGAGTTCTTTATGATGCAAGATATACCATAAATAATAAGAATTTATATTATGGACGGTAATGAATCATGGTAAATTTGTGGCATTTCTAGTTACTTAAAACACATTTTTGTTCGTAAATCTCTGTTTTTACTGCTGCATAAAACGTATTTCCAATTTTTATATCAATGACAAAAGATTTATGCTCGGGGTTTGATATTTGTTTCGTAGGGTTTGGTTAATTCTACACTTTATATCTTAATATCGCCTTCATAAAACACTTAGATTTTTTATAAAATCTAAAATATAACGGACAAATATTTTCTTAAAACATAAAAAAATTTTAATAAGATGAAATGATTTTAACGGAAACAATCTCGCATTTAAAAAGAATAAATATGTTATGAAAATTTGGGTAGTTTTAAATTTCTGTGAGCGTTTTTCTAGAAACTTGGCTGAAAATTCGAATACAGTGGTACATTTTGCAGTACTAATTGATTATCCCGTCGACCAAAACATTGTCGTCAAACTGTAAGATTAAACTCCAATAATGGATGATCGTAAATGTCACATTCACTCGACATTACACACGATTCATGTGTTTGTTCTGTCATCAAGCAATTTTTAATTAGACTTTTACTTTTTATTTGTATATTTATTAATTTTTGCTTGTTATTTGTTCTTTCTTTATTTAAAATAACAATTATGTCAATTTGTATAGTTTTGAATTTTGTATAATTTGGTAAAATTGGTGGACGGGATGAATAAGTTATACCCTTTTTACTGCTTTGGAAATAGAAAAATTATTTTGCATTTAATCTTGCATTATTTAAATAGTCATTTAAATGCAAAGTTATTTAGTGTTTCAAAGTGTGATCATGTTCGACAGTAGAATCATTTTAAATTTAAAAAGAAGAAAAATCAAGCTACAAGCACAGATTCTAAAACACTTTCCAACACATTCTAAATACTATAACAAACTTTACCATTTAATAAGGTGAACTATGATATAATAACACACATGAAAGTCCAATTTCAGCAGATGCTATTTGTAATTTGTAAAATAATTCCAGTTGTATGTACATATTCTACAGTAAGTATCACCTCATTGAAGTATATTTCAATATGTATGAAATACTTAATTATCATCACTTAACGATACTTAACATCATTAAAATACATTGTAACCGTTTTTTTTTCTATGAATAATAATGTAAATTCCTGTAAACGAAATATAAATGCTACTCACTCCTTTTCTAACGCCGAACATCTTATAATAAACTTCCATAATGTATGTCAATTACGTAGCAATACGATTATATGTATGTGCGTTAAATCACTCCCAGACGGCCAGACAAAATACAGTCGTAACAAATTTTCAATTATGTTGATAAGTGTTGCTGAATATTTTTTTAAAACAAAAACAGACTGTTACTGCATGTAATTATTTAGTTTTTTTTTTTTTTTTTAATCATTAGAAATTGTTTTAGTAAACTGAATTATTCGTACAATGCAGTTATTCTTAAGAAACGCGTTTTTAGTGTTTTTCGGAACCATATTTTATACTTTTTATTTTAAATCTATTGACATTGCTCTTTCTTCAGAATGAATTTTTGGTTACATAAAGTTTTTTTACCATACAGTACTGTTCCCGATACCCACTTCTGATCCTTAATGTGGAAAGCTGTTTAAAACGCATATTTTTATATGTATATTTTTTTTTTATTCTATATAATTAATTATTGCATTAATATTCAAGCATCTGAAATAGAAATAATTAATTGAAATAAACGTCTAACTAGAACAAAAAATTCATAAATTAACAATCCTAATTTTAGCTTATGAGTTAGACACTATGTTTCTTAAATGGCAGACTTTTTAATAATGAAATAAATTGTAATCATGGATATTTTTCATAGTGATATGAAAACCTATATAAGCAAAACATTTGTTGAATATTAGATTATAACATACCATGAGAATATCCCTTTATGTATAGTATATTCCTTTCATTTCCTCTTCCACAAGAATGTAGTGTTTAGATTCCTCGCTACCGAATCCGTTATTTTATCTTTAGCTATTAACGCGTTCCCCTGTTCATTAAACTGGACTCATTACTGGCACAAACGTATTGAATTACTCGAAAGTGTTAAAGAAAAGGAAAATGCCACGTCGAAAAACTGGCTATCTCATTTCCTGCCAGCAATTTTCTGTGAGTCTATGATCTTTATGGATAAGGTAACATGTTAGTCAGAACATAATGAAGAGGAAAATTGCTAATTCGCTTTTCTTTCGATTTTTCTGTTGAGATAAAATGCCTTCGAGTTAAACATTATTCCTTGCATTTTATCAGTTTTAAAATGTTGTTTAATATTACTTTTGTTTCAAAAACAAAATTGCTACTTCATAAAATTATTTAGCGTTTTAAAAATCAATATACATTATTTTAAGAAACTGCAAAATTAGTATCTTACAGTTATTCTTACAAAACATATTTTCATTCATTAAATCTATTGCCATTGCTGTCTATTTAGTTCTACTTTTTGATTATACACATTTTTTAACTGGCTGTATTGATCATGATATCCACCTCTCGGCTTCAATGCATCAAGATATTTAAAATGGATATTTATTCATATAAATAATTTTCCTAAGCCAATAAAATATAATATAGATTTAATTATTGCATTAATATTCCGATATTTCAAGTAAAAATGAATGAATTTAAATAAACATCTAACTAGTACAAAAAAGTTAGCAAATTAGCAATTCTGTTATGTGATTATAAGTTTACACATGTTTAATAATGAAATTAAATGTTATCATGAACATCTTTCATGGTAATATGAAAACCTTTACAAGCAAAATATTTGCTGATTATTACATCATAATATGTTACGAGAATATACCTTAATCTATTTTTCTTTCATGTGCGCTTCCATTAAGAATGGATTGTTTAGATTTCTCAAAACATGCCTGTATTATTTCCTGTTAGCCATTTTCTGTAAGTCTGTGATCTTTATGGGTATGGTAACATGCCAGTCGGTACATAATGAAGAGCAAAATTGCTAATTCGCCTTTTTTTCGATTTTTCTGTTGAGATAAAATGACTTCGAGTTAAACAGTATTCTTAGTATTTTATCAGTTTTAAAGTGTTTTTTAATATTACTTTTGTTTAAAGAAAAAAATTGCTATTTCATAAAATTATTTAGCACTTTAAAAACTTATATACATTATTTTATGAAATTGCTAAATTAGTATCTTACAGTTATTCTTAAAAAACATGTTTTCATTTTTGCATTATTATTCCTGTATTTCAAGTAAAAATGAATGAATTTAAATAAACATCTAAATAGTACAAAAAAGTTCGCAAAATAGTAATTATATTATGTGATTATAGGTCAAACGCTATTTACTAAAGTTACACACTTTTTAATAATGAATTTAAATGTTATCGTGGACATTTTTCATGGTAATATGAAAGCCAACATAAGCAAAATACTTGCTGATTATTACATCATAAGATGTCACAAGAATATCTCTTAATCTATTTTCCTTTCATTTCCGCTTCCAGAAAAATAGATTGTTTAGATTTCTGTCTACCGCATCCATTATTTTATCTGTATCTATGGAGGTGCTCTCTTTTGCATTAATCTATACTCATTACTGGAGCACATGTATTGAGTTAGTAGAAAGTATTAAAGAAAAAGAAATCGCCCGGTCACAAACCAGGCTATCTTATTTCATGTTAGCCATTTTCTAAAAATCTGTGATATTTATGGGTTAGGTAACATGTTAGTCGGAACATAATAAAGAGGAACATTGCTAACTTGTATGTCTTTCTATTTTTCTGCAGAGAAGAAATGTGTTTATTTTAAAAAGTATTCTTTGTATTTCATCAGTTTTAAATAAACTTTAAAACGAAGAACAAGCCTGCAAAATTTGGGTTGTGTAATAATGCTTAGCTTTTGATAATTGATTCTTACGCATTTTGAATATCCGAAAAATGGCTTTCATTTTTTACCAACACGTCAGGATTTTTTGCAAAATTTTTACGTTTTAACAATAAAATTTACGATTTGCGAAAAGTTCTGACGTGACGGGTAAAAATGGAGGTTGTTTTCAGATTTAGTTCTAAAAAGTACATAAAAATCAATTATCAAAATTTTAAAAAGACAGCCAGCACATCTATTTTATATTATCAGAATTTTGCTATTTTTTGTCTTTGGAATTTTCGATTTGCAGGTGATCCTGACTTGATGGTTAAAAATGAAGATCAATTCCAAATTCAGTGCTAAAAAATATGTAAAAATCAGTTATAAAATGTTAAGAAACACAAACATTTCCCGTATCTTTCAGTATCAGAATTCTCTATTTTTTTTTTTTTTACTTTTTACAATTGAAATATACGATTTGTAGAAAATATTGACCTAATGGTTAAAAATGAAGATCATTTTCGGATTCATCGCTAAAAATACATAAAAATCAATTATCAAAATTTAAACGACACAACCATCGCAGGCTTGTATAATAGGAAAATGAATAACAAACAGTAGGAATAATATTTATTATCATAAAAAAATATATAATGAATATACTGAAAATAGTATTTTTATTACTTTATAATAAATAACTAGTAAATGTGGAATCTGCAAAGCAAAAAATCTACGATATAAATTCATTCCAACATACGTACATACACAAATATGTGAAAGAGAAAAATAAAATATCTCTATGAATGATATCTTAAAAATATGAATAGGTTTGCTACTTCTAATGAAAAATAGAGTTTAAACTTCATTTTTAACTACTTACATGAATTATTAGATTTTAGTCTGGAAAGAATTTTTTCTAATTTGTAAAGAAAAATATCTTACTGCTTACCGGATTCCTTACAAATTTAAAAATTAATTTAAAAAACACAAATAGAGATAAAAACGGTTTACAGAATTGATTCGGGCTGCCATCGCAGATTTTTAATAGAAAAATGTTGTAGTACACGATGGAGGGCATATACATTCAATGGTTGCGGACTGCTATTTACCACTCTTTTAAAAACATTGTTGAATAATTTTCTTTACATAAACGTAAAATAATTATATTTTATTGTAAGTTTCAATTTTACATATTTCCTTTGTATTTCAGCTAAGCGCCTTCTATTGGTAATCTTTGTAAATGCAACTGTAGCAATGTTTTTATACAAATTGTATTGTTTCCTATGTAACTGCATGAAGTCAAACTTGGTCATAAAATTTCTAAGATAAAAATACAATAAAATAAATTAAATAGAAAGATAAATATATTTACCGTAGATCTAAACATTTTTCTAATTTTTAAAAAATATATAAATGAAAATGAGGGTTCAGTAATTCGCTGCAGTTCTCAATAGCATTTGATTCAAATTAGTAGATCACACTTTACACATATATTTCTCAAACTCTCTACATTTCATTCTGTGCCCATACATCTCAAATTATCATTTAAAATGTTTAGATGAGTAAGTTGCAGTAGATAAAGAATGGCAAACTTTTTGTAGGAAATAGAATGTATAAAGCATGTAGAAAATTTTATACATTATCAAAACAAATATTCTTTCGATTTACAGCAATGATGTACTAGGATGACCTAATATATGTGTAATGTTAATATGAAAGTTTCACATATTCTGTATGTATGTATGCCGCATACGTTTTGAAATTTAGTGATTTTTAATGCGATTTTTAGAGAAATTTTGCGTTTCGTGGCCTTTTTTTTTTTTTTAAACTTATGAAAGAACTCTTGTTACAATGTATTATTCCACCATACGATTTTTAATTCGAGTTTTATCGTTATTTTTCGGTCCACGGCTATTTTTTGATATTCCTAAAAGGAATTATTTTTTAATTTTCTAGCCTAATAAAATAAATTTTGTCCAAAACGTGTCTTCATTTTTTACTGATTTTCAATGTGATATTTAATGTTTTTCTATCTTTTCTTTCAGTGTTCTTTTGCGTTCCGTGGGAATTTTGTGACATTCATGAAAATAATTTGATTTCAAACTAGTAGCCTAATATAGAAAAATTTTAATTGTTAGGGATTTTTATTGCGAACTTTAGCTTTTTTCGCTCCATCAGCTGTTTTCTGAAATTCGTGTAAGGTTCAAATTTTTCAAACGTTTGAAATGTTTAACGAAATATTGTAAAATGTAGCAAATTTACTCAAATTTTTGCGAGTTTTAATAGTTTTTCGAGTTTCGAGGCGATTTTTTTGATATTCTTAAAATGATTTTTTTTTAAACCTCTAGTCCAATATAATAAATTTCATCGTTTTCGATTTTCGAATTTTTAGCGTTATTTAATCAGATTTTCAATGCGATTTTTAGACCTTTTTTCGCTCTCTGAGGTGAAATTTTGACATTCGTAAGAAGAATTTTATTTCAAACCTGTAATCTAATATATAAAATTACGATTTATAAGTATCATTTATATTTTTTATTGATTTTTACTGCAAATTTTAGCTTTCTTTCGTGATCAGGTGCAAATTTGTTTTTGACATTCGTGTACATAATACGATTTCAAATGTTAAACAAAATACAATAAATGTCGTACGCTACGATGTTTGAAAATTTTCGCGATTTTTAGTGCGAGGTTTTAATGGTTTTTCGAGTTCCGTGGCGCTTTTTTGAATAATCCCAAAAGCTTTTTTTTTTTTCCTAATATAATTAATTTGATACTCCTCGATTTTCGATTTTTTAGGGATATTTAATGAGGTTTTCAATGCTATTTTCAGCGTATTTAGGCGTTCTGATGTGATATTTTGTTATTCATAAAAATAATTTAATAAGAAAATTAAGATTTTGCATGTATTGCTTTGATTCTTTAACAATTTTTATTACACTCTCTAGCCTTTTTTAGAGATCAGCTGCATTTTTTTTTACATTCGTGAAACTATTTTGATTTTAAAGTTTTAACCCTATACAGTAACTTTTACCCTCTGAAAATTTTGATATATTAGGGATTTTTTAATTCAGGTTTTAGAATTTTTTGCGTTCAACTTTCAAATATTTGACTTTCAAAAAAGAAATTCGATTTTAAATTTTTAGCTTAACATAATATTTTTTTCAATTGCGACTTTTAAAGTATTTTGCGCTTTCCAATGTGATATTTAGTACGATTTTTAGCGCAAAGGTTTTGTGGTGATTTTTTAACTTTCTTAAAAGGAATTTGTTTCAAATATTTAGTACTTTATACTGCACTTTATTTTCTTCCATTTTCTTTGCAATATTTAGCGTTCGTTCGCGTTTCGTGACAATTATTTGATATTTGTGAACGAATGCCGTGTACAATTCTACCCACTGTAGTATATATTTTACTTTCAACGATTTTTGAAATTTTAAGTATTTTTCATTTCAAATCGCGGCGGCATTTCTACATTAGAATCAGGAATCCGGTTTTAATCTTTCAGTACAATATGGTAAATTCTGTCTTCGTACAACGTATTCTTACAACAATTTTTGAATACTAGTCCGCCCATTTTGTATACAAGTTTTAGAGTTTTTACGAGTTCAGGAGATATTTTTTGACATTCCTAAAGGAATTTCCGTTTTAATGTTTTAGCCCAATAAAGTAAATTTTGTCCTCTGCGATTTTCGAAATTTTAGCAATATATTATTATGATTATTTATTCGCTGTAACTTTTCAACATTAGTGAAATGAATCGGGTTTTAATGCCCTACAATATAGTAAATTTTGTTCTCTTTTCAATAGAGTTTCAGATTTCGTACAGCGATCTTTTTCATTTTTCGCGATTTTTGTGTTTTTAAAGGTTTCTCACTTTTTAAGCTATGTTTTGATGGTCACGATCAACGCACGGCTCGTCAGCTAGTTTGGAATAAAATAAAACTAAGTAGCTGTCACAATCATTGGCACACATTAGAATTACGAAAGACATTCAAAGAGGAATATCAGAGAAGGGTTGACTGATACATATACAGTAAAGTATTAAATTGTTCATCATAGTGATAAACGTAGCCAAATACAGAATTTAAAAAAGTCATAGCTTTAACCGGGATGACCTTGTCTCGGTTTTGCCTCTTGTTGTCTTTAAATATCCAAAAATTATTGAAATTTTCATTTTAAAAACTTCTATATATTTTTTTCTAGTTTCATGATATCAATTGTAAATTTTTAAATTCACATTTAGTATTTTATAAAAAATAGTTTTTAAAGTTAGTAACTCATGGAATTCGTCAGGTTTTATGGGATTAGACACAAACTGAAATACGTGTAATTCAAAAAATAATGTTACTTTCAGAGTTCCAGGAAACATTTTAAAAATATATTTATTGAGTTAGAACTTGATGTTTTCTATTTTTTGTGATGATTAACCAAATAATTTGCAAACAAAGTCACGTCCTATAATTTCTCTGAAACGTTAATTTTTTTTTTTTTAAAGATTCTTATTTTTATAAGCGGGTCATTTTAAAATCGTTATAACTCGAAACATTATTGTGGAATTTCATATTTTTTTCATTTAATTAAAGAGAAGAATATAATATTAATATTTCAGATTTTTTAAAAATAATTATTTAAAATATAAAAAAATAAATTAAAAATGATTTTTAAAAAATCATATTTTCAAAAATAATTATTTTTTTTCAAATTTTCCGAAATAAAATTAATGTAAAATAATCAAAAAAGACATGTTTCAAATTGGCTCCTTTTTTCTTTAACAACTCTTGACTTAAAGACGAGATAATTTATAGACTATAAATGGTGAAAAAAAAACCCATCATGTAGAAAAAAGCATTTAAAGTTTTAAACAAAGTATGGCTCCTAATAAAATGTTTAAATGCTGTTTAAAAAACTGCAGGTGAGTAAGAGTAGCTTAAGTAGCTTCATGTAGCTCTTTCTACCTTCTTTCTGTACTATTTAAATGTCCGTCAGTTGATTTAAAATAAGGCTTTTTCTAACATCCCAGTTAATAGTTTTTTCCTAGTTTTAACCCTCACAACTTCAGGTTTTATATCATCCCGGCAAGTGGTTAAAATAAGTCTATTCTGGGGCCGGCTCAGACCCAGACCTTACTTATTTCTGGCGTCTCGACTGGGTCTAACTTATTTTTCATACCTAGCCGGAACTGGCTTCCTTCTTCCTAGGTCTGCACGGGGCAAAAATTTTCAGTCCCGGTCTCGATTCAACCCATATTAAAACCACTCCCTCTGACTGACCTAATATGTGCATTGTGCATCAGTAAAATTTAGCCCAGCCCAAATAAATTACTTAAATGCATATATTTTAAAATCGCCATTACAATTTACAATTAAACTTTAAAAATCATTTTTTTTAAAGAATAGTAAATTTAAAGGCAAAAAAAATTACAATAATATAAGTGAAAAAGAATCTGTCTTTTACGGAAACCTGTCTAAAAAGAAAAAAATTGTTGATGCACACAAAATGAATATAACAATACTTGAGAAAAGAATAGACTACATTTGCAACTCCTAAGATGGGAACTTGTCTATAACGCATTTTTTTTTCTTTCCTGTGTGATTCCATCTTAGAAGATATTACTGTATATCATTTTTGAAAGTCTCCAATACTTGGATTATGGATTAACGATATTAAATGGTAAGCAAAACATTTACATACGAATTGAGATTCATTAAAAAATAAATAAATATCACAGCCTTTGACGCTTCTTTATAAATAAGGATTATAAGCATAAAAAAAAGAAAAGTTATAAGCTATTATAAAGCTATAAAGCTTTTTTTTGTGAGAACTCCTCCATGCGAAACAATTTATAACAACATCGAAATAAAAAGTCCTTCCGGCCAGTGCCGGGAGGAAGAGGTAGCTTTCAAATACCTTATTTTAAAAAAGCCAACTTATATTATTCAAACACACGAAGCTCAATTTAGTGGAAACCGAATATAGGAGATTCGATACTAATTTTTATCAATACTAAATCATTATGAATGTGGATTTCACGAAATTAGTCAGCTTTATCCAAGCAGCTTTTATTTAAAGTAACTTATATTTGCCTGAGATGTTGATGTATACTATCCACATGCTTTCTCACATGGAAATAGGCGAATACGTGTATTATCGCGTGACAAATACAAGATCGTTTCAAAATGTTAGCCATACTAGAAATTCAAAGTGCTATAATTCAACCATTTTTTAAGATATAAACAAAAGAACAAATTTTCAGAAACAAAATCTGATCCGGAATCTTTGTATCAAGGCCAAACACATAAAAAAATCTTTTTCATTTTCCAATTTTTTAATACCTCATTTTAAATTTTAAATTTAATTTTTTTAAAATGGCAACCCTTTTGAAACAAGATGGCGGATGAAGCTGGCCAACGAACTCGGTCGAGATATTTGTATGTACTATGTACACACCAAAGTACATCCAAATCGGTTCATAAATACGCCTGTTATCACGTGACAAATATCAGGACGTTTCAAAATGTCAGCCACCATAGAAATTCAAAATGCTATAACTCAGCCATTTTTTAAGATATAGACGAAACAAAAACTGCTCCGGAATCTTTGTATAAAGGTCAAATACATAAAAAAAATATTTTTTCAATTTTCAATTTTTTGGTACCACATTTCAAATTTAAATTTTTCTTAAAAATTTAAATGGCTGCCATTTTTAAACAAGATGGCGGATGAAGCTGGCCAACGCACTCGGTCGAGACATTGGTATGTACTATGTACAAACGAAGTTACATCCAAATCGGTTCATAAATACGCCTTTTATCGCGTGACAAACTTCAGGACGTTTCAAAATGTCAGCCACGCTAGAAATTCAAAATGCTATAACTCAGCCATTTTTTAAGATATAGACGAAACAAAAACTGCTCCGGAATCTTTGTATAAAGGTCAAATACATAAGAAAAAAATATTTTTCCATTTTCAATTCTTTGGTACTACATTTCAAATTTAAAATTTTTAAGAAAATTTTAAATGGCCGCCATTTTGAAACAAAATGGCGGATGAAGCTGGCCAACGAACTCGGTCGAGACATTGGTATGTACTATGTACATACCGAATTACATCCAAATCGGTTCGTAAATTCGAGAGTTACAGTATGACAAAGGTCAGATACATATATATATATATATGTATATACAGGGTGATTCAGCTCGTCGGTGACAAACTTTAAGGATCGATAGAGCACACCTAGACGAACATTTTTGAATAGGGAATGTAGGGTCCCTGACGCGATGGTAAGGCGCTAGGCGCTTTCGAAAATTTGGGTGCCGAAATTCGAAACGTCATAAAAACTAGGGAAATGGTTAGATTTTCTTGCTTGTTGCGTCGAAATGATTCTGTTTGTTTAGACTTTCTTCAGTACCAATTTGATAAGCGTATCTCTTAAAACATGGATAGGGGGCGCTGCAGACTTTGGAGAGCTAGACAACAACTTTAAGCCCGTTATTTTGATAATTTAACACATGCTCGCCAAAGTTTATACTCTAACTTAAAGTTTGAACCCAAAAGTAGAGCCCTGCAAAAAGCGTAAGAGCCGGAATAAAATGTCAAAGTACAGGGTGGTCGAAACTCGAAGGCTCCTAAGAGATAAACAAACAGATTTCTTGACTTATGGCATGCATTTTCATGATTCTGTTTGCTGGGGCTCTCTGAAACTCAGTTGAACGGTACAAAAAGAAACATCGATAGGGGGCGCTTTGGGCAAAAAACATAATTCGTTGACATTTCGGACGCTAACTGGAAACGGGGCGCTACGATCAGTTAGTAATAATGAAAACACATTTTCTACCTCTGCTCAACACTTCTGAATAAATTTAGACCAAAAACATCAATGATACTGGAAATTTATTTACAAAAAATAACACTACAGAAGATGCTCGAAATTTCGACCTTGGGCCATGATGCAGGCTTCGCACCTCCGTCGCATTGAGGAGTGTGTGTTTCCAACAATGCCAGGAGTATCTCTGATCTGCCCTGCAGCTGCCACAATGCGCGCCACAAGTTCTTCAGCACTGCTGACAGGTATATGGTATACCTCGTCCTTCAGGTAACCCCAAAGGAAGAAATCCAAGCAGGTGAGGTCTGGTGATCGGGCAGGCCAGTGAACTGGACCCCCACGCCCGATCCACCGCTGGCCATACCTTGCGTTTAGATGGAGACGCACGTCGTTTGTGTAATGGGCCGGAGCTCCATCGTGCTGGAACCACATCTGGCGACGCGAACCTTCGGGTACGTGCGCCTCATCCAGAAGCTGCGGCAGCACTTGATCCAGGAAAATCAGGTAATTTCCACCTGTCAGCCGTTCAGGTAACAAATAAGGGCCAATGAGGCAATCCCCCAGAATGCCGGCCCACACATTTACTGAGAAACGCTCCTGGGCTGCTCGGCTTCTGGTTTCATGTGGATTTTCATCACACCACACATGACTGTTGTGGGCGTTCCACATTCCCTCCCGGCTGAAGGTGGACTCGTCCGTAAACAAAATGCTGTTTACAAAACGGGGATCCCTGGATCTCATCGCCAAGTACCATCTTGAGAATTCCACTCGAGGGCCAAAATCCTGCTCTCTGAGCACCTGCACCCGCTGGATGTGGTAGGGGTGCAGATTCCGGGAACGTAAGATGCGCCACGCAGTTGCTTGCGAAATGCCAACATGTCTGGCGATATCTCTCGTGCTAAGACCTGGGTTGTCCTCAACCAGGTTAAGCACAGCCTCTTCGTTGTCGGGGGTGCTCACTGATCGCTCCCGTTCAGGCCTGCCTCCGTCGAAAGATCCCGTTGTGGACAACCTCTGGTGTACTCGAGCGAAGAAGGCATGGCAGGGGATTTGCCTGTTGGGGTAACGCTCGGCGTACAACCGCTGAGCGGCTCGTCCATTACAACCAGCAGCGCCATACGCCAAATGCATGTCAGCCAATTCAGAGTTTGTGTACCGTTCCATCCTACTACCGATCTGCAGACAAGTAACCCGAAGCTTAAGTAGGTACCACACGTTCAAAAGACGTGTCTGCGCATACAACTACGTCATCTCGCGTTGTCGTCTACGCATTACGTATCTTTTGCATATCGATATGGTACGATATCTTTTGCATAAATCAGCAAAAAGCACCTTATGTAAATTTTATTGCGCGCATTGTGCATGATTGAAACCAGCTATGTTTGTTAAACAAAACAAACAAACTGCAGTTTTAATAGCTTCTTATGATAAGTAAATTACTCTCTTGTTTTGTTTCTAACTGATCGTAGCGCCCCGTTTCCAGTTAGCGTCCGAAATGTCAACGAATTATGTTTTTTGCCCAAAGCGCCCCCTATCGATGTTTCTTTTTGTACCGTTCAACTGAGTTTCAGAGAGCCCCAGCAAACAGAATCATGAAAATGCATGCCATAAGTCAAGAAATCTGTTTGTTTATCTCTTAGGAGCCTTCGAGTTTCGACCACCCTGTACTTTGACATTTTATTCCGGCTCTTACGCTTTTTGCAGGGCTCTACTTTTGGGTTCAAACTTTAAGTTAGAGTATAAACTTTGGCGAGCATGTGTTAAATTATCAAAATAACGGGCTTAAAGTTGTTGTCTAGCTCTCCAAAGTCTGCAGCGCCCCCTATCCATGTTTTAAGAGATACGCTTATCAAATTGGTACTGAAGAAAGTCCAAACAAACAGAATCATTTCGACGCAACAAGCAAGAAAATCTAACCATTTCCCTAGTTTTTATGACGTTTCGAATTTCGGCACCCAAATTTTCGAAAGCGCCTAGCGCCTTACCATCGCGTCAGGGACCCTACATTCCCTATTCAAAAATGTTCGTCTAGGTGTGCTCTATCGATCCTTAAAGTTTGTCACCGACGAGCTGAATCACCCTGTATATATATCAACTTTTGAACGGAGGGTGGTTTCGGGGTCTGGGGGTCATGATCGATGAAAATATACCAAAAGTTTTTGAAATCGCTTTCCTCCGAACGGCTGCAATAGGTAGCTTTTTGTAATGAAAGCTACCTAAAACAATGTTTTGTAGATATTCCATCAGGCTGGGTCAGACTCGGCCTAAGATTCAAAAATTTTTCAGGGCCGGGACGAACTTTTTTTTCTATGGGTTGGCTCGAGAACAGGTCTGGATATTTCAACCCGTGCAGACCTCTAATATAGGGTAATATAGGGGATAATTTGAAAGCAGGTTTAACTTAAAATCTATATGCTGCCATTTTATGTCCAAAGCAGAGGCACTGTCTTAAATCAACTTTTAATAACGTACAATTTGTGGATGATTTCCCTTCCATTAAAAATTAGTCAATAACTCGTCGCTTAGAGGCATGGGTAAATGGTGTAAGTCACGAATTTTGAATTTTAATAACTCTGCGAGTTCTACACATACCGAGAACAATTTTTTTGTTTAATTCAGGAATGAATATAGAAACATTTCCTGATTGGAGATTTTACTCTACGGCGGCCTTTAAAAAAAATTAATTTTGTATTTTCTCAAATAGACCCCCCATGGACTTCAACTTATGTCCTTAAATTTGTCACCTTTTTTATGAAACTTTGCAATTGGAAGTATGTGCCTTAGAGGTCTGCTCGGGCCGGAATTTCCAGGCCCGGGACCGGTCCGGCCCAGCCCGACTCAATTTTTTCAAAAAAAAAATACGTTTTTTCTCGACATACAATTAAGATTCTTTTAATGGACATATTTATGAGTACATTTTACAGTATATTTTAGATTACTATGCGTTCGCAAAACAGAAAACACACAATAGTAACATGAATGATTATTTACAGTCTTAGATGTTTCAAAATTCAAATAAGGATTCGTTAAAAAAATTAATGTAGTTTATAATACAGGATTAAAAACATGATAACTTTTGAAGATCTATAACAGTGGTTCCCAACTTTTTATCGGCCATGCCCCACCAAAGTATCTGTAAAGTCACTATGCCCCCCCCCCTCGTAATCTGTAAATTATGTCTCTTATTATTTAAAAAATGAATTCTATTCACACGGTTGGAGTGTAGTAGCGCCTTAACAGAAACTATTCATTTTACATTTTTCCACTTGTCAAACAGGTGAAGCGTTTACCACAAATGTGTTTTTAACATAATTTTTAAAATGCAATGAGATTATTCATCTTTGCCTATATGCCAAAACGAGATTTGTAGTACTTTTCGAACTTGTTGTTTCCAACTCATTGTTAATGTTATACAGTCTGCATTTTTATCTTTACAAAATATCTTAAAAATACACTTGTATTTAACGTCAAAACTGATAAATTCATACATTTTAATTAAGTTAAATAATACTATAAAAAGTGATAGAATATCTTTATTAAGACTTACGATCGTTTCATCGCACAATCGGCGACATTTTCAAAATCAATCATAATAGAAAATATTTTCACATAACTTAAAAACAATATGACAAGCAGAAAACTTAAAACTAGAATCAAAGAACATATAGCAGACATCAAATACAATAGAAGAACCACAGCTTTGGCCAGATTATGCAGCGAAGAACCTTTACAGATTGAATTTAAAAATAGCAAGTTAATTTATCCATCAAGATTTTATTTACCATCCATAGTCCGAGAATCAATAGAAATATTTTTACGCAACGAGAATATTTGCAATGATTCTGTGTCCCTTGATTTACCTAGAATTTGGAAAGAGATACTAAGTAATTGTAGAAACAATAGTAAAAATGAATCCACACTCGCAAATAGCCAAGTTAATTTTATTCTATTTTATGTTTTGCAATGTTTTTCAGTATGCTTGATGTCTCGTGACATTGTTTACCATGTTGTTTTTAAATTATGTGAAAATTAATCCACGCTCGCAAATAGCTAATTTAATTTTTATTTTATTTTATGGTTGCAATATTTTCATTATGCTTCATGTCTCGTGACATTGTTTACTATATTATTGTTTTTAAGTTATGTGAAAATATTTTCTATTATGATTGATTTTAAAAATGTCGCCGATTGTGCGATGAAACGATCGTAAGTCTTAATAAAGATATTCTATCACTTTTTATAGCATTATTTAACTTAATTTGTTTATAAGTGATTATTATACATGTTTTCGTACATTTTATAATGCATTCTTGTAACTTATTAACAGTTAGTGGAAAATCTTTGGACACTGACTTTTCATTCTATGGATAACACAATACATAAGAAGTATTTCAAGATTATCATCTTTATCAAATTTTAGTAGCATTTAAGTAGCCAGTATTCAGCATAACACATTCTCTCTATTTCTCCTCTTCCAATATTGTTAATTGTCTTCGCGAATAGAAAGTAGAAAACTAATTCAATAAATAATGGAAAACGTTACAAAAATCACCACCAGAAAAATTATAGTGTGTTTTAATACTTTTATAGATATAAAAATATTTTAAAAGATTATTCGCAAACCAAAGAACGATCCGGAATACAGGTTTCAGAAATGAAGTTTTTAAGATCTGGAAAGGGATGCACAGGAATGGACAGGCTTACTAATGAATCTATACGCTCAGACTTAAAAATATACAACATCAACCACAAAATAGTAGATTATCAGAATAAATGGAAGAATCTCGTAGAGCGTATGAGTAATGACCAATTGCCAAAAAAGCTTCTAAATTACATAATCAGGGGTTACCGTGACCGAGGTAGACCTACGCTCCGATGGATTGATTAATGGAGCCGGAACATGCTGATTTAGCCTAAGCCATGCTGAAGAAGATGAATATGATGATTATTCGCATAAATATTCCGGTGTAAAGTCTATTTTAAACTTTCGATAGGGAACATTTTAAAAATTCAATAAAAAAATCCGATTTCTTAAATTTTGCTCATATTCCATCTATTTTTATCCTACAACATTACTCCCCCCCCCCCCCCCAAAAAAAAAAGACAAAAGAAACTGTTAGCGAATGAGTGAGAAGAAATTTGAATTGCCCCCGTTGAGGCGTTTGCCCCACGTTGGGAACCGCTCTATAATAAAAGTAGATTTTTTGAAAATATTTCTCTTTTATTTTTTAAGGCTTTTCTGAAATTCAAGAGAGCTATATTCTGACACATTTCTGAATTCATTTCTTTTCGGAAATGCGTAAGATTGGTAGATATTCTTATTCAGAAACTATGTTAATGGCTGAGAATTTGAGAAAATGCTGCCAAAGTTAGCGTTTTGAATCGAATTTCCGGAAGCAATAGCACGGAAAAGGAGAAAAACTTACAGTCACGTGACAAGAATCTCTTATATCTCTGTAAGTAATTTATCAAAAATGGAAAACGCTATTCTATTCCAAATCCCGTCAATAGTCATGACTTTCGGTTTTATGACTTTACAGTTAAAAAAGAGTCGAAAAGTTTCGCATTGTCGAGCAATGAATTTGAGACCCATCTTAGGCTATATTTCCAAAGATACTGTTAACAGAAGTTCGTTATCGCTATTTATACTTTTACAAAACATGTTGCCTGCCCTACACATCCAGAGAACGATTAAGGCCAGTTCCGTGCCGACACGATTATGTAGAGAAAATGCAGGCCTGATCTCGGCCCGGTATGAGTCTACTGAAAAAATTAAATCCAGGGTCAGACACGATGTAACTGTCCGAACCAATCGCTACGATGGAGATGTTACATTTCAGTATTGATGTTGTCAAACTCGCATCGGCTCGTGATGCACATTTATACTTCTTCTTTTTGCTAAGTCATATTCATTGAAAAAGATTCATATTTTATTAATTTCATGCAAACTTTTTTATCGGGCCAGTAGGCCCGCTTAATTTTTTTATAGGCCCTGCAGGATTTCCCCGCCCTGCAGGCCCGTTGAATTTTTTTCCAGCACGGTCCGTTGAAAAAATTGTCCTAATTATGCCAGCCCGGACGTTTGAAAGTTCGCTTTCATTTCGGAGGGCCAAGCACGGGACAGTGCAGACCACTATTGTGCCTAGGGGCGATACTTAAGGAGATACCTATTTTTTCCATATTTATGAATCATACTGCATATACATCGTTTATATTTGCAGTACATATTTGCTTTTATGATTTTATTTTCAGAAAAATTAAATATAATAAATAAAACAAATTTTTCGCGACTTTGTTACAAGATGATCTCACACCAAATTGCCAGTTTGTGAATAAAGTCAACGTAATATCTAAAATATCAAATCAATATATATATATATATGTGTGTGTGTGTGTGTGTAAAGAAGACATATTAAGAAATAAAAAAAATATTTACTCTTTTACAGCATCACGTTTAAATAACTCTTCCAATCGAAAGATTCCTCCAGTAAAATCGTGCACGAAACAACAAGCAAAGTCTAACCAAACTTAATTTTTACAATGTTAAATTAAATGACAGATGTTTATGATACTACCACAATCTATGAGAATTCGGCATACTGAATAGTTTTTATTATATCAAATTTTATTTATTACATGTTTTGTCGTTATACACGTTCTTAGATAAAGTTAACGCCATGTGACAATGTCATTCCGATTGACTGTATCACATAAATTATTTCTGTTCTCAACCTTTTTTTTTTCTCAAATAATATGTATAGTACAACGACGAATGATGAATCATTGTATGGAATTTTTTGCCCACAACGGACATCGCATACTGAACTTAATTAATATTGAATAAGGTGTCACTGGATAGGATGTTTTTCCCACAGCTGACATCACATATTGAACTTAACTAATATGTAGCGAACAACGACGAATGAGGTATCATTGTATAGAATATTTTGCCCACATCTGACATCGCATACTGAATTTAACTAATATGTAACATGCAGTGAAGAATAAGTTATCATTGGATAGAATTTGTTGCCCACATCTGACATCGCATACGGAACTTAACTAACATGTAACGTACAAAGATAAATAAGGTATCATTGTATAGAATATTTTGCCCACATCTGACATCGCATACTGAATTCAACTAATATGTAACATACAGTGAAGAATAAGTTATCATTGGATAGGATTTGTTGCCCACATCTGACATCGCATACGGAACTTAACTAACATGTAACGTACAACGATGAATGAGGTATCATTGGATAGAATGTTTTGCCCACATTTGACATCGCATGCTGAACTTAACTAATATGTAACATACAATGATGAATGAGTTGTCATTGGATAGGATTTTCTGCCCATATCTGGCATCGCACATTGAATTTAACTAACATGTAACGTAAAAATATGAATGAGGTATCATTGGATAGGATGTTTGGCCCACATCTAACATCGCATACTGAATTTAACTAATATGTAACGTAAAAAGATGAATGAGGTATCATTGGATAGGATGTTTTGCCCACATCTAACATCGCATACTGAATTTTACTAATATGTAACATACAATGATGAATGAGGTATCATTGGATAGGAATTTTGCGTTCATCTGACACTTCATGCTGAATTTCCGTTATACTATTAGGTTAATTATCATTGTACATATTATTTCTGATATTATTATCCCTTTTACTATGCACATACAAAATGCACAGCAATAAATGTGGTATTACAAAAACGGTTTTGAACAGGCTTTTGCCGTACTACACTCATACTTGGGTTAAATCAATATATTCGATTAAAGAAATGCAATTAATTATAAATTAATGAAAAATGTGTCAGAAAATACAGTCAAAGGTTTCAGTGCAAAAGCCGCACATTGGTCTATTGTTGATTTATAAATCTGAAAATTCATAACAAAGTGAAAATTCATAACAATTCAGTATTGATGTTGTCAAACTCGCATCGGCTAGATATTCATAAAAGGCAATTACAATAGTATCTATAAAATTATAATAGTAAAAAACAATAATTTAAAAGAATTAGTAATTTATAAAACTATATATGAAATTACTTAAAACATCAAAACTAGTTTCATATTTTCTAAAAGTGATAAAAATACATTTACAAGGCAAATAAATACCTTTATTTATTCAAATCGACACGTTTCAAGGCTCTGATGGCGAAATCCTCAAGATTTATACCGATACAAGTATTTTCGCAAGAAAAAAAAAAAATAATAATAATAATTGAAAAACTGTTAAACAAAAATCACGCGATATCATACATAATACAATTAACTGCAATATTAAAAATGGATATTTGTGGTCGTGAATCATTTTATACTACTGCTTAATTATTCTGCAGAGCATCACTTTCTAAGTTTTAGGAAGCTCCATGGAGGCTGAAACATTGCATATATTCTCACTGCGTAAAAAGATCGCTATTAATTATCGGATAATGGATGGCAAATAAAATCTTCATGAATAATATTCTACTATTTTTATTTACTATTTTTTCAATTTAAAAATTTTTTGAGAAAATATTTATGTCAGTTTATCTTGAGTATTTCGCTGTTAGAGCGCTGAAACATGTCGATTTGAATTTTTTTAAGTACCTATTTGCGTTGTAAATTTATTTTTATCACTTTTAGCACAAATTAAGTTAGTTTTAATAAGTACTTTTTCATTATATTTCTAAAAGTAAGTAAAATATGAGCTTCACGGCTGTCTGACAGCTGAGTTAATGCTTGGTACGTACAGATTACCTAACATAAATTTTCAGATTTTTTTCCCCAATATCACATTATATTAAGGCAGTTTTTTTTTTTTTTTTTTTTTAAGGAAAGTTATGAAAATAATTTTTTATTTCTTTAGTTTTGTTTTTCTATACAATAAAAGCATTATTCTCGGAAATACAATTAGCAGAATCATTTTAGCCAGAAAAAATAAATGTATGTTCTTCCGTTTTCCAGGATATGTGGAAAATCAAAGATAATCCGTAAATTAAAGCGAGACGTGACTGTTCTCAGGAGAATCAAACTATCATTGTGTGATATATACCAGAATACTTTTAATTGTTAAATGGGAAGAATCAAAGATATCTTTCTTTTATGCTGGATGCTTTCCAGATGCTTTTTCTTTCATGCTGGATAAAATGTACCAGCATTAAATATGTGCTTATCCAATTTATTTTAAGCAGTATAGATATTTTGTAACGGAGATATAATATGAATTGTTTGTAAATAGAGAAAATCACTTGAAAGTACATTAAACTATAAACACGAATAGAAAAGTAACTCAAAGCATTTTGATGCAAATCTAACAATAGCAAAAAAAAAAAAAAAAAAAAAAAAAAAAAAAAAAAAAAAAAAAAGGTATAAGGTCAGTGTGCCTAAATGTGATAATGTTCTTTTACTTAAAATCTTAACGCAAGAATTATAAATAAATGCTTTATAATGAGGCATCCAATTGTAATGAACAAAAAACGAAACACTTTTCTGCATTTAAAACGTTTTTTTTACGAAATCTTCAGTCAAATAGACATCGTTCATTTTATTGCGCCCCCGTTTTTCGTAAATGCGGCAAAAATTCCCGAAATTGGGTCACATATTTTCATTTTTAACTTAGATGCTCAAATAACATTATGAACGTCAAGAACTACGTTTTCTGTTTCGGTTACATGACTAGTTAAACTAAAGAAAAGGCGACTAGTTTCCGGCTTAGAATTTGAAGTGGTCTACTCATTTTGGAGAGCTTCTTTTCAGCATGTGCCTAATAGCGACATACATATTGCTATAAATGCGGAGAAACGTTTAAAAGATTAACGAGGTAAATTTATATGGTATTTTTCATATATTGTATTAAAATGATATTTAAATCAAATATTATATTTAATTAAACTGTGTTGAGTCAGCATAATCCTCCATTAATGTTTTTCTTTAACCAGGTGTTTAAATATATCTTTAAGATGATCATAATAGAAAAATAAGCTTCTTTAATTTTTTTAATAAAAAAAGGTGTTAGAAACGCGGTTTTCAGTAACATAATACAGACACATGATTAAGGAATTTGCAATAAGTTTACATAATGGAAATTCTAGAAAATCTTCTGTAAATTGAAAACATTTAAATTCTGTTTATTTTAATGCGGTTAAGAAAGTTAATTTGACCAACATCATACCATTAGTTAGATTAAATGATGTATCTGATTCAGATATGATGCAATTGAGTTATGCTCTGTTTTCACTTTTTGCCCGTTATAATCGACATTTTCCAATTTTAAATTAGAAAATGGTAAAAAAAAATAATACTATGTTAATTTAAATGAATATTTGTTTCTATATACGTATTTTTAGGTACAGAAATTGTTAATTTTTTTGTGAAAGTGCAAGAAAAATGAAGAGGGGGGGGGGCAACATAATATCTGGCACTGAGCTTCTCTTTGGCTTAATAAAAATTTAAACATAAAACTTTTCCAGATTTATATCTTTCAGAAACGAAAAATAAAAAAAATATGCCTTTACCGGAAGATGAATGCAAAAATGAGTTAAAAGCAAAATGAAAAACAACTGATCTGGTAAAACTTGCTAGATCTGATACAGTGAATATTGAAATGGGCGATGTAAGCATCTCAGTTAATGTTTTATTATCTAAATTGCTAACAAATCAAGTATATTTAGTAGTTCAATAATATGCTATTTATCTTTCAATTTTATTTATTTCAACTCCTTATTAAAACTTAACTGTTGTTACCGGTTTCACAGATAACTATATTTTTCCATTTTTACAGTTAAATTTGCAATTTCCTGTTTAGCTATAAATACCGGTGAAATTTTGTTTCATTTGGAGCCCTAGAACTATTCCATGAGATTCTGAAATCGAGAAGTTTAATTATAATAGTCCTGTACTTAAAGTTTAGTACAGAAACAGTACCCTGTGAGTTAATAGAGACTTTCATTTATCTTTTAACATTCTCACCGCCATGAACTGATATAGGGGGAATTCTCACAATCTTTTGACTTTTGGGGGAAAAAATCTGGTGAAATTAAACTTGCTAAAATAACATTTTAATCTGATAGACGAATGCCTTAATGATTCAAAATAAAGAAAAAATGGTCAGCAGCGAAAAATTTTTATTTAACTGAGGTTTAAGTTAATCTTGCGAGTTTAATTTTCCTTACCACTTTACGCCTATAATTTTTTATTTTCTTCTAAATTTTTACTTATAATGAATTTGCATAGTACCCACAGGACATTCAAATAAGAAATATCAAAAATGTAGTACTTTTAATACAAAATTTTGATATAACATTGTCTTAAAGGGGTATTAAAGAAGGGACGGCAATGTAAAAAAAGAGGATGGTATAGGAAAAAAGAGACGAAATGGAAAAAAAAAGGGACGGTAAGGATGGAACAGTAAGGAAAATTACCACCTATTTTAGGCAGATCATGTTAAGAATAAGTGGTAGCCAAAATGTTCATTGATTTTTAGAAGCAGTTATTTACATTGGATTAAATAAAAAAAATAATTTGCCTCGAAAAGGGGAAGAATAAATCTTGGGGACTGTGAGATTACCAATAAAGACACGATGCTTGAGATTGATATTTAAATGCTGATTTAAATTATACAGTAAATTTCCTGCCAAAGAATTTTAGACATTCTTTCTCTAGCATACTTCTGCATGAGAAAATCTTGAAAAAAATTCTGTGGCTGCATCTGAAGTGATTTTCTGTATAATTTTAGAAGGGGGACGGTAAAAAATCTAAAACCTAGGACATAGTTTTAAAATAATAACAACCCTAAAAATATGTGCAGGCTAATTTTTAACTACTTATTTATATAAAACAATAGTCCCAGTTTCAGAAAAAAAATTACATCGAATTATTTTTATTGAAACAATTTTATCCAGACAGCTCCAAACTTAAAAATCAGCATCAGGAACACGGGACGGTATAGGAGTTTTCCAGCTGTTTGGACCCCCAACATCGTCCAAAACTTATTTATCTCGTTAATATCGTTCTGCAATCATGCAATGGGATGTTCCCAAGTATATGAAATAAAAAAACACAAAAAAGTGTATTAAAATAAAAATTATTATTCAGGGACACGAAAGTTAAAAGGTTGTGAGAATGCCACATATCTGTTCACTAAACTGTACGTTTCACTGCTATAGAAGTATCATTCAAATTAATATAATTCTACAGGTATAGTTCAGTTTTAAAAGACTGAGTTATGATTAATTCTCTCAATGATTATATTTTTACACGTAATTAATTTTTTTTTATACCATGTAGAAAAAATTATCTTTCTTTAAAAATTAGAAAAAATTACTGAGAAAACAACAACGTAATTTCGCCCTTTTTCTTGGCGGTCAGAGGGTTAATCATGCGGTCTCAGAGACCGCTCACAGTAGTTATGCGACAATTCATGTCACAGAAGTTAAGGGTGAAGTAATTTTTAAAAAATGCAATTAACCTTTAACTGTTAGTGCTGCTTTTTTAAAAATTTTCACCGTTTAATTTGTAATTTCCGGTTTAACTATCGATACAATGAAATTTTGCTTCATTTGGAGTTCTAGTACTATTGATTGAAAGGTTTGATACAGCAAAATTTTATTATAAGTAGTACTGTACAAACAGTTTATTGCAAAAACAGTATTTTACGAGTTAATCGAGCGTTTTATTCATCTTTCAATCGAATGGCTTCGCAGAAAGCTCACAGTTGTAATGTGGCAATTTTCTGTCACAGCAGTTAAAGGTTAAATGAATTTTTTTAGATGAATTGTCATGTATAAAATGCATTATCACATTTAGGACTATGGACGTCTCATTTAGGTTTTAGCTGCCATGAATGCGACAAAAATAACCTAAATGCGACAATCGTATATTGTGGTTTTATACTACAGATAATTCTTAAATTTATACAAAACAAGTTAATTTTGAACTAAAGGTACAATATTCAGTAATTTGTTGCTTAATAAAGTATTTATTTATATATTAAAATGCCAAATATACCTTAAATGCGACGAAGCATGGGGAATCGCGTCTCATTCAGGCACAATGACCTTACTTACAATATTTATGACTGTGTATTAACTGCATACGATACTAGATAATGTTTTTTTTTCTATGAAAATTGTACGGTTATTTCTTATTATAACACACTTTATGAACTAAAAGTGTTACCTTTATTCGATATAACTGCAGCAAAACATACTGTAATCCGGGGTACTTTGTCACGTTCGAGATATATTTTTGTACATAACTTTCTGTATTCTTCGAATTCTGGTCTTAAAAAATACAAGCGTGTTGGCCTAACGATTCCTTGCATCATCAAAGCAGATTCAAATATATAGGAGAGGTATTGTAGGGGAAAAATGAAAAAAAAAATGGGATGGCATATATGCTTTAACGACAAATATGCTTTAAATGCTCATAGAGTTACCTCAGATATTGACATAAAATAAAAAATATGCACCTCCTTAGACCACCTAGACATAGTTGGTGGATTCTATTTTTACGATTTTTTGCGAAAACTATGATTTTAGAATTTTTTTTTTATGTAAACCAATAATCATTAAGACAAAGATAAATAAATAAACCTCCTTTTATTATACGAATTGAATATTTCCAACTAAGCGAAAAAATGCCCAGGCTGGGAATCGAACCCAGATCCTTGGCTTACTAGGCGAACCTTACAAGGCTTTAACCTTTAAGCTAAGTGGGCCGCCAACCAGCCAGCATATTTCGCTCAGTTAACCAGGATTCGATTCCCAACATCGGAATTGTTTCGCTCATTTGGAAATATTCAATTCGTATGACAACTTTACCAATCAGTTGGATTGTCTTAAAATAATAGTTCTCCTTTTATTACCTAAACGAACATTATGAAATAGAAAAGAACAAAACGGTGCAAACAACACTTAAAAGGTATCTTCCGATCAAATTATTTTTTAATTACCATCTTGACATCGTGTTTGTTTAAGCGAAAACCTCAGAAAGCCACGACTCCCAAGGTCTTGGATATTAAGTTCTCTTCTTCATGAGTAAGTATTGTCGGCCGACCCACAGACTTGGTGTGTCTTCCAAGGCACTTATTGACGTGGTAGAGATTAAAATACAAGATAGGACATTTGCGGCAAAATCTGTCATGGCAACAGTACTAGCGTCGCTACCGACAATGGGGAAGAATTAACAAGTCTCCGAAATTTACCTATGTTGATGAAATATGTTTACTCTCTATATTTTGAATATCTCTTCTTTCCTATAAACGAACCAGAGGCAGACGATATTTTATTTATGTTTGATTTATTTAGCTGGGTCGCTGTTTTTTTTTTTTTTTTTTTTTTTTTTTTTTTTTTTTTTTGTACTTGTTCGTTTAGTTTTAACTTGCAAAATGATAATTATAATAATAATATAAATGAAAACCCCCAGAAAATACTGTTGAAAACGTAAATATGTAAGTTAATCAGATAAAATTGTAAGAAATTAAATTTGGGTATTGTGTTAATTTGTTCACATCGAATGCAATTTTATCCTTATCTCTATGTTTTGCTTGATTTTAACGTTTAGATTTATATAATTCTAAAAATTTGTAAAAAGGAATTTTTCGCTATCTTCAATTTTATTATTATTTCCTATAACTTAATATCATAAATATTATTGAACTGATTGTATGATATTTACATTAAAAACAATCATTTTGTTTTATCTGTGAGAAAGTGAAAATGCGTAAATAAAAAAAAATATTGTAACGATTGTTTAACACATTAAACTTCATAAATTAATAAAACATCGTCTGTAAAACTTTTTTACCAAATGGGAATATTTATGAAAGTTTCTGGGACTTGTAGAGTGAAATATTTCGTATATGTTTACATTACACCATCTCTTTATGTAGCTTTAAATCCAATTATATCATATTTACTTGACGTATAATATTCAAGATGAAATTTTTAGCTTGTTTTTCGTTGCACTTAAATCGTTCACCCATCATGTACGAAAATATATATATATCAGTGCATGAACATAGAATAGATATTAGATATATAGAATAGAATATCTATTCTATATTCATGTATCGGTGTAACATTCTGTTGAAAACATAAACATGCAACATTAAAACAAGAAAGATCACAATAAGGTAGACGCTCAATAACAAAAATATTACAAGGATTGGAATTTTCTTCCCCATTGTCACTAAACGCGCTGCGATTGCAATCACATTACCATTACGCTCTATGGAAATGTCTTATCTTGCATGTTAATCTATGGTATTTGGAATGTTGCGACAGCTAGTTTTTTACTCATGCCAGTATTGACAGTTGCCACTACGTTTGCCACACCCTTTTCAGTGCAATTGCAATAATTCCCGGCAGCTGGTGTTTTTTCGTAGGTCCTCATTTTGCACTTGCTACCTAAAACCTGTAAGAATAGCGAGAATTAATCACATGAATAATAAATATATACAGTGTGTGTTCGGTCGTTTTTATGCTTTGCATTTTTGGCAATAATTTTTATCGTCTGCGTTGGTTTATTCGAGTTTATAGAATGTTTTGTTGTGAAAGAAGTAGCCATGAGCGGCTCTTGTGATATTATTTAATAAAAAAACAGTGCACTGCAGTTTTGTTATTTTGTGTATTTGTGAGTATTTAATATGAGTTAACATAATGGTCCGCCGAGCAACGAAGAAGCAGCCTGGGATTAAATCCAACGAGCTTCTAAAGTCAAATTTTAAGTTGAGTGAAACGCCGACATGAATGATAAGTGCTAAGAATTCCGTGCTACGAAATTCATCAAAAGCTTATTCGAAAAGTAAGTGAATGTGATTTTTCTTATCTTTACTGTTTTATACATATATTAAACAATGTTTAAAGGTGCAAAAAAAGAAGATTTAAGGCTTATAGCCACTGAAATAAATCTAAATGTTATTGAAAATATGACCATTGCTGATTTAAACGTTATTATTGAAGACAGTGAAATGTATAAAAATAAACCAGATTTTGTGAATATAGCAAACGATATTATTGAAAATCGCAAACATGAAGCGCAAAGGCGAATTGATGAGGAGCAGCAGCAAAGGCGAATTGATAAGGAGCAAAAGCAATATGATCTGGAAAAAATGAAATTTGAATTAGAACTAGCTAAAATTAAATCTGAAGCTAAATCTAATATTAGTGAGGGTGAAATAAAATTAGAATCGTTAGATCAATTGATAAAAAGTATTCGAACTTTGACTGTAAAAATACCTATACGTCCTGAAGGATGGGGGTTTTACTTTTCGTCTTTAGAACGAGCTTTTAAGACTAAAAATGTTCCAGAACAATATAAAGCAGAAATTCTGTTAAATTTATTAGGGGATAAAGCATCTAACATATTAACTACTTACATGATAGTGATATCGAGAATTATGCAAAAATAAAAGAATTAGTGTTAAAAGAATTTCAACCTATACCTTATTTTTGCTTAGAGCAATTTAGAAAAGCTGTTAAACAACCAAATGAGACGCATGTACAGTTTTCTTCACGTCTAATGACAAACTGGGAATATTATTTAAATTTAAGAAATGTCTCCGATTTCGAGAGTCTAAAACAACTTATAGTATCGGATAAATTATATCAAACATTAGATAGAGAAACAGCTACCCACATTAGTGTGAGACAAGGAGATAAATGGTTTTTACCAGAAGAGTTGGGATGAGAGATTGATTTATATTTCACATCACGCGGAAAATCTCTTAATGAGAATTTTAGTGTTAAATGTAAATATACTAACTCCAAAAGTGTATCTAAAGTATTCTTATCAGATGTTAAATCATTAAGTTGTATTTTTTCCCACGAAAATCACACTCTTTCAAAATGCCCGCATTATTTAAAATTATCTGTCAATGAAAGGGTGAACGTTATAAAATGTAACAAGTTATGCTTTAATTGTTTAAATTCACATTCAGTTGCAAATTGTCCATCAAAGTACACGTGCTTTTGTAAAAAACGTCATCATAAAACTATACATTTCCCAAAAACAAATAACAACACATACGTGACAGAATATGTTTCATCGGAACAAAATAAACGAGGAAAGGTAAATGTAGAAGAATGTTCAGATTCTAGGCCAACAAATCGTAGCACATCAGTCTTGAACGCTAATGCAGAAGAGTTCGTTCAGAAAACCTTTATTAGTAACTATTCGAATAAAAAGAGCAAAGTTTTACTCTCAACTGTAATATGTTTTCTAATTGATGAATCGGGATGTAAACATAGAGTAAAGTGTTTATTAGATGTAGGCAGTGAGTCTAATTTTTTATCCCACCATTTAATAGAGCTAATGCATTTAAAAAAAGAGAGAACAAACATCTCAGTGTCAGGTCTAAATGATGCTACCTTAGTAATAAATCTTAAAGTTAATGCATCAATATGCAATAGAGATGAAAGTTTTGTGAAAAATTTAAATTTCTTGGTAGTTCCGAAAATAACTGCAGATTTAACGTCTTCACGTCCAATTGAAATCTCAATACAAGATTTACCTAATGTAAAATTAGCAGATGATAGTTTCAATATCCCAGAACATGTAGACATGCTCTTAGGAGCAGGAATTTTTTATGAGCTTTTGAGACCGGGACAAATTCGTGTTAATAATTCTGATCTTATTTTGCAAGACACAGTTTTCGGTTTTCTTGTATCGGGAAGTGTTTCGACAGAGAATGAAAACAAAGTTCATTGTGGGTTTATTAAGAAATAAACCAACCTAGACAAGACACTTAGGAAATTCTGGGAGATAGAAAATATCGAGGTTGAAAAACCAAAAAGTAAAGAGACTTTAATTTGTGAGAAACATTTCGTAGAAAATTATACACGAGACAAAAACGGTAAATATGTTGTTAAAATGCCCTTAAAAGAGGATCCAGCTATTTTAGGAAACTCAAAACAAATCGCTACGAAAAAATTAAATTCTTTATGGAATCGTCTAGCAAAAGATCCTGAGTACTTAAGATTATATTCAGATTTCTTAAATGAATATTAACAGTTAGGCCACATGGTTGAAGTTAATGAAAGCGAGGAGGAAAGTGGATCCTATTACATTCCCCATCTTGGAGTGTATAGAGGAATAGAAAAAAGTATATCAACGCCTTTGAGAGTTGTATTTAACGCGTCTTCCTTAACAACTAAGGGAAACTCACTTAATTCTATTTAATATAACGGAGGTGTAATACAAGATGATTTATTCTCAATTATGTTGGGATTTAGAAAATATATCGTCGCTTTCACTCCAGACATTCAAAAAATGTATAGAGCAATCTCTATTCATCCAGATCAGAGGAAGCTGCAAAAAGTCTTATGGAAGGAAGGTCTTAACGAGCCAATTAAAAATTTTGAATTAACGACAGTTACTTATGGTACTGTTAGCGCACCTTTTTTGGCCATAAGAACACTACTTCAATTGTCTAAGGATGAAGGAAGCAAGTTTCCTTTAGAAGCACCCGTACTGAGAGAAGACATGTATATGGATGATATTCTATCTGGAGCTGATTCTTTAAGTTCTGTATTGGAACTCCAAAATCAATTAATAGAAATTTTAAACAGTGCAGGAATTTTATTACATAAATGGTGCAGTAATGCTCCAGAACTTTGTCAAACAAATGACGAAATATACACCTTTGGTGATTCAGAAGAATCTAAAGCGTTAGGTGTTTTGTGGAAATCGAAAAAAGATTATTTAAGTTTCAATGTTAAAATTCATAATGATGTAAATGTCACTAAGAGACAAGTGTTATATACTATATCAAGTATATTCGATCCCTTAGGTTTAGTATCTCCTGTTATAATTAAAGCAAAAATATTTATGCAGAAGTTATGGTTATTAGAATTAAATTGGGATGATTTGCTAACCGAGAAAGAGGCTAAGGAATGGAGAGAGTTTTCTGATACCCTACAATTAATTAATAAATTTGAGATTAGTAGGTGTATTTTATTGAAAGATGCAATTATGATCGAGTTACATGGTTTCAGCGACGCATCTGAAGCAGCCTATGGTGCGGTAATTTACTGCAAATCAGAGACAGAATCAGGTCAAGTGTCTGTAAAATTAGTGACAAGTAAATCTAGAGTTTCTCCCTTAAAGCAATTAACTGTTCCAAAACTTGAGCTTTGTGCAGCAGTTTTATTGACAAAGCTTATGAAACGAGTGATTTCTTCGCTCAAAATTAGTGTAAACAAAATCTTCTTGTGGTCCGATTCCATGATAGTATTATCCTGGATTAAAAAAGAACCATACGTTCTAAAAACTTTTGTTGCGAATACGATTTCTACAATACAAGAACTAACTGAAGGAATGCAATGGCGACATGTTCCATCTCAGTATAACCCTGCTGACCTTCTAACAAGAGGAACTAATCCTGATAAACTATTATCAAATGAGTTATGGTGGAGTGGTCCATTGTTCCTAAAGGAAAAAGACTATCCCAATACAAATATACCTGTCATACCAATATAATAATTAATGGTATGACAGGTAGAAAGTTTGGGATTAGGAGGAAAGAGCATGAATTTGATATAAAATTTGGTAGGGATAAGACTGCGTTATCAAGGCTATTTTTAAAGAGGGGGGTTAATATTTGTTTCAGAGACAGTAGATTATTGTTTGTTTCGAGTTTATACCGCAAGTCACTCATCCGGGAATCTATTGAGATATATTCTAGGAGGGATACTGTGTGTAATGATTCTTTATCCGTTGATATTCCAATTTTATTGTTGGAATTCCTTAATAAATACTTAAAAAGGGAGTCTGATAGAGGGAGCCGCGGTAGCGTAGGCTATTTGAGATCATAGAGGGCGCAATGTTTTGCATTTTTATGTTTTTTTGGTTTTTAGATTATTATTTGGTACCCAGTGTCATTCATTTCTATTGATTATGTGTGTGTTATGATTACGGTTTTTACTATTAAACCGAAACATCTCAACATATTTTAATTTTTATATTTGTGACACCTATTTAAGTAAAATAAATGTATGTTTTTATTTATATGATATGAAAAGGTGAAGCAAATTTTGTTTAAGTTTTTACGAAAACTTACAACGGTTTTTGACGAAGACTCATCCATTTCTAAAGAAAGGTTAGGGAGAAAAACTGCAAAAAAGCAGCACTGGGTGTGACATACCCAGCGCGAGCAAACTCGGGTTAAGATAGAATAAATGTTTCATAAAACAATATTTTTTATGTCACTTTGAACAACATTTTAAGGAAGAGCAAAAATTTGGTAAAAAAGCAAAATTATCGTAAGAATATATTTCATGTAGGAATACATTTCATCCATAGATCTATGAACTAGATAATAAGACAAACGACTTTTTTCATATCGTTTAAATGCTATGATATTGTCATATAAGAATTGATTTCCAGCGATGTCGCATAGAAATCTCGAAATATTATTCTATACAATTAAAGATAAATTTTTCTATGTAATGGGTTTGCGATAAATGAGTTCACAGTTTTACTAGTTATGTTACGTTCAGAACTGATCTGATATTTGAAAATAACCGATCTCTGTTTTTAATTTTCTTTCCGACAAAAGAGCATGGTTATTAATATACAAATTCCAAATACAGTTTACGTAAAAGTACAAATCCCTACAAAAATATATTCTGAATTTAATCATGAAGTTTACATTAGTTAAAAAATCTTAATGAAATACTATTTATTGTGACAATATTTATAAATTGTATAGCAACATTTTGTTACATTTTTCTTTTAAATACTAAGAATGAAGCGATAAGTTATTCCCAGCAAATATAATAAGATTTCCTTCTCTTGCAAATCTTAATAAGACAGAAAAGATTAGATTACGTATTGGGAAGACAATAATTCAGAATAATGCCGTCATGTTATGGTATTTAGAAAATGAATTCCTGGAAGCAAACGTTCCATAAAAATGTTATCATTGCTTGGTTCCCATTATTTCTACAGGACAAATATATGCAGTGCTTATATATGCAGCTTTAGTATAGTATCCAAACGTTTTTGGGTAGCTTTTTTTAAAAGATAGAATTATGAAAGTATTACAGATAAATATGACAAAAAATACGTAATAAAAATTAGAAATTTTTGTACTTTACAAACAACCCACCTAAACACAATTTACTGTCACAAATTTTATTGATGGAACAATCACCAACTGCAGATCTGTTTCAATTTAGCAACACTTTTCTGAATAGTTTCAAAGTTTTGTGATTTAATTTTAAATGACGGATTTAAAATTTATTTGGTTTCAGGAAATTAAAATTATACAAGAGTATAATAATTTAATGTTAAGTGTATTCTGCTACGGTATTGTTGTCCAACTCTGTTAATCCATTTTATGTTGTGTTTTGTGATTTAATTAACGACTGTTTAAATGACGGACTTAAAATTTATTTGGTTTATACAACAGAATAATAATTTAATGTTTAATGTATTCTGCTACTGTATTGTTTTCCAACTCTGTTAAGCCATTTTATGTCCCATTTTGGAATCTGTATGTTTACCATGTACGCTTTTCATTAATTTATTCACGAGGCTAATGATTGACAAATGCTATAGGCGAAATAAAAACTGCCGTTTGTTAATTTCTTATTGCTTTACTATTGGTGGTTTAAATAATTTAAAATTTACAAAACTTAACTTTTATGCGGGTACAAATAACATGAAGCCAAATATCTATTCTTTGCTGTATAATCATTTAAAATATTTTTCGGAATCACAAATTATACTTGTATTTTATAATATTTTATTATATCTATTAGTTTCATAAATATCACAATAAACTTTCAACGACTGAACTCTCATCATGTATTAAATATGCACCTGCAACTAGAGATATTTTCACATTCCAGTAACTATTTTTTTTAATTTTACAAACTGGTTTTTAATTAAATTATTATAAGAGTGAAAATAAGTACAGAGCATACTCTAAAACATTAACAGAAAAACTCAAGATTTTGACGAATGCCTAAAAAATTCACAAACTCTAAGAATGTATTAATTAGGCTTTAAGAATGTTCTACATTTAAATAAATCCGGTTCATTAGATTTAATACATTGTGTAGTTACTGCTTTAATTTAATATTGCTTTGCAATCAAATATGATATCCAGCTTCCAAAAAGTTGTCTCTAACTTTGACACTCATTGCAATTAATATTCCAGGTTTCGTTAAGCTTGAGAAATTAGTTGTATATGCATAATTTCAGCATTTTTAATTATTTTTCATTATGTTAACTCGCCTCGGATTAAAAGAAGAAATGCGTATTAATGAAACAGTAACTTTTAGCGTAACACAGATAAAAGCGAATAAATTTGCGAAAAGCTATATTTTAGAAAAAAGTCACGTTTGTAATATTCATTCAAAATTTTATTTACATAATTATTACTTGATTACATCTATTGTTATTTTCTTTCTATAACTATACATATTTTTTAAACAAATGAATAATTTAACAGGTTCTCTGTCTACAGCCTACATATAGGCTATAGGCGGATAACGCCATGAGAACACAGCCCGTATATGGGCTGTTCTACTAGTTGATTTTAATAGATCGTATTAAACTGGGGTCAGGGTAAGTGTCTTATTTAGGAGAGATACTAAGATTAAAAAAAAGTGATGGACATGGAAAAATACTTTTACTTATTCCTTGGAAAATGGTTGAAAAAAATCAAACGATTTACTACAAAGAATCATTTATATGTAGTATTTCATGAAACATTCAAACTTGTTTAGAAATGTTGCCATCTGAAAAGTAAAATTAATACTGCTTATGTCAACAAAAACTCAAATAAAAAACCACTTAGTTCTACAGCCCATATATGACCTGTGGACACCTGAAGAGGTTTCTAATGAAAATGACCTCATAAGTTCAGATCCCACATATGGTCTGTAGTAAAACTAAATATCTCCGTTACATATTTTACCTCTTTAGAAATGAACTGTTATTAGGTACTTTGTAATACTCAATTTTATCAAAACCCATACAGGATTTGGGAGATACGCTATACCCTATATGATGGACTATAAACTTTTTAAGACATTTTTCTGTTTAATCGTAGTTTACTTGCTATAACTATGCATTTTTCTAAAGTGAAAACTGGCAAATCAAATCAGTTTTCAAAAACAATATAAATCCAACCTATCTTTAGCAATATTGTTTCTAATATTCTTTAACGAAGGTCAATGTAATTATATCTAAAATAAAATCATATAAGTCAAACATACATATTTAAAAAAAAAAAAAAATTACCGTCGAATGCAGATAAACATTAAAAGATTTGATTGTTTGAAATGAAATGTTAAATATATCTTTCAAAATATTTTACTTCAATATATTTTTATTGTCATTTTTTAAATAAATATATTTTATAAAGACAGGAAGTAATTTAGTAATCATTGCATTATTACGTGTTTAGTAAACAAAATTATAATATTAACAGACCAAAATTACCAAAATTAAATTGTTTTCTTCTTTGGGATGTATCATTTCATTAAAAAGCATGAGACTCAGTTTCTATATTTAAAAAAATAAACATGCCAATTTAAGCTCAACAATAATTAATGTAATTCCATATTCCATATTTTCCTCTGAAGAGTTTATTTTTTAATTTCCTCGATAGCAAAATATTTGAATTTTGGAATTACAAAAAAAAAAATACTTTCTTGGATTAATGTAATGATTTAATAAATATTTCTTAATATTTATCAATTCTTAATATATTTTCAATAAATTATTTCTTATCACCTTTACGCACATTGAAATGGGAAACATTAAGTGCATGTTAAATGCTTACATAATTCGGACATTTGGGACAAACGTTCTCTCCCGGATTATAGCCATAGCTAAAGTTAGCATATGTCAATGCTAATTTCCCTCTAATAAATACCATGAATTGAATAGACTGACAAGTTGGATAATCTACTTTGAGCCACACGTGTCAAAATACGTATACGAAATCCAACCTAGAGACTGAAATGCAGGATTCATTAATTCTACAACAGTTGTGACACTTTGGTAAAATTAATTCACTACCAGGAAAATTGGGTACATTGCGAAATATTAGAACTATGTAGAAGATTCCTTTTAGAACAACTCGCCGACAGTATTAAATGTAAAAAAATATTAATATGAAGACTTTACAAAAGTCCATTGAATTCATCATATTACCTTAGTAGCAAAAGAGCACTGATTACACTAATATTAATTACTTTCAAGAAATATTTAAAATATAAACCTAATTTCTGTAATAAATATAATATTTAACTTACAGAGTGAAATGTAATGTTTGCATTGTGAATTGTAAAATATATAAGCAAAGAAGTGAAGTACAAAATATTGTATAAAAAACATTATTATTATTACACTTTTGTTTCCTTAAATTATTTTTTCCTTACAGGTAACATTATATGTATACTAGATGTATCTACTTATTTATTTCGAGTTTATATGCTTCACTTACATTGGAGTTGAGACATGTTGCGCCCTTGAAAAATGTATCTCTGTTATTAATAACGTATAGTACACATGTGACACATATTTTTAAAATTGCATGTTTTGATCAACTAAAAATGTAATTTTGTGTACATAAAATCTCCAATCGGTACGTCCAGTTAACGGAATTGATCTTTTGATGATTTTACTTGTCTTAATATGGAATCTTATTATTCAAGTATGTAATTATATACTTTTAATTATGTTGTAAGAAAATTTAAATTTCCTTTAAGCCAATGTGTGTTTTATCCAACAATAGTTAATTCGTGGAAATTGTTTAATTTTGTAAATTATGAAGGAAATTTTTAAGAGACGAACTCTTTTAGATATTCGAAATTGCTCTTTGTTTTCTCCCTTGGTTTATATTTATGAAATGTTGTCAAAAAAATTAATGATTTAAAGTAATGAAAAAGAGATGAGCATTTAAACAAAATTTTAATAGTTAAAATAATATTTCTCATTTGAAATTGGATTGAAAAAAATAATTGAAAAAAGGTATTATAATGTGATATTAAAACGAAGTTTTTAACATTAATTACTTAAATGAATAATAATTATTAAAATTTTGATTACATTACAACAGTTATGAAAACCGCGATAATGTACAAACAGGTGTTGACAAAAGTTTTTGTCTTCTTTATTGCTTTGAAGATTTTGAAAAATTAGTGACATTTACTTTTCCAGGCATTTAAAATAAACACTATAAAAAGAAAATTATGATTGAATGATTATTTTTGTAGAAAGGATACATTGTTAGAACTATTCATAGAAAATTTTAAAACATTAATAAAGTGTTTTTATAATGTTTTTTTTTTCATTTATTGACACGAAAACTCAAAGTATTTCTAGGTAATATTAAAATCAATAATTTTGTGAAATAGTCAATATGCATTTGCTTAAAGATATTGAATTATTAATTATTTTCAATTAGCAACGGGATGAAAGATTAATTTATTATGTCGTTGGATGAATTCCATTTTTTTTTTTTTTACTAAATTCGTTAAACATTATACATTATCCATGAATAAAGTTAGAATATAATCTTACTCATACTTTCAGGTTTGTGTGAGGGATCTTGTTAAGGGAATTAAACACAAAAATACTAAACGTTTTACTCAAATTAACATGAGATCATGTTATTAAAGGTATTATTACGAGAGGAATTTAGAAAATAAAATACAACAGCATAATCATTTAAGTCATATAACAATATTTTTAAATATAAAAGGTTTTTTTATTTTATGTAAAGAACAGTTTTGTTGTGAAAATTTCTAAAATTTGTTTTTCTTCCTTTCTTAAACTGAGAATTATTTGCGTATACAGGGTGATTCATAAATATCGAAACAACAGGCTATCTCCTTAAATATTGTCCCTAGGCACATACTTCCAATTGCAAAGTTTCATAAAAAAAGGTGCCAAATTTAATGTCATAAGTTGTAACTCCAGTTTTAACGTTAAATACAAGTGTATTTTTAAGATATTTTGTAAAGATAAAAATGCAGACTGTATAACACTTTTCTTTAACATTGAGTTGGAAAAGTACTACAAATCTCGTTTTGGCATATAGGCAAAGATGAATAATCTCATTGCATTTTTAAAATTATGTTAAAAACACATTTGTGGTAAACGATTCAGCTGTTTGAGAAGTGGAAAAATGTGAAATGAATAGTTTCTGTTAAGGCACTATTACACTCCCACCGTGAGAAAATAGTTCATTTTTTAAATATTAAGAGACATAATTTACAGATTACGGGTGGGGGGACATAATGACTTTACGGACGCTTTGGTGGGGCATGGTCGATAAAAGGTTGGGAACCACTGTTATAGAGCTTCAAAAGTTATCATGTTTTTAATCCTGTATTATAAACTACATTAATTTTTTAACGAATCCTTATTTGAATTTTGAAACGTCTAAGACTGTAAATAATCATTCATGTTACTATTGTGTGTTTTCTGTTTTGCGAACACATAGGAATCTAAAATATACTGTAAAATGTACCCATAAATATGTCCATTAGAAGAATCTTAATTGTATGTCGAGAAAAAACGTAATTTTTTGAAGAAATTGATTCGGGCCGGGCCGGACCAGGAAATTCCGGCCTGGAAATTCCGGCCCCAGCAGACCTCTAAGACACATACTTCCAATTGCAAAATTTCATAAAAAATGTGACAAATTTAAGGACATAAGTTGAAGTCCATGGGGGGTCTATTTGGAAAAATACAAAAGTAATTTTTTATACGGCCCCCGTTGTGTAAAATTTCCAATTAGGAAATTTTCTCTTATCCCTTCCTAAATTAAACAAAAAAAATTCATCTCGGTATCTGCAAAACTCGCAGAGTTATTAAAATTCGAAATTCGCGACCTACACCATTTTCCCATACCTCTGAGAGACGAGTTATTGACTCATTTTGAATGCAAGACACAAATTGTACGTTATTAATCATCCACAAATTGTATGTTATTAAAAGTCGATTTCAGAAAGTGACTCTCCTAAGTGCCTAAAGGAGGCCTTTATTAAAGGTCTGCACGGGTCGAAATATCCAGACCCGGGCTCGAGCTGACCCATAAAGAAAAAAAGTTCATCCCGGCCTGGAAAAATGTTTAAATCTTAGCCTGAGTCTGGTCCGGCCTGATTGAATTTCTAGAAAACATAGTTTTTTATGTCTATATGGCTAAAATTGTTTCGTATGAAAGAGTTCTGACCAAAAATAGCTTTATAGCTTTATAATAGTTTATGGATTTTCTTTTTATATGTTTATAATCTTCATTTTTAAAGAAGCGTCAAAGGCTGTGATATTTATTTTTTCCCAATGAATCTGTATTTGTATGTAAATGTTTCACTTACCATTTAATATCGTTAATCCATAATCCATGTATTGGAAACTTTCAAAAATGATATACAGTAAAACCTTCTAAGACGGAATCACACAGACAAGAAAAAAATGCCTTATAGACAATTTCGCATCTTAGGAGGTGCAAATGTATTCTATTCGTTTCTCAAGTATTATTATAATCATTTTGCATTGATATAAAAATTATTCCGTTTTAGACAGGATTCCGTAATATGCAGGTTCTTTTTCATTTGTTTTACTGTTTGTTTGTTTTTTTTCGTTTAAATCTACTATCCTTTAAAAACGATTTTTAAAGTTTAATTGTAAATGGCAATATGTTTTAATTGTAATGGTGATTTAAAAATATATGCATTTTTTTGCACATTAGCTTGAACCAAACTTTACTGATTTTTGCACGGATTAGGTGAGTCAGATAGAATGATTTTAATACGGGTTGAGTCGAGACCGGGACTGAAAATTTCGCCCCGTGCAGACCAAGGAAGAAAGTTAGCCAGTCGGTATGAAAAATACATTACGGCCGGTCGAGGCTGGTCCGCACCCAAATTACAGACTTTTTTTAACCGCTCGCCGGGACGATATAAAACCTGAAGTTGTGGGTTAAAATTATGAAAACACCCTTAATCGGTATGTTTGAAAAAAACTTGTTTTAAATAGTGCAGAAAGAAGGTGGAAAGGGCAAAAGTTAAACTGAATCGAAAGTTTAAGCTACTGGAAAGAGATACATACTCACCTGGAATTATTTTTTTAAGCATTTAACCATTTTATTAGGAGCCAATTTTTGTTTAAAACTTTAAATGCGTTTTAAATTATTTATTTTAATTATTAAAAATAATTAATTTAAATTTAAAAATAAACTTAATTTAAATTATTAATTTATATTTTTAAGTCAAGAATTGTTGAAAAAAAGGGTGCAAACTCGGAACATGACCTTTTTGATTATTTTACATTAATTTTGTTTCAACAAATTTGAAAATATATTTATTTTTGAAAATATGATTTTTTTTAAATAAGTTACATTGTTTTTTTAATTTGTGTTTTTAATAATTTTAATATTAATATTTTAAAAAATCCTGAAACGATTTTAAATTACCCCAATTAAAATAATAATAATAATTTTAAAAATTTTAAACTTTCTGAGAAAGTTTAGGATGTGATTTTTTTTTTGCAAATTATATGGTTAATCATCACAAAAAACAGAAAAATCTAATTTTAACTCCATAAATATATTATTTACGTGTGTCCTGAAACTTTTAAAGTAACATTGTTTCTTTAATAACACGCATTTCAATTTGTTCTAATCCCTTAAAACCTGACGAATTATTTAAACGGGCATAACTCCATGAGTTTTACAGATATGAAGATGGAACTTTTTGTGTTTAATTCACGAACGGATAAGGAAAAATTTCCTAATTGGAAATTTTACCCTACGGGGGCCGTATAAAAATTTTATTTTCTTATTTTCTCAAATAGACCTCCCATGGAGTTGTAACTTATCTCATCAAATTTTCCATCTTTTTTTATGAAACTTTGCAATTGGAAGTATGTGCCTAGAGGCATTAATTAAGGAGATAGCCTATTGTTTCGATATTTATGAATCACCCTTTATAAAAACATATTTTATGTTGATACCGAGTTCAGAAATCTCATTAATATAAAAAGTGATATAAAAAGTACTTTGTGATGTTTACAAGAATTATGAACCTTAAAAGAGACTCTTATTTCAGAAATGATTCTTTTATTGTCTTAATTACATTGGTTTCTGATGTTTAAAACGATAGAGAAATTATCATAAACTTAAAAAAAAAAAAAAAAAAAAAAAAAAATCTGCAAAATTGTGGGCGACTCGGAAGGAACATAAGATATATTATCGTAAACTTTATTGTTAGACAAACAATCCTTTTTCTTTTTTTATATCATGAAAAGATAATGTGTACCACAAATAAACAAAATAGAAAATAAGTCACCTTCAAATTCTATATGAATACTAAATAATGTCAATAACCAATAGAGTCAAAAATTTAAATGCAATTGAATCAAGTAGAATAATATTAAAAAACTTTATATCGTCATTGAATGTTTTAATAATTATAAATATATATACCTTACAACGGAAAATCGCCATTCTATCATTAATTTCTAATTTAAAAATATTTTTCTCCGAATTTTTAAAGGCTAATTTACGTGTTGATAATTTAAGAAAGAATTTTTCTTTCCTGACATATATTGACATTTATTTTAAATTTACTACGGAAGACTAGCATTCTGTAAAATGTACAGCAAATGTAACCAAACTTCATAATCAACCATGATAATTTCATAGCTATAATAAAACTTGTTAGTTACATTACTAAGCAAAGGAAGAAATATGGTTTAACAAGTGTGTTGCTTATCAAAACTTTTTGCTGATAGTAACGAAAAAAAAATTCTTGAAAGAGTAAACTGAAATTCATAGATTCTGACAGAATTTTCAAAAATATAATTCTTATTTCACATGATACTATACTAAGCAAACAAATAAATAAATAAATAAAAATATGGTTTTTAAAAATTGTAATTTTCACAGTGACTAAATTTAATGAGATCTTGTTCTGGAATACTCTAATAACATAATCAAATAGAACCCTAACATTTTTTATTATATGTAGGATATTTCATAAATAGTTACCTAGATTGAAAATAATATTGAACATCATTCTAAATATTATACTATTTTGTTTACAACATAAAATATCTGATTTCATGCAAACGAAAATATTATGAATTTCTAGATTTAATTTCTCAATTGCATCAGTTAACAAATATCAATATTCCCTATCATTTATACAAAACATATTTGTAAGACACAAAATATTTTTACAGAATCCAAAATTAAAACAATAATTTATAAATGTGTACGGTAGTTCTATATATTTTACATTAGAAAATATTATTATGTCAAATGAATTACTTCAACAATTTCAATATCGAGTTCAATATCCTTACTTTTTCAGATAATTCTTCTTGAGTAGTTTCATGATATATAAAGATTAAATGCACTAACGAAGAGTAATGTTCTTTTAAGCACATAAAGGAAATAATGTATGTTCTTCATAATAAAAAATAAAGAAACTGTTGCTTGTCATTTGTATGTATCAATGAAACATCGCCAAAATAGTTTATTCCATTATTCCTACATTGATATTCTTGATTAGTGATTTCTAGTTTGTATAATAAATCAAAAGGAAAATAAGTTGATAATTCTTCCAAAATTGTGGAAACAAATTGCATAAAAATGTGTCTAAGTTTTCCGTATATTGAACTACGTGTGCAACATGGATTTTTTTTTTTTTTTTTTTTTTTTTTTTTTTTTTTACTACATGATTTCATGAAAACCATGCCATGAAAATTAAAATATTTATAATTGAGATTGGTTGGTGCATTCAACACTTAAATTATTATTATTATTATTATTATTATTATTATTATTATTTAATAATGCTCGTTTTAATTGAGTCACAAATGTATTTTTTCCCAAAAAGGGAATGTGAATAGCAATTAGACCATTATCCTTTTAATAATAATCAAGCCCCATAAAATTATTATTATCTTCGGACTAGTTATTTTACAGCTTTCAATAAATTGCATTGAAAGAGCAATTACTTTTGATCAATAACTTTATGATCGTTTTAAGAAACCTAGATAAAACACATGTTTGTAATTTTCCACAATCGGCGAAATTTCAAATTATATTTTGCAGACTCTTCCAGTGTTTTTACAAGTCCAACTAATAAAATTTAGAGTAATTTGACAGTTGCTTCAAGCTACAGAGAATCATGACTATGGTAATTCTACATGGGAGTGGCAAGATATGCACTGAGTCCTTGCTTCATGAAATTTTTTTCTAATAACATCTAATTTTTGAGTACTTTTGAACCAATTACCATAATTTTTTGTTTCGTACAACGAATTAACTGAAACATTTCTCTCTTTCTCTCATTTTTATTTGCACGATGAGTCTTTGGTTTTCATTTTTTAATTAATATGTATGCTAACTTCCTCAAAAATAAGTCAATCAATAAATAGACATAAACATTTATTTTTATAAGAACTACAAAAGGAAATTAATATTTGAAAACTGCATAAAAAATCCTTTAAAAAAGTCGATAAGGAAAAACACAAAGTTATTTTAAACTTAGTTTTTTTTTTCTTTCAATACCAAATTAAAATTCATAGTTCTAATTTGCGCTAAAGTAACACCAAGTCGTGGTACTGTAGTTAAAAAAGATTACAATATTCAGTATACACGGTGTTTCATAAAAATGGTCAAAATTTAGGAAATGATAGAACACATCCAAACAAGTATCTTTCATTACATAATGCGTGGTCGGAAATAAAACTCAAAGGTGCTAGCGCATTTGGAAACTTAATCCATGCAAACTTTAAAGCTCCATTCCTGTTGAGAGTTATCCGGAGATGAATGACACTAATATCATACAAATAGGATATGCGGAAGTAGAAGAACGCGTATACAAAATTTCTCATGTATTAATATATAAAAGCCGCTGTTCCGAGCGTGCAAATGTCAATCGCCGTAGGAACGTATCGAAAGATGTTGCCCATCACTAATTGGGAAAAGGTGTATCTACGGAATTTCTAAATGACTCAGAGATTGGACGGAGAGAGGTTTCCACCTTTCTTTCGTCACATAAGGGTGTTCTCAAATCCAAAAGGGCAACTTTATGACATAAGTTTTAATTTATTTTTGTTCGAAAATGCATGAAACTATCAGGTGTTGTTGTTCAGAAACTATGTCATCGAGCTGTTTTTTTTTCTTTTTTTTTTCTTTTTGCAAACACGCAATAGATCTTTCAGAAAATATTGTCAAATTGGGTGTTTTCAACCGAATTTCCGCACGAAAGAAGAAACCCACTCAAGAAAGGACGAAAAACGGATTTGTCTCGTGATCAAAATCGCTTACAACTCAATAGGTAATTGATTGATCAAAAAATGGAAAACACGGTTCGATTCTAAATCGCTTCCATGGTCAGGATTTCCAATTTTATATCTTTCCGTTAAAAAATGAAATTGTAAATGTGTCAAAACGTTTTGCGTTTGTATTAAACGTTTTAATTTATATCTTTTCGCCTTGTATAACAATATCACATTCGGCGCCCTCTAGCATATTTGCGTTTTAATTCGGACCATGCATTCTTTAATGAAAGTTGTTTGTTTGTATATGTAGTATCACCTCTTAAGGTTTTGCTCATCTTTTATGAAACATCATGTATATTTCTATAATTTGGGGTCCGGGACACATTTTAAAATAACTTTTATTTATTGAGTGAAAATTCTGAATTTTTTTCTGATGGTTAACCTTATCATTTGTAAACAAAATAACATAATAAAACTTCTCAAAAAATTTTTTTTATTTAAATTTAAAATTTATTAAAAGAGTGGGGTAATTTAAAATCGTTATAACTCGAAATATTATTTATAGAATTTGATTTTTTTTTTATTTAAATAAACAGAAATGTATATGTTTTAATTTTGATTCAGAATTTTTAAAAATACTAATTTTTAAGAAAATTAAAAATATTTAACGAAAAAATTTCAAAAAAAAGTGGTGCAACTTTATAAAAAAACATATTTTAAAAAGTAATTTTTTTTTTCAAATATGCTGAATCAAAATTAAAGTAAAACAATTGAAAAAGATATGTTCCAAGTTTGAACCCTGTATTTTTAGCGGTTCTCGAGTTATAAGAATTTAAATATGAGAAATGGTGAAAAAACCTATCATGAAGAAAAACGCATTTTTACAAGAAGACGTTTCCATGACAGCCAATGCTGAAAGCTAGATTTTGAAAACAAACCAACACGAAAAAATTAATATTTTTTGTTCTAATTGAGATAGAAGCATGATTTAAATGTCATTTTAAGCTAGGAAAAACAGAGAAATTTTTTATGAAATAAAATGCTTTTGCAAAATTTGAAGATTTTTTTGTCCCGGACTCCCTTAAATTTTAATATCAATTTTTAAAAAATGCATAATACATACGTTGCATTAAAATATACATCTTTGGCACCGAAAACGTTTATATGTTTAATTTTTTCAAAAGGAAAAAAAAACCCAGAATATTACGTCAATTAAAAATTGGTAATATACTTAAACAAAATGTGCAGTAAACTTAAATACGTTGTATTTGAGGCACGTTGGTTGAAAAAAGTAAACACAGAAAAAACTTTTCTTAGTCTGTAGCATAAATAATAGAAAACTTTTCAGTATAAAATATCGGTGTATTTTCTGACATCAGAATCAGAAAGTCTCATATCTCAACCAGAGAGGAAAATTGTGTTTATTTTTCTCCCAAATGCTCGAAAACGAAATGCGAAAAACTGAAAGCGATGTAAATATATTGCTTCAGCTTACGTTCTACGTGATACGTCCGGAACATACAGAAAAATTCTTTCTTTTGATCAATAATAGAGATTACTTCTATGAAGGAGAATTTCATTTCTCGAACCAGGAAATTTGGTCACGTTCATTATGCTGATGCATATAAAAAGTAGACATATGTTTTGTTAAAGTTTCAGTTTAAAAAAGACACATATTTCGTCTGAATTTACTTTTTTGGTATATCAGTAAAAGTATATCATGACTTTTTTCTGTGATTCATGTTAAAGTTTAGATTTAAAAAAGAGAAGAATTATATAACGATTTTTTGTTTCACTTTAAACAACAAAAAAAATTATATTTTGCCGAAAATAGAAGCGAATGTAATTTTAACTAAAGAGGAAAATATGCACGAAATTTTTACTCAATTCAGAAAATTCAATCTAAATGGTTATCTTTTATTAAAATGAAATTTTTCCAACAAATTGTAATAGATTAGCAGCATAAATACTTTTTTTGATAACTTAGAAATCGCGTTCGAAAAGAATTAATATCAGAACTTTATTTAAATTATTATTTTATATTATTTTTTTTAGTTAAAATAAATTAATTTCAATAAATTAATATCAATATTTTTTTTACTATGATAGCAAGCACGCATTATAGAATATTATTTCTCTATGTATAGAAGTTATCTTCAAGATCGTATAAACTGTGCAAAATGAAATTATTGTACATACATAAATATCATTCATAAACTCAACTCTGGGACCTACATTTTTTTTAAATATGTGAAAAGATTTTGACGCCAAAGGGTCGTATTTCACAGTAAATAAGTTTTAATAGTAAATTGAAAAGTTGGACAAAAGTTAACATGGAAAGAGAAACATAACTGTACGTATGCATTTAATAGTCGTATATAATTTTTACTGTGCATGTTGATGGTATTCAATAACAATTCCTATAGTTACAGATTTCGTTCATTACAGTAGTTCTACTACTTTTAATCTAAACATAAGACTCTTATTGATAGTACTATTTCCGCCCTTTTATAGCTGTCCAGTAATGTTTTAAGCATTCTAGAGTAAATTTAATGTTTCACGCACGTGACAGTGTTTATATTTGGGAGTTGGGAAATATGGTCCGTTTTTACGTACCCTAAGAGAGCGTCCACCATCTGCAATGTCACGTAGCCTCCATGGAACACCTTGTATCTGTAACAGGGTTGTAGAATATAAGAATCTTATAATTCTGAATATTTTATATAAATCTATTGCATATGTGATGCTATTATATATATTATTTTATTAATCAGCATAGTTTTAATATTGACCGGCCTTAAAACTTGAGAAATGCAATTACTAACACAATGCCAAATCTGTTATATCAATTATTTGTACATTTTTTAAATTACATCCTCAACTAACAAATAGGGTAAATTGTCCATATTTCATCCCCTCTCCTAATTTCGTCCCCCATAACTTCTCCACTTCTGCGAAAGTGGCGCCATTTATGACGAAAGGCACAGAAGACGGAAGGTAAAGGGAGTCAGTGTTGAAAGTTTCGTTCGCCAAGACGCATACATAAATTAAAGACGGCGAATTTCCTATTTTTAGAAGACCTGAGTTCTTATTGCGTCGTTTGTAGAACGTTATTTACTGTACTGTAAGTATTTATTTCTTATTCACTGTATGTATTTTGCATTGGTAAGATGCTGACAGTAGCATACAGTTAGTTTTAGGACGCTCGGTTCATCTTATGGGAAATGAAGATCAGTAATGTTGGGAAGTAGTGTTGTCAAAATTTCGCCCCGCTTAAAGTTCTTATTTTCGTTCTGGAGACGAAATTAGGAATGCTTTTTCATGATTTTTTTTTATTTTTTTCCTCATGTTTGGATGGCTAATCATTAGCCTTTCAAACATGTTGGAAAAAAATAATGTTTCGATATAATGTTATTCTTCCACGGATAATTAGTACATTTCTTTGTGCCTTACTTTAATGTAAATTAAATTACTTACTCACTTAGAACTAAATTTTGATTTAATTATAAGTTAAGCCTCAGCGTATTGGATTTTTTGGGGGGACAAAATTGGGACCATTTTTTTCTTTTGTATTTTTTAGATGCTTTTGAAAAAAACAATTTTTCGCATTGTTAATTTTTTTCTGTACGATATCTGCCTATGTTTCTATGTGCGTGGATAGTTAGTCTATGTAAAATCCAAAATTGGTAGATTTTCGCTAAAAATTGCAACTTCCAAAGGCCTAAAAGTGACTGGGGGACGATAATAGGGCACCTTACCCTATAATACAAATCTTGTTTACGCAAAATTTCAAAATTGAATTTAAATATGGTATCACCACTTTCTTTTGCTAGACATTCCGATATTTTACAGATTAAATACATAAAAATAAATTTATTACATGCGTTTACAGTTCTTAGAAATGTAAGGAAATGTCATACAAAAAAATACATATACACAGATACAGGTGGTTAGCGAAATAATGGAAACACCTATGAATAAAAGGGACATTTAAGAATGTGCTTTTTAAGCATTAAAATATAATTCTAGCTACCAAGTTTATTTGTTAATAAACAGTATACATCATGGTAGTATTAGGAAGTTTTCGCGAAGTTGTATGAGGCATTATTAAAAAAATTCAACTTTCAGGAATAAAAATCTGGTGAAATTAAACTTAATAAAATGACATTTTAAAGTCATAGACAAATGCCTTAATGATTCAAAATACTGAAAAAATGGTCAATAGCGACGATTTTTCTTATTTAACTGAGGTTTAAGTTAAACTTGCGAGTTTAATTTCCTTACTATTTTACCTCTCTAACTTTAAATTTTCTTCTAAATTTTTACAAATAATGAATTTGCATAGTACCCACAGAACATTCAAATAAGAAATAATAACAATGTAGTGTTTTTAGAAAATTTGTTTTGTATAACATTGTCTTAAAAGGATGTTAAGGAAGGGACGCTAAGGAAAAAAAGGGACGGTAAGAGAAAAAATGAAGATAAGGAAATGAAGGACGGTAAAGATAAGTCGATAAGGAAAATTAGCCCCTATTTTTAGACAAATCATGATAAGACTAAGTTATAGCCACAACGTTCACTGATTCCCGCAACTGTTATTTACATTGGATTAAATTAAAAAAAATTAAGTTACCTCAAAAAGTACAGAAATAAATCTTGGGGACGCTAAGACTACCAGTAAAGCCACAATTCTTGAAAGTGATATTTAAATGCTGATTTAAATTCTGCAGTAAATTTCCTGTCAGAGAATTTTCGCTATTCTTTCTCTAGCATACCTCAACATGAGAAAAAAGTTGAAAAAATTCTGTGGCTGCATCTGATGTGATTTTCTGTACAATTTTAGCTAGAGGGACGGTACGGAATCTAAAATCCAGGGACAGAGTTAAAAAATAATAACAACCGTAAAATTGTGTGCAGGTTAATTTTTGGCTATATATTTATATAAAACGATAGTCTCAATTTCGGAAAAAAAATTACATCGAGTTACTTTTATTAAAACAATTTTATACAGACAGCTTCAATCTTAAATATCAGCATCAAGCACACTAGACGGTAAGGAATTTCGCGATATATTTGGACCTCCAACTTCGTCCAAAACTTATTTATCTCGTTAATATTATTATACCGTCATGCAATGGGATGTCTTCTAACATAAGAAAAATTCCATGAATATGTACTAAAATAAAAATTATTATTCAGGGGCTTAAAAGTCAAAATTATGTGAGAATGTTTCGTATACGTATAAAATGTCAGACCCCACAGACTTTCAAAGAGGCCAAATCGTATGAGCCCGTCTATCTGGAGCAACTGGAACGAAACATCCCAGATTTTAGGCGTGTCTAGAGGTACAGTGTTTAAAGTCATGACAGCGTACACACCGTGAGCCAAGACAAGCTCGGGAATGCAAAATAGTGGACGGAAGGAGAAGCTGAGTGAAAGAGATCGACGCTATTAAAGCGGATTGTAATGTCTAAAAAGAAAACAACTGCAGCCAAAGTGACCGTAGAGCTCAATCAGCAGTGTCAGTAATAACAGTTCTTCAGTGTCAGTAATAACAGTTAGGAGCAGCTTCATAAACAGAACATTTGCGGCAGATCAGCAATTCACAAGCCATTTGTCACAGCTGTTAAGGGGCTACTTCAGTCTCACAAAAAGATCGACTCGCTAATACTTATCCTATGGGAGACATTTTTAAAGATATCTTGTTTGCATTTCGATATTTTTTTTCATTAGATAGCTGAGGTCGGTCTGTACAAAGGCCATTTTTTACATTTTCGATTTTGTTTTGGAGAACCTTTCGAAACCGGTTACAAAAGTGAAAATGTCCTACTTAAAAATACCTGAAAACAACATCGAAAAAGTAAAAAAGTAGCAGATGAAGAGATCGATCTCAGTTCTCTAATACAAAAAAAAAAAAAAAAAAAAAAAAAAAAAAAAAAAAAAAAATCATTTAAAAATATTGAAAGGCAAACGATATATCTTAAACAAATTGGAATAACATTAGCGAACGAGTGTTTTCGCCTGAATGAAATAGCCTCTTAATGGCGAACCTCAACACAAAGCACAAAAAGTTAAAAGCACAAAACCCGGTCGATTGATAAGTGGAAGACAGTTATATTGTCAGATGAATAATTTTTCACACTTTTCTCCACAACAGGACGGATGTACATATGGAGAAGCACAAAATGACCTACTGTTATGTTCACCAAGTAAGATGTTTAAAAACCATAACTACTTTATTTTTTAAAAAAAATCAAAATTCTGATTCTTTTATTTTTAAATTTTTTCCCTCAAGAATTAATATTTTTTTTTCCAGTGTAGTTCATTATTATATCGCTACAGATACAATATGACTCGATAAAAAAAAATTGGCTAACTGTGAAAATTTAATTACGAGAAATCCTGCGCGCAAGGAATGTGGGGTGAAACATTCGCTTTGAATACAATATTTCAAATGAAAATCAAATTTCAAAGTAATTGCTTAAGAGGTGCAAAGGCCAACATAGTGAAAAAGATTCCATGCCTGGAATCGAACCCTGGAATCGAACAAGATGGGATATTTATCGTTATTGGATTTAATTATGCTTCGTGTTTGCCGCACGGTGACTCACGATAAATATTCCATCTCGTGTTGCGTTTGTAGCCTTGCCAACATTTAATAGTGAGAAATTTTCCAGCCTGGGTATCGTTCCATGTGGCTTAGTCGGTAGAACGTCAGTGCGCTATACTGATGACCCGGGTTCGAGTCCCGGTATGTAATCATTTTCACTATGTTGGCCTTTGCGCCTCTTAAGCAATTACTTTGAAATTTGATTTTCATTTGAAACTAACTTGTATTTTTATGAAGGAGGGTGGAAGACACGAATTTTTCATATAAAACGGCTTTGATGTGAATTTGAGTTATCACTCAATGCTTGTATTAGTAGTTTTAGATTAGCCTGTACAACCCTGTTCGAATAAAAAAAAATTCGAAAAACTGAAATTGGAAAATTAGCTAAAAATATGAATAAAAATGTATAAGAAAAATAACTGTAATCAAGAAAATCCACAAAAAAGAGAAAAATGATTCTCAACATTTTGTATTTAAATTTAAACTATTATTTGTTAATTTATGTTTATAAAATTACATGTGAAAATTCCGCTTTGGTTTGTCATGAAAAACCCTTTATTTTATAGAAGTTTGTTGCAGACACATATTTATCACACAAAACAGTGTTTTTTTATGTGTGTTTGCGTTGTGACTCATAACATCTTATAGTAATAGTTCGAAACCCCCTGTTCAAATAGTTCGATTGTCCTGTACATAGAACAAATTTCTTTCGAAAGAGAATTATCTAAAAATGTATAAAGATTTACATAAAAATATTTGTACACAAGAAAATTCACAAAACAAAGATGTTTCTGAACACTTTTATAACTAAAAGACTACACATTTTAATATGATAAGTTATGTATCTGAGAACAAATTTTATCTACAGATTTCAGTGAAATAGTCCCTGAATAAAACGTACACAGTATTTTAACCTTTCAGAACTAAGTAGTTTCTCAAACAAACAGACAAGTGGAAAGATAAATAACAATTTAGAAAATCAATTCAATTCCAGTTTCCACAGAAAAGCAATATATCGTATATTTATTCACGAGCTAAAGTGAACTTGCATCAATATCGTATGTTGCAGAATTCTAAAATATTTATTCTGGATTATTTCACTGATCAACTGTCAATCTGTCATTTTATTTTAACCTAATAGAAAGAAATCGAAATTAGAGAAACTTTAATATATATTAAGATTTAGAAATAGAGAGTTTTTATAGATAAAAAAATAATTATTTTAATGTGTGAGAAAATTATTTTCTAGATAAAGAACTAATGTCTAAAATACAATCATATTAGTATATTCATACAGAACGTAATATTAACATAAAAACTAAAACATATATTAATTTATTTTCTTATTTTCTTTGTGTTTTACTAATAAAGAAACAATCATTACCTAAGAACACAAACTACACAATATGAACTTTAAAACGTTTTCTGTTTATTTAAGAGATAACAGATAATAAATAAATAGATGTTCAAAGTTACATTTTATTTAAATTTCTTAGTACTTTCGGTCTGCAATCCTGTAGCCAACGTCTGGGATCATTTTCATTAATTGCCGTTCTATTCATTTCAAGTAACTCACTTCCTTTTAACCCTTGAATGCCTGTATTTTCAAAAATCATTTTAATAATGTTTTCGGCTTTCAATTTTTAAATAAATCATGGTAAAAATACTTTTTAAAATCATATTTTGTTTTAAGTATGGTTTACGGCTAAAAAACTGTTTGTTAATAATCGGCAATACTGGTCTTTAATTGGAAAAATAATTTTCCTCCATAAAATTCTATAATATTAAACACACAAGAATTTTAGGAACTCTGATAAGCAATAAATTTTACTTGCTCACTGTAGACCAAAATAGGGCATTTCGCAAGCTTCCAAACAAAATAAAAAGAACATGTAACAACAATTGAAAAAATAAATCTATCTTTATTCTTAAACAGCACAAGTGTTGCCATCTACATATTGAAAATCGATTTAATAATATTTTCAGAATGTATTTTATTGGCAACATTACACATTATAGCTTCAAAATTGTTCTAATAGTTTTTAGAAGCCTAAATTGGGTATGTTACCGAAAATCAACACCCGGCATTTAAGGGTTAAATGGGAGTGTCATTAATTCTTAGGTAGCTAGAATTAGAATTAGTAGTTTCTGGATTAAACTTTTTTAGAGGAAAAAGTATTTAACTGCCGATCCATTCGTGTTAATACGGCACTTTGTTCACATACGTCACTTGCGTTTTTAAATTCCTAGTTAGATCGTAATAGAAGTAAGTGCTTTGTATTAAAGTTGTGCAGAAGAAAATATTTTATTGCCATTCCAAAGTAACTTCGGATAAAATTTCCGTTGAAGAAAATTATTGGGTGTTTAAGTTTACAGGATTTATTTTCAGGATATTTAACCTTATACTTAACCATATATTTTGTATATTGTATGATAGTGCGTCGTTACATACTTGATTGCTTTTACACAGAATCTCTATTCATTGTTTGATAATGGATGCGTAGTAATTGAATGTTGGGTATATAATTTTTACTTGATCAAAATCTATTGTGATATTCTGATTAAAATTTAAATGTGACGTAATAAAATGAATGGAGAGGTAATTAAATATTTTCCTCTACACAAGTTTAACTTAATTGCCGCTACTTCTACTATGATCCAGCTACTCATTTGAAAATGAAAGTGACGCATGTGAACAAAATGACGTATTAAAATGAATGGATCGGCAATTAAATATTTTTTTTCTCTACAAACGTTTAATCCAGAACACTACTACTTCCAATTCCGACTACCCTAAGTATTGTTGACTCTCCCATTTCAAACGAAGTTGCATATTTGAAATTAATATAACGGCAATTAATGGTAATATTCCCTGACGATGGCTGCGGGATTGCAGACAGAAAGTACTAGAAAATTTAAATAAAACGTATATTATAAATTTGTAACATCTGTATTACATCTTTCACTATTTACGTAACAGAAAACGTCTTAAAGTCCATAGGGTGTAGTGAGTAATTGAATCAAATTTGAATAATGCATTTCTTAATATAATTTTATTACAAAGGAAATTTTTTATTGATATAATCTCCAATTATTAAACAATAGCAAACCGGTATTGATTACATTGTTATATTAAGCCCGAATATTGCATTAATAGCCTTTAACCTCGAAATGAAATTCCTGCTTTACATGAAAATGTGCATTAATACAACTTCAATATTGCACACATTTTGACATTAAATGGGCAAATCATTTCTTGCCAAATTGGTACAATGTTAATAATATGTAAACACCTGATATTTGGGAATTATTCCATGCCAATATTGAAAAGATTGACTAAAATAATGAAATTGTCCTAATATTCTTTTCCTGTTGAGTTTTATCATTCTAATTTAAATAATTTAATAACATTTATTTATTATTTATGCATTTCTATTGAAACGCAATATTTTTTTTATTAAGTTCCTTATGTAATGTTAGCATAATAATATTAATATATATGTTTTTTTAACTAAATGCTTTAAAATAATAAGTATGCCCAAAAATTGCTTAAATTTATACTTGTCATAAAAACATTCATTCTATTTTCGTTAATGAAAAGTATTTTTGTTATTTTCTCTCTCTCTCTCTTTTTTTCCAAAAGTAACTGTTCTAAATTTATTACAGTAAACAATAAAAATGTGAAAACAAACACACATATAATATTAATTATTTAATTTCTTCTAAGGAGAACAAATTCTGTTTTTTTTTTTTTTTTTATAATTGGGAGTTTCTAATAATATAGGTGGTATTATGTTATAGCGAAAACTGAAATAAATTTATTTATTCATTTCATAAAACCTTTTTGATTTGTGTAATAATAGAAATTTTTAGTTGTAGAATTTAACAGACAAAAATAGAACTATAGTGAAACTTTTGCCCAACGGACATATTTTCTTCCTCGTTGACCGTTTGATAGCCTCCGTTGGATTCAATGAAACCTTCAAGTAACTAGTATCCTCACTGGCAGTAAAAAAGCTTTTATTTTGGGTGAATTGTCAGGGTCTTTCGAAATAAAATGTTCTATTTTTCTCCAAAAGACGGTTTTTTATTAGCGTCTTGGTTGATATTTTTAACTCGTAAGAGATATTTTTTATTTCTATTTTTGCACCATAATAAGAAACGGGAAGTTAGTGCTGCATCAAATAATTTACACGGTAGCAATAACTTTCATAAGCGAGGTGAGGCTGCTTGAAAAAACATGGAATAGTAACGAAAATGTGTTTATTTTAGAAAGTGGATAAAATGGTTTTGAGAACTGTGGTTAACAACTCCGTTTAGGAAACAAAATAAATTCCATAATACTAAACTAGCTCAAGGTAGGAAAGTTACGGGGACTCCCGAACTTGAATCACGATGCATATCAAAAATCTTACAGTTTTTGTTTGATATTCAGTTCTTGATTACATTTAATTGTTATCTTGGAGCTCCACTTTGGCACATATTACTTGTCAAAAGATATTGATTTCTAGCTTCACTGTCTAAATTTTCTTCATCTTTAGAAAAATATATATTTTGATGTTTTTGATACAATATTACCTCTCGGGCAACACTTTCACGGTAAACTTGGTAAATTATTTGCATAAAAATAATGATTATTGATTTTGAGGTATTTCAAAGAAGATTACTACGAATTAAAATACAATCTTCATGTGCTATATTTTCTCGTCTTCTAAAAATATATAGGAGAGATTAGGGAGGCTTGACCCACCCATCCGTTTTCATAAAAGAATTTCAGAGTTTTATCAATAGTTGTGAACCAAAGCTACTGGAATGCTCAAAAGTCAGTCTTTGTTTCAGACATCTAATCGAAATAGGTGAGGAAAAATCAATTGTGAAGCGTTTTCAACCTAAAAGTTGCGTTTTTTAGAAATATTTTGTAAGCTTTTTTCAGATAAAATATATCATAGAAATTTAAGTAAGTAGATTTTAAGTAATGCAAAAATATCGAGCTTTTTTCCAAGCATAAAGATTGTAAAGTAAGTTAGGTTTAACATAACAATGTGCTATTCTTTAGAAAAGGGGTAAGTGGGGAGACTTGATCCAGTCAATGTGAGGGAGGGTTGACCAGATGCTCAAGGTTCCCTTAATTAAGTGGTTTTGGAAATCCTATTGTTATACACTGTGCATAATGAAATGTTAATGGCTATATATAAAAAAGAATGTAAATTTGATCTGTAAAGCTACGGTAAAATAGGGTGATGGAAAGGGAAATGTTTAAAACTGATTAAAGAAAGATTTGAAAAATTGCTATAGTATCCACTGAAAAAAAAAAAAATAAAATAAAGTAATAATAATGAAATATAAATGAGAAAGGTGATAGGAACTTTTCGCTATCTGAATATTACTTACAATAGGTAAATAGAAGCAGTCGAAAAGATTAGAAAGTACTAGAAATTATGAAAGCAGCACTCTTAACCCTTTCAGAGGTAGTGGCAAGTTTATGAAACCACTTAATTTTAATTCCTAAACGCCACAATGACACCAGAATTTTGCTAAAATCTTTTCCATTTAATATGTTTGTGAAATATAGCCCTTTTCTTATTTCCAAATAAATTTGTTTATAAATTCCGGTGCCAGTCATTTATTTCAACTTTTCAGTACTGAAAGTACTTTGCTTCTGAAAGGGTTACCAGATGTTAATGATAAGTTATGTGCTCATGCGGCTGAAAAAGAACATAGCATTGATCGAAAAAATTTAGGAATGTATGTAGACAAATCTCACCAGGATGAATACAGTGAGATGAAGCCAAACTATGGGACAACAGGAGTTGACAGGTCGAATGTCACAAAGGTAGGACAAGGAGACAAAAAAAACGGGACAGTGGCTCCTAAATCCGGACATAATATTCCATGAAACCCTATGAAAACGGAACCTGTCTCTAACGGAATATTATCTTAAATGTTAAAATTTCCTTTTCCCTGCTGTACAATTATACCTGCTCAGACAAAAGCATGTTTAAAACAAAAGTTTTATCCTCTGACTTGCGAGTGCGTCTAAAAAGGTTTCTTTAACCGCCATACTTTCAAAAATATTTTTTTATAATAATTAAAGCATGTAGCATAAAGTTATTTTGTTTTTTAAAACTGATTTTATTTCTCTTTACAAATATTTCAATATAAAAGAAAGTGGGGTCCCATATGTCGGGAGCCTTGACCCATTATTTTCTCATGATTAAAATCAATCATTTTTCCAATTTCTTATATATTACACTTATGTAGCAATTTTGTTTTTTGGTAACTGATTGTATAACGAATAAAATTATACATAAAACTTCATTCTACGTTCAATATTTAAAAAATAAAAAATCATTTTGTAAAAAGTGGGTAAACCCTCCCTAGTCTCTCCTACTGTAAAATATTATAACAACATGCATAATAATCACTTATAAACATATTAAGTTAAATAATGCTATAAAAAGTGATAAAATATCTTTATTTAGAGTGATGAACGTTTCATCGCACAAACGGCGACATTTTCCAAAATCATTAATGATAGAAATATTTTCACAAAATTTAAAAAAAAGAAGAAAAATTCATGCAAATTTAGTAATAATAGTAGAGATTAATCCACACTCACAAATACCAATTTCATTTCATTTTATGTTTGCACTGATTTTCATTATGCATGATGTTTCGTGACATTGTTTATCAAGCTATTGTTTTTTTTTATATTTCTATTTATATCTATATTTGTGAATGATTCTGAAAATATCCCCGTTTGTACTATGAAACGTTCGTCAATCTAAATAGAGATACTTTACCCCTTTTTATAGCATTATTTAGCTTAATCTGTAAAATATCAATGGAATGAGGTAACTGAGAAGAAAATTCTGTTACGATTTGATGGAAATTAATAACTTGTCTACTATATCTAAACTGAATAATTTTTAGTCTATACACGAATTGATTACTGGGTGAACTTGTATAATTAATTGTTCTTGAAAGACAAATATTTTTTTATAAACCACCCCGTTCAGAACCAATTCCTTGCACCAGCAAAAGTATTTAATTTATTTGTAATTGAAAATTTACGACATTCTTCACATCATCTGTCTTCTCCAATACGTAATTTTAACCGAAGACGAAGACAAACATTACAGAATTTTAAATTTAAATTTTTCTGAGCTTTTTTAAAATTAGTTATATATTTGTGAAAAGACGCCTTAACACGATGGAAAAGTTGCTAATTGTATCAATATGAAACTCTCGTTTCAAGCTTTAATAAACGTCTATGTTCTCGCTTTCTCAGACCAGTAACACAACGAATTCAGAGCATTATACTAAATTTTTACTTATCCATATTATTCAAATAATAAAACTGTATGCCAGTTTGTAATTTCTCCAACCGGGCGAAAAATGTCTAGGACGGGAATCCAGGACCTAGATTGAAGCTGACAATGCTCTTTCAACCTAACCTATTCTGGACAAATTCCCGGCTTGACACCTTTTCACTCACTTTAATAAAATTTCAACTAGAATTATTTCCTTTCGAAACAGTATGAGTGTGCTAAACTTATTAAAGGTACCTAAGTATAAAAAGTTTCTGTGGAGTATCTCTATGTGCGGTTTATTATTTCGAACTGTTTCAAAAGGTAGACCAGATGTCTTTGCCAAAAGGTTGTCTGAGTGAAATATGTACGTCAGATTCGTCCTCGAAGTTGTAACAGCATTGGCTGCTTAAGCCAGTGTCCGGTGTTCACATCCTGCCCTGGAACATTCTCATTCAGAAAAATTAGGACTTCTAAAATTATTTTATCAATCAGTATGATTTTGATAAATTATGTAAGAATAAAACTTCAGTAATCAAATAATAGTTAGCTTATCTATATATTTTGGAAGTTATTTTTTTTTCTAATTTAATTTTCTTGTGAAAAAAGTTTCTAAATTTTCCGAAATCAATCTGGAGACTTTTAAAAAAATACTTTATCATTTTCAACTGAAATTATATTTATGATATTTAAATAAATAATAATCTAACAAAAACATAGCTGTGAAAAAAACGGAGCCAAGTTCTGTAAAGACAATGGCAAGAAAAGAAGTGATATCTAAGTGGGTGCCAAGTTCAAATAAAATTCACTCAAACTTACCTACTGAAGTATTATAGCATTTTTTAAATTGTTTAGAAATAAAAATTATTGATAGCATATTAATAATAAATCTAGAACTTGGCAAGTTTTTACTTACGAGTCATTTATTTTTAATAATGACATTATCATATCAAATCTTGTTATTTCATGAGTAGAAGCCTTAATTTGAGTGAGCTCCTTCACCTTGAAGGGCGGTGGGATAAAATATATCTCACCTAATTTAACTGCAAAATTCCATATTGATCCTAGAATTCAGGACTAAAAAGTTTAATTTTATTAAATACGTGAAAAGAAGCTATTACCCATTTTGAAATAAATTTATTTTGTAAATTCTGGTGTGATTCAATCATTTCAGCATTTCACGAATAAAAGTTATTTGCCCCTGAAAGGGTTAAAGGGGTGCAGTATCTAGAGTGATGACCAAGAACAAGCGTAAGTATATCTGTCTTTTTGTCAGGCATCTTAGTCTGTTTGCATTGAGGTTTCTGGAGGTGGGTGCTAGAGTGATAACCAAAGACGAGCGGGAGTGTATCTGTGTATTTATTGGTTTATCAAATCTATAACATGAGTTATTTTATTATAATAATATCTATATTAATTTTTTTTGTAATGTCATTGAAATTAATATTAACATCACCATTTTATTAAGACATGAAATTGATAGGCATAACATTTATCAAAAACTTGCCAAGTTCTAGATTTATTATTAATATGCTATCAATAATTTTTATTTCTAAACAATTTAAAAATGCTATAATACTTCAGTAGGTAAGTTTGAGTGAATTTTATTTGAACTTGGCACCCACTTAGATATCACTTCTTTTCTTGCCATTGTATTTACAGAACTTGGCTCCCTTTTTTCACAGCTATGTTTTCGTTAGATATCATTACTTTTTGTAAAGTTACAATATATTTAGACACTTTACTTAATGCTTTTTAATGTGTTTACATGTGACTATTTTATTCACCAAGCAACATTCAATTATAAATTAAATTTCCTGCAACAAACTATTTAGCTGTCAGTTTGCGGCATAAATCTATATTTTAACACTGCTACATTGAATGCATGTTTTGAGACGAAATGTATTGATTCGAAACTTTTATTGTTTCTGAAACAACAATTCCTATTAAATTCCTATATTAAATTTTCCTATTAAATTTTCCAATTAAATATCCTATAGCTGGGCCTGCTTTTTTGTACTGAAAGTGAAAAATAAAGTTATGTACTTATGCCACACTATGTATCATTCATCCATGGGTGCCGGCAAAGAGGCAGTGCAGAGGAAGGATATTTCCCCTCCCTGGATTTTCAAATTTAATTAACTAAATATCCTTTTCTCTGATGATTTTGAAAATAACAAGTGGGTAAGTATGATCGCAGATCGCACAGAGGGTTTCGTTTAATATTCCTTTCAAAACACTTTATCCTTTTGAAAAATCTTAGTTCCACATTTCGCAACCAGGGGCGCACTCTATTCTAAACAAACCTTTATCCGAATGAAACTCTGTTTTACATACTATTCGTAGATATATTAGTCGAGGGGATTGAGCCCATAGCACCGAGATAAGTAGGCGCACCTGGCGGTAAAAAGTGGAACTAAAATATGTAAGGCTATGGGGCATAATATGAAAGAATGGTCAAAGGGGTGTCGGCAAAAGTTGGAAAAGTGCTCCCCGGGTGAAAAGGGCGAAGGTTAGAAAAATTGCTTAAAATACACAAGTTAGAGTCCGGAGGAGTAAATAATATATGACTTTTTGAAAATTTTATGATTTGTCGTGTGGTCCGAGTTATTCAGCTATACGTATGCAAAAAGTCATGTCTCCAACTTAATTAGGAGCTCCCTTAGATAGAATTGCTTAAAATACATATGTGGTAGCTCAAAGGGTTAAGCGTAAGACTTTTTCAAGATTTTATGATTTGTCTCCTGGCCTCAAGTGTTCTGCTAAAAGTATGCAAAATTTCAAGTCTGCAGTTAAATAAGGGGCTCAGTTAGAAAGAATTGCTTAAAATACGCATGTGGAAGCCCAAAGGGTTAAATGTACGACTTTTTCAAAATTTTATGATTTCTCGCATGATGGTGTTCAGCTATAAGTATGCAAATTTTCACGCCTCCTACATAAATAGGGGCTCACTTTGAAAGAATTGTTTAAAATGCACATGGGGGAGCCCAAAGGGTTAAATGTTCGACTTTTTCAAAATTTTATGATTTCTCGTTTGTTGTGAGGTGTTCAGCTATAAGAATGCAAAATTTCACCCCTCCAACCTGATTAGGGCTCTCTTAGAAAGAATTGTTTAAAATATACATGTGGGAGCCCAAAGGATTAAATGTACGACTTTTTCAAAATTTTATAGACTGTCATTTGATGTGAGGTCTTCAGCTATAAGTATGCCAAATTTCACGCCTCCAACCTAGTTAGAGGCTCACACAGAAAGAATTGTTTAAAATACACATGTGGGAGTCCAAAGGGTTAAATGTACTACTTTTTCAAAATTTTATAATTTGTCGTATGATGTGTGGTGTTCAGCTATAAGTATGCAAAATTTCAAGTCCCCAACGAGTATAGTTTCTGAGAACAGGCTCTGTGACAGACAGAATATCTCAATTTGTTGATTTTCTGTAAGCAAGTAAACCTAGATAAACCCCCAGTAAGTAGATAGGTTTACAATGGAAGTCTATGGGAATTTGGCGAAATATTAGAGATATCGCCAAAGTGGCGTCACTTTTGGCGAATAATTTTGGTCGCCAAATTTGGCGATATATCGCCATGTTAGCGAGAAACTTGGCGGTATTTGGCGACAGAACAGCGTCCCCTCCTATGGCAAATTAAAATTTCGCCTAATAGACGTAATGTTAAAGTAAAAATGGGCACCCCCAGGTGGGTAATTCATCGATTTTCACATTTTTTTTATTTTTTTCCTTAGCTCTATAGTGTAAACGAACTTCGCACCAAATTTGAAGTATGTCGCTGCAGTAGATATACGAGATCTTTTTGATGAGTGAGTCAGTCAGTCAGTCAGTCAGTGATAAAATTATCGATTATCAGACATTTTCAAATGTCATTATCTCGGAAACTAATTATGCGTTATTTATAAAATTTTGGATTTTAGGTAATTAGGGTGGCCTTACTACACATTTCGTATAGCAAGTATGTAGGTGTCATAGATTTTCAGTATTAGAGCATTGAAATTTGAAGAAAACAGCTTGAAATGGTTCATGTAAATAACACACGGCTATGTCAGGCGAACTTGGCTGACACACTGCCGTGTGTCTAGATAATGGATTGCATCTTCAGAATTCATGAACATTCCGTTCATCCACACAATAATCTTTTAAAATCGCTCAGTATCTATAACTGCACTGGCTTAAAGTAATTTTCTGTTAAAAATAAATCTTGAAATTATATGTCACTTTCAGCGTTATGAAATGTAAAGCATGTCCCATTACCCAAGTTTTTTCTACTGTGTTGAAACACTTTCTATACATTTAAAAGATAAATAGTATCAGTTCATTCATTTATACAAGCAACAAAAACTGCAACTATTTCATATTTGATTGCTTTTAAACATTTGATACATAGCATCTTCCTTTCCACTAAGAATTATAATCATAAAGTAACGCAAGAGAATTAGTTCAATATATTTATGGATTAATCCACAAGCACAAAATGCCGAATTAAGTTCTAAAGAATTATTATCTTACTGCCTAAACTGGGATGATTTTATGCCTTCAATATTAGAGTGAATATTTGGAAGCATTATTCCCTAGAGTTATTATGTAATTCATCAATGGTTTCAATTAGAAAATTGTTCATTCTGAATAATTGAAGGTCTAGTCTATCACATTAGAAACCCTTTCACTTCATATTTTGGATATTCATTTGTGCATGAATGAGATGAGAAATATATTCTTAGTTAACTGAAAATTAATAGTTGAATTACTGCATATTAAAATCATAATTTAGAAAGTTTTACTTAATGTCACATTTAGAATGTTTCCTTCAACAATGACATAATATAACCAAAAATGAGATTTTAGTAGTATAATATTTTGATCAATAGTGTAGATTGGGTGAAGGTGCCGTAGTTTTTGACTTAATTGTTTTAAAAATCGCCTGTTGTTTATATCTGTTATTCAATGATTTCTTGCAAAAGTTTAGACACTTATGTAGGATTTAAAAACTTATTTCCTTTTACAGCAGTTATAGAAAGCGCGAAAATTTTGCTTTTGTAAACACTTGAATTTCGGCATCTTACCCATAGGTATGGGTAAGATGGCCAACTATCTAGGGGGGAGATGCCTTATGGAGTTTCAATGTAAATAATAATTATTGTGAAGCAGTATAAAACATAATGGGACGAATGAAAGTAACTTTAATATTTTAGACATACTAAAGTTTTTAACTTACTTATTATTAGGAAATTAGAAAAATATGAATGTAACAAACGTTGGCAATATAATAAAAGAACAAACTAATATTTATTTGTTATATAATTATTTATGTTATATAGATTTGGTTGTGTAATATTTATTTAATATATTATATTCTACTTAACATTTAAAAGAATTATGGCTTTTAAGTATGCTTATTTTAAGCATTATAACAAGTTTAACTACAGTAAAATTTAACTACAGTAACTACAGTCACTGTGATAAAGCGCTTTAGAGTCAAACTTTTTTGTTAATGTTTTTCATATGTCCCTTTATTCTTTTTAGCAATATCTAAGGTCTGCCACAAACTGCACATTTGTTTATGAGCTATGAGCAGCTTTTATATAACCAAGAGTTTCACTGAATGCACTTGATCCCATCACAATTTCCCGAGGTTTTATTGCAATCTGCTAGACACTCTGAACAATCGTTCTCATACACTTAAAAAAATCCCCGTGTTCTGAATCTTGGAAAGGAATTTAATCATCATGCATATCATCGTCAACTGAAGATTCTGTCTTTCTACCCTTTGACTTCTTATCTAATTGATTTTTAGAAAGGCTTGAGACAAATGGAAATTCACAGTTGCTATTGTCACACCTATTTAGTTTGGCTTTTATAGGCTTTTATTTGAATATTAAAATGAGGAAAAACACATTGGGGAAAATTACCTCATATTAAAACGATACATTTAAAATGTCTAATTTATTATAAATGTCTCATAGCGTTCTTATAAAATTGTTTACTTGGCCATTTTATACAAGCTAACTTTAAATTGTTGGGTAGATCTTATTTAATCAATTACGAAAGTAGCAGTTAGCTGTCTCAACAGCAATTGATTCTGTCTTAAAATCCCTCAGCTAAAGGGAAATGAATGGAAATAGGATTACAGGAGATCGTTTAGGAGACCACTAGTCGTTTAATTACGATTTAACCTTCCCTAATCTTTTCAAAGCAGATCAAATTATCATGTTTTTAGCGTCTGCGGTGTCTGTATGGAGGTTGGCGCGCATAGATCGTAGGGGGCAGAAATCCCAGGTTATCTAAAGCTATATTATATACTACCGATATTTATATTTATTAAAATTACTTATAACTGCATTTAACATAAAATTTTTAACAATGATTAAAATGAATAATTATTAACAATTATTTATAAGGCCAATAATGTTTATTTATAAGGCAGAATACATACAGAAACCTTTCAGATTATGTTCACCTTAGACATTAATATTTCTTTATGGCATTTTAAACATTTAGAAAATTTATAATTTTAATCAATGATTTTTTTAATCAGTTGATTAATATCACGATTTAATCGCTCTGATAAATTATCTGATTAAAATTGTTGACAAGTTAGTTAATAGCCAAGAGTAATTTAAACAATGAAGAAACAACCAGGCATTTGACAGCAACGGAAAATAGCCGGCATCTCACCCCAAGGGAAAACAACCGACATCTTACCCACAAAAATTTTCGTCGACTCACCCCAAAGTATTGGGCAAGACGCAGGTGCCCTCCACTGACGTGAAGAAGCGTGAACCTGCCACTATTTATGATTTGCAGAAAGGCCAGGTACCAGTACTCTCTTAAAACATCAGATTTATTTCTCAGGTGTTTAAACTAAGACTTATATAGGCAAATAAAGAAATCATGTAAAACATTTTGGACACTTACCAGAAGTGTTAAGACGAAATAGCAATAAAAAAAGTACCACTTAAAAATTAAAAAAAAAAAGAACGCAAATGGAAATTAAAAAATCAATAGGGAACTCTCTTCCTTACGACTGAGCAGCGTTTTCCTACATCACCAGCGCATATGAAAACTACGTGATACGGCATCTTGTACAACACGGCATCTCACCTCAAGTTACCCTAATATTTATTTCAATTTTCAGTTGAAATATCAATCATTAAAATAGTGCGTAATGTAGTTTTCTAACTCTTTTTTTATATTATTTCCGATGAACAATTTCTGCATCGCAGTAACATCTTAAGAGGCATTTCTATCTTTTAAGATATATGAATACTGCTTTTGAAACAAGGAACTCAAACTTTAATGTTACAATCACTTTAATACATCCACGTTCCGCTGCATTTTTTTTCATGACACAAAACACCAAAATTTCATAAAATGCACAATATAATAACTCTGTAAAGTTTGGTCTGAGAAGAATGGAATTTTACATACATATTTAATATTCAACAATTTCGAGCGTAATTTCGAGAGTAAAATTTATGGAAAAATTAACTAAACATTATACTTAAGTGGAATTTTACTATTTCACCTTTAAAGTTTGCAGATTTTTTTTTTTCTAAATGTAACCTTTGCGACCCAGGGAAAAAACAACAGAAAATTGAATCTCACGTTTTACTTTTTTTAGCGATTTAAAACACCAAAAATTCATAAAGTGGAAAGTATAATATTTTGGTAAGCTTTAGTCGTAGAAGAATGAAATTTTACTATTTTAAGCATGCATTATATTTTACTTAACCTTTATGAAAGTGTGACAGTAACAGAAAACTGCATTTCGAAGCATAAAAAAATATTTTGACGGCAAAAGGTTTTAATATAAAAAAGGACAACATTTGAAACATTTTTGCAGTTGGGACAATACTTCTAAAAGTAACTATTTAGGAATTAACTATTCTCCAACAATAAGAAAGGACACCCTGTTTATATATACATATATATACATACATACATTTATCTAGCTACTACTGCAATTTATATCATTTAAGTACGTTAACAATAGCAGACTCACTGCTTAATCAGAAATCGACAAACTTTTTTGAAAATTGTAACTTTCAAAGATGGATCAAGTAAGTTAGAAGTCACCATTAGAACGCCGATTTTTAAAATTCGCTAATTCTTTCATGTAAAAAGCTCCTATAGAGTTGAAGACCGAACGGTGAAACAGTTTACCAGTAAACCAGGTTTGGTGGTTAATAACTTTTATTTTTTTATTTAAAAAACACGTATAATTTGGGGAAAAGCTTAAAAATTGTTTATTGAAAGTACGCGCCACCGTTGAGCCAACAAATGATGCACATTTGGCAATTTGTGGATGTTCCCGCTGAAAAACAGCGCGTATTTTGAATACCTCAGTCATCAAACGATTTTTCGACATCTCTGTAACTTTTTAAGTGTGTCATAGGGAATGCGTGACAAATCGATGAAAACAAATAGTTGCTCGGAGAGGTCTATAGTTGTCTGGTCAGTACAGCGGATGGGCAAGTGTTTCGAGCCAAGTGTAGAAATTATGTCCGTGACCGCTTTCACTGTGTGTGATGCGGCGTAGTTGTCATCAAAAACAATTTTTCATGTCTTGTATCGGTCAATGCATTGTTGAAATTGAGCAGTTGTTTACTGTAGTGAGCGGTATTAACTGTTTTATCTGGTTTCAGAAGCTCATGGGACACGATACACTCCTGATACCCACAAATGCACAGCACTGACTTCTTTCAAAAAGGTTCCGTCTTGTGGTCGATGTTGATGGTTGCCCTGCGTTAACCCATGATTTACTGCGTTTAGAATGCTTAAAACTTTTTTTTTATACCGAAAAATCAAAACTTCACCCACCGTTTTTTCTTATCACATCTTTAATCGATCAGCCGATGTGGTGTCATTTTTCTTGCATTCTTGATCTTTCCCATGGGATGCGGACAATCACAAATCGTTCGGTAACCAGCATTTAACCTCTCTGTCATTTGTTGTTGAGTTTTTGCATCATCTTAGTCCAACAATCCCTGCAATTCGGCATCTTAAAATTTTTTCGATTGACTTGGGCGTTCTTTGTCTTTCAAGTTAAAATCGCCAATTTTGAATCGTGTAAACAAACGCACGCAAGCATCTTGCATTGGGATATGCTCAACGTAAATTTCTAGAAGTATATGACGACATTCATTCGCGTTTTCCTCCTGATTGGTCAAGAAATGCAGTTCCCGCAACGCCTGTTCTTTATTTGGCTTTAGACATATTTACCACACGAAGAAATAAAAACATGACGCTAACACGATGCTGTTTTAACATCACTGGCGTTTTGAAAGGTACTGCCATCGCTATAAAATGACATAAGAAGACATAATAACCTTGTGTTCAGTGTCATCTCTAGAAATAATTTAAGAATTATTGGGCATACAGCGCGATATATTAAATCATTTTAAACTTGAACCTAGCCATTTTAAGACCTATTACACCGTGTAAAAACCCAATGCAACAAGCCTTGTTGGGGTCGTTTATAAAACAGCTTTGTAGATCTTGTGTCAAACCTGGTATTGACACGACGGATTTAAACACCTTTCTAATAGTTCTGCACAAAAGTTTTAAGGGACCCTTCTTTTATTTCTTCAAACATACACTCAATGTTTTCCAAAATATTTTCTGTAGTGAAAATGTTGTAATGCATCTTCAAAATCAATGAATTACACCAGAAAAAATATATGACAAAAAATTGTAAGTTTTCCATTAATTATAACACCTTTTGAATTATGCATAGCAATACATCAGAAAGTATAATTCAAAGGGCTAGAAAATCAAAACGTTATTAATATCGTGAAAATGTTACATTCATTTTTATATTTTACTCCACGATTAAGTAAATAAATATGTTTTAATCATTTTCAACACTTTTCATTATAGTTGAAAATTGTTTCTAAATTTGGTTTGTCTGTCCGTATGTCTGCCCATCCGTCTCCTGACCATGCTCTACCTCGCGTAAATATAGTCCGAGGGTCATTTTCAAAATATGCATACATATGCTGTCCCACAGTAAAAAAAAATTGTACTCATAATATATTATTTAAAACTGACTATAAATATTATATTTATTTAATTACACTACACAACATATTTCAAAAACATAAAAATAATCACTTTCATGTTTTTTTCGTAAAGATGCAGATTTTTGCATCTAGTAGAAGAAAAAAATAGCTGTCCCTCTTCTGTATTTTATAATTCTGTAATATTTTTTCACTTCATTTTTCACTTTAAAAGGAAAGTAATTGGGACATTTAATGAGATAAATCATCATTATTTTAAATTTCTGACATTATTCCAGCAAAAAAAAAAAAAAAAAAAAAAAAAAAAAAAAAAAAAAAAAATTAAAGAAAATCTACAAAATATTTTGTCCCTCATATTTTGTCAAGTCTGTTACCAAGCTACAATTTCATGAAATAAAGGTTGACAATTTCACCAAGAGACGGCAGCACATTTGCAATAAAAACACTTATACTAGTTAAATATTTACTTGTAGTCATTTTCTTTTGCAGTTGAAAAACAACAGTGTAGTGGGGTAAAGAATTTTTTATAAAGGTGAGTATTTTTATTCAATGTCAAGTCTGTTACCTAATTTTTTATGTTAAAAATATAAGTTTAGTTCTTTCTTTTGCTTGAATATTATTATCTAGTTAATATATTAAAGATTTTGTTTTGTTTCTTAGTGTTAATAATTAGCATGTAGGTTTTGGAAGATATTTTGCTGTTAATGTCAAGTCTGTTACCATGTTACTGGTAAATAGTGTATAAAATATAGTAAAATAGTGTATAAAAATTATACCAAAAGCTAAAGTGCTTAATTAATTATATTTACAGACACATCTAACTTATACATTATCACTTATTTCATTTTTAATGTGATATTTAAAAGTAATTTTTTTTTAAATGTTTTTCTGAATTGCATGCATTTATTGAAAATGATCCCCGAATGCCATGAAATGGATATATGTTATCAGAGTTTACTAGGGTATGTTCGGTATTGAAAATGAAGTGTGTAGCTTTTTCGGTTCCTTTGCACAGCTTCTCAAAAGAAATCCTCTACGTTACGCTCCATGGGAAAAAATCGTTTGCAATGTATTTTAATGATATTACAGTACTTTAAACATATTGAAATTCCTATACATTACTGAAGTGTACTACAAAGTTCTTACTACAGAATATAGGGTGTATAGAATATATCGTTTATTTACAGGGACACGCCAAAGAATTTAGCTTTTGAAGAAAATGAGCAGTAATTGAACTGTTAAAGCCTACGAACAATAATTGCTGGAAGTGCGTTTTCAGTTGTGGTGTGCGCTCTTAAATTTAACTTGCTTTGAACTATTGCTTCGTGAGTATAAATTCTATAGATCATATACAGGGTTGCACAAAAGTTCTCAACAACATCCATTTACTGGCGGAAATTGTTGACTGGAAAGTTTTAACGGTACTATGAGTTTAACTAAGCTAACTTTTTACCATATTATATAGTATGCATACATATATGTAGATCATATACAAGGCTGCGTAAAAAAATCGTATATTTTAACGACTATTCAAGGTAGTAGCTCAAATCTAGTTTTCAAATGCATTATGCGTTTCCAAATTGTTCACTTAGACGTCATATTTCCCCTTAGTATAGTAGTAGTACCCTTTTGTTATAGTATTTTGAATGTATTAAGTGTTTCATAATCTATGCTGTACGCATGATTTTTCGTTCATGTCACATTTAATCAGGACATTTTAATTCATATAATGAATTTTTTTTAATATTGTAGTTGTAGAAAATATTTATAACCTAAAAAATTAAAATTGCAGTAAGTAATTTTATAAATTTCTAATTAGCTCTGATACATGTAAATCGCTTAACCTGTAGTTAATAAAACTGTAGTTAAAACGTTACAATAAAATAGATGTGTCAGCATTCCTTGAAGCATATCATTTATCCAAAAAAATGTATTTCTATTTTTGTATCTAGAAATTAGATGTTATGCATTAATGATTATTTTATTATTTCGTTGATTAAAGATGTATTTCACACAAGAACTTTCTTGGGTATTTTAATTAAATCCTTAATCTGTCTCTTTCTTGATCTTTTCTATCGCTGACCTTTCTCATTTCTTATGTAATATCAAAGATCTCAACAAATTAAGTTTAGTAACGCTTTTATTTTATAACAAAGCTATTTCTGTGGTATAAGGGAAGCAGAGACTCGAGTATGAATCTATTAAACTGAGTAGGTAGCTACCTTTAAAAATTAACACTAAGTGTAATGGCCAGGCTCGGACTGGCTGGCCGGCCCATCGGCTCGGGGGCCCGGGGGCCGGTGCGCCCTCGTCCAAGGAAATCTTCGCGCCCCTAAGTGCCTAAGCCATTCCAATAGTTTTTCTTCGTTATACATTCTGGTTAGTGTACTAAATTTCCAGAATTCATGTAAGTTTAATCACCAATAGACAGACAGCCACAAGAAAGATACTTTTACTATCACAAATAAAGATATATCGAAGCAATTTATGACTGACTGTAAAGGGCCATAGCTGCTTGCAATTGTGCGAGAAATCATGCACACAGCGAGATCTTTAGTATCCACGGCGCCCTGAGTGAGATTTTTTTATTGCTTCTAAGAATGATATATTTCAGATTTTAATTAAATATGTTGCATATTTCTATTTCTGTCGCTGTTTAATATCTTTCACCTCTCTTTTATAGCCGGTCCTTGATGCACATATAAACGAAACCGTGCTTTTTGTAAGACAACTTGAGAAAAGAAAGATATATATATATATATATATATATATATGAAAGCAAAAGACTTTTTTTGTATGATTTTTGTTGTTGATTGGAAAATATAATCTTTATTTTCGAGGAATACAAAATTGATTACACTTCTGGATTACAATCCTGTAAGCTCTGAGATTTCGCGATAAGCGTTTTTTCATTTACAAAATTCACAATAATTTTTCGGATAGTAATCTTCTCTTTATTTAATCACAGATTTTCTGTAGTTAAATAGCTATTAAGAAATTCTAGCGTGTATTTTGAATAAAAGATTGCTTAATTTAATTACGGACAAATCTATCATTAAATAAAGCGATGATTGCTATTCAGAAATTACGATAAGTTTTTTCAATAAAAAACCTTGGCAACGGGATCCTGCAGCTTGCATGAATCTTGGGTCACGTATCTCAATTATGGAAATGTAAATATTTTTTTTTAATCTCTAATCATGCTACAAATCATGGGAAGAGTGAGCTGACAATATCAAGTTAGATCAATTATTTTAGCGATTTTAGACTAATAAAGTGACTTTTTTTGGTGCGCTTTTTCTGTAAAAATCTTTTTATATTGCAATATCAATTCAGCATTATATGGATCAATAATGTCCTTTTTTAAGCATAAAAAATACGGTACCTCCCCCTGTCTCTCGTTATATCAAATGTTGCAAGTGTTATAAGTAGTAGTTTTGTAAGCATTATTTCTCCATTCAAATACCCTAACATGTGGTTCTTTTATAAAAGAAGAAATTAAGCAAGAGTTTTAGTTTTCAAAATTTCTATTTCCTTACGGAAAGCATATTCTTGATTTAGATATAAACATTTTTAAACGAAGTTTGCATACGGAATTTTTCTTCGTTGTGGTGAGAGAAACACTTCATATTCCAAATTTTAAAAATGGTACTTTGTTAATAAAAATAATAATAAACTGTACTAAATAAACAATAGATTGTAATCAGATGTCAGATTGTAACAGAAATTGAATTTGTGACATTTTTAACTGACTTGATAACTAATTCATATTGCGTTAAAGAAGTACACTGCTCAAAACAATTAAAGGATATTTGAAGTTTTATATAAAATAAAGATATAAACGAAATTTTTTTTGCCGAAAATAGAAGAAGAGAATCACAAATGCAAATTTTTCTGGTTTTCAAACTGTGGAGCATGCAAATTTTGAGTTCGACGTCAAAAACGTCGCTTCAGTGGCAGCGAATGAAATTTGACTTTCAACTGGATAAAAGAGAATGAAGACAAGGATGATCGGCATTCAGTGATTGCTTTGTTTCGATGAGTACGATGTCTCAGCGAAGTCATTTGACAGATTCAGAAGCTTTGAGAATTGTTGGTAGGTTAGAAGGGGGCCAAACTCAAGCCGAAGTAGCGCAAGCCATTGGAGTGTCACAAAGTGTCATTTCCAGGATCTGGAACCGTTTTTTGGAGAGTGGATGTGCAGGCCGAAGACCAGGGCAAGGTCGTAGACGGGCAACAACGCCCAATGAAGATCGGTATTTAGCGTTAACAGCTCGGAGACACCGAACCATGAACGCTACTCTTCTCCAACAACACCTTCGCTCGGCTACAGGCACCACGATTTCAACTCAGACTGTCCGAAACCGGCTCCATGCTGTAGGTCTGTATGCTCGCCGACCGATGGTATGTGTTAGATTAACATCAAGGCATCGTCGCGACTGCAGGGAGTGGGCAACCGAGCATGTCAACTGCAGGAGAAATGAATGGAGCAATATTCTGTTTTCTGACAAGTCCCGTTTTTCTGTGCATCCGGATAACAGGCGTATTTTCATCTGGAGGGACCGTGGCAGTAGGAATAAACCTGCGTTCGTGCACGAAAGTGTCAGATTTGGCGGTGGAGGAGTGTTGGTGTATGGTGGCATCTCCATTGACGGGCGCACTGACCTCTACATTATTCTAGATGGAGCTCTGACTGGTCGCCGATATAGGGATGAGATCCTCAGACCTATTGTAGTCTCTTACGCTGCAGCAATCGGAGATAACTTCATTTTAATGGACGATAACTGCAGGCCACATCGTGCAAACCTGGTGAAGGATTTCCTTTTCGAGGAAGGAATCGTTCGAATGGAATGGCCAGCGTGTTCTCCAGACATGCATCCAATCTAGCACGTTTGGGACGCTCTAGGAAGACGAGTTTCTGGCCGCCAACAACCCCCACAAACTCTCCAAGAACTGGAAAGAGCTCTTCTGGAAGAGTGGGGCAGAATACCCCAACTCGTCATTAATAGCCTCATTGAGTCCATGCCTCAAAGGTGTTCAACGTTGCTGGCCGCCCGTGGAAATCCTACCCCCTACTGAAAATGATTTTCTTTGAAGAAAACACCTTTTCTTACTCTTTTTTTCTCATATGCACAAATTGTGTTTTTTTCCTTTAGTACACAAATGCGCAATAAAATGCATTTTTTTCTGCCAAACATGTGTAATTTATTCTCATATAACCTACTATGTCTGTCGACCATGTATCAATCAGCTAAACAGTTTACCAGATACAAAATCCACCTAAAACTGCAATATCCTTTAATTGTTTTGAGCAGTGTATATTTAAAAAAATGTTGAAGCCCTTAGTAAAACCACAGCAACTCTATTTTGGCGCCTGGTACCAAACATCTTGTCAACTTTTCTACCGATGCTCTGCAAATCAATGGTGATAAGTGGAAACAAGTTGGAGATTCCTCGTCAAACGTGGCAAATGAGGTGCTTTCGTACTATAAATAGTTTTATAAATATTTTTTGCACCGCATATTCTACTGAATGTATATTTTAGTGCACTTCATAAGTCCATATCAATTTCATACCATTTGGAAAGCTGTAACATCATTAAAATGCACTTGCAATAATTTTTTTCCATTGCCCGTAATGTAACGGAAAACTTTTGACTGTCCCTGTAATTAAACTATTCATCCTATTTTCATAAAATTTGAAATGACTCGACAAAATTTTACGACAATTATACATTTAAAATTTCAGACTATTCGGTTGGGTAGTTTTTGCTCTGTTATATGTGGACAGACACACGGACTGAACGACGCGACGACTATAGGTGCTACGTATTTATATAACTACGAACGCACTAAAAAAGGATTACCCCTTACTAATTCCGCTAAAAGTAATCGTAAATAAAATCTAGATGCAAATCGATTGAAAATATTGCCTTACTGATTATTGTTATCAATAAATTATGTATCCGAAATCGTCAGCATATTAAAAATTGTATACCAACTTTGAATTTTCAGACAATAATACTCATTTTTGCACCTTATTTGAGTTTCTTGGATTAAGAAAGCTCGAGAAAAGGCATATTTTACATACATTATCTTAAACATAGATAGGGTTAGTTAGAGAAAGGGTTAGTTAATAGAGTTTAAGTATGCTAAAGTTAAATTCAATTTGAGAAACATTAATTTATATCTTCATAAAAATTATATGATTCAATTTTTATTAATTTATTAAAAATGTACATTGAATAGACCCAAACATATTCCAGACCTTTTTTTCTAGTCAGAAATATATTTTAATTATGATCTATTTAATTATATCTATTAATAAAATCACATTAAAAATTTCATATTATGAATTATGATCTACATTATTTTTTTTTAATACAAGAAACCACAATAGTTAAAAATATCGATGTGTTAGTTTACAGCTCATTTGAAGAAATATTTTCTGAGATATAGAAAAATTTGGTCTTTCAATAATTTAAGAGGACCGTATTCTATTATCAAAGGAGCCACAATAAAAAAAAATCTTAGGCACGTACCAGAAACATTTTGTAGAATGTTCTTAAATCTAAAGTAAGTTTTTATTAAAAATCATATTGCCGTATAATTTCACTGGTGCCTAATTGAATGTTTTCGATACTGTTTCATGTAAAATCTTGATTTTATTCTCCCAACACATTTAATTTTATAATAGTATTAAAATTTAAGAAAATTATAAACTATATCTCTTCCCTGGGCTATCAAGAAACTCAAATAAAGGCCAACATAGTGAAAAAGATTCCTCGGGAATCTTTTTAACTATGTTGGCCTTTGCGCCTCTTAAGCAATTACTTTGAAATTTGATTTTCATTTGAAATATTGTATTCAAGGCGAATGTTTCTCTCTGGAAAAATTTCCATGTATTAATGTGGATGTTACAATTTGATAAATCAAAGTTCGTGCATTTTTTAATATGTAGGCAACTCCCAAAGCAAAATTTATGAAAGACATTTAATAGTGGACATTATTCCCAATCAATTGGTACCTATGTCTTTTTTATGTGGTCGTTTTCAGGAAAATTGGTAGGGGTGGTCACTTTTTTTCTCAGATCTCTTATAAGGTATATATTGCTAAAAAATGAGATAAGAAATCCTCGATATTAATTATGTACTAGAAAATAATCTGTGTTCAACTTGCTGGAGCTTTTAGGTATTATAGTAAAACCTCGATTATCCGAAGTAATTGAGACTGACCTTTTTCGGAAAATCGAAATTTTCGGATAATAGGATAATTCGGAAAATTTCAAGATTAAGGAGAAATATATGCTTTAATTTCAAGATTAAGGAGAAATATATGCGCTATTTCTTATTATGGTAACAAGTGCTTAATAAAAATAAAATAACACCAGAATAAAAACAAGGATAAATTACCTGAATTTTATTTTTGAAATTAAGAATCTTTTACATATTTCAAAAGGGTTTGAAACAATATTTTGTTTGCCCGTGTTTCGATTGTCTTTGCTTGAAGCTCTATCACGAAATTTTTTAATATTATCAGTTTACTGGTATCACAGTTTTTCCGCTGCTCCAGTCATGCCAAACATTTTGTGAAACATTCAAAAGCTTTAAAATGGCTAATTTGTTCGTTCCATTCCGCAGCTTACGGGAACTCAAGTTAAATTCCGAGGAATTTTAAGAAAGGGGATCAAAAATATTTATATGCACTCTTGGGGACCGCTTGCACACAAGGAATATGATAGAGGAATATGATAATAATTATAAAAAATGCTTTCAAAATGGATTTTGCACACAAGAAATGTGATACTTAAAAAAAAAAGAAGCTTCAAAATTGGATTTCGGTTAACCGAGAGTTTCGGTTAAAAGGGTTTCGGTAAAAGAGGTTCTACTGTACGTGATTTGTTTTAGAAAATTGCGTAGTATTTTGTATGTTTGATGGAACTTTAACACAGGGAATATAGCGAAGTCTTCAATTTAGACTCTAGGATATAAAACCAAATATAACACGAGTAAGTAAAATTAACCCGAGTTCGTTAAAATGTTTGCGCCCTCTGAAGGTCTGCGCCTTTTTACCTGACCCAGTCCGACCCTGGTAATGGCGATACCTAGACAAATCAAACCTTTAAGAGGTATAAACTTCTTTATTCACAAAGATGCCTACACTGAAAAGAAAAGACAAAAATTTCAGAATATGTTACGAAATTTACTATTGCTTACGAAAACATGATGTACCCTCTTCTGAGTTACAGTCGAAACCGTAAAGCGTTCCATCATTTTCTGAAACCTATCAAGCCGATTGATTTCTGAGATTTAAATAATAATTTTGGAAAAAAAAAATTCTTTTGCTGAGAGTAATTTTTGGAAACATTTTCGAGTGGTTTATACATTATTTTGATCGGATTTCTCACCACGAAATATCAGTTTTTCGGATGCTATAAATTCTCAAGTAAACATTTTCATCTTGAGAATGCATTGAGAAGCAATGCAAGTAATATTTGTTTAGTTATAATAAGAGGACTACGCTCCCCTGCTTGCTACGCTCATCAACCCCGCGCGTAATCGCTTTGCGATTCCATTCGGTGTCGCGAAGCAACCCTATTTTCTAGCCAACCCTAGACGTAATTGTTTCGCGTTTCCATTCTGGATCGCTTCGCGAATAAATTCTCAAGTAAACATTTTCATGTTGAGAATGAATTGAGAATGCATTGAGAAGCAATGCAAGTAAAATTTGATTACTTATACTAAAGGGGCTCCGCCCCCCTGCTCGCTACGCTTACCAACCCCGCGCGTAATCGTTTTGCGATTCCATTCGGTATTGCGAAGCAACCCTATTTTCTAGCTAACCCCAGACGTAATTGTTTCGCGTCTCCATTCTGGATCGCTTCGCGATCCCTTATTTTCTATGCATTCAATTTTTAGATTCCACTTGGTAAAAACGCGCTCTTCCCCAACTCCTGACAATTTTATTTCCTTATCTCCAAGCACATAATTATAAGAATTATTAAATATAAAATTATTAAAAAGGGTAAATTTTAAAGTACATTTGAATAAATACAAATTAAATAAATTTATAATTAAATAAAATTATAAATTAATACAAAATTTAAATTAAAAATATTGTACATTTAAAAAATAACAAATTTATTAAAATTATTTGGAATTTTTTTCCATATCTTTGTAATGAAGTCGCTAATTTGTAGTTACAGTAAATAATCTTATCATATAAATCTCCTCTCCTGTGAAATTTTCACTTCGCCGCCTTTTCTCCTCCAACATATATGTGTAAAATTATATATATATATATATATATATGTATGTATATCTTCTTATTTCTTTTTTATAGTAATAACAATTATATAATCTACATACTCTTCCTTATAAAAAAAATAGCAGAAGGCTATTGAAACGCAAATGCCCCCCACCCTCTTTCCCATGAGTTAATGGAAATTATCTTCTTTCTTTAAAAATCAATTTTGCCATCGACCACTAAGAAAAAAACCAAAAAATAGAAGTCTATCTAAATGCAGAAGATTCTTCACTTTCCCCGAAAATCCTATCTAAATACTCTACTTACATGGTTTTCATCAAACCCAATTCCCGCTAAGTCAGAAAGCTTTGACCAATCAGATGCTTTTCGCGCTATCTACGCAGATTTTCATTGGTCCACTTCCAAATCGTTACTTTATATATATATATATATATATATTAGGGTGGGTCGAAAAAACCGAAATATTTACAATCGAAATGTAATAGAGCGGAAAAGTTGCCTTTTGTAATAAAGAATAATTTCGTAAAATATAATACCGATCGGTTAATATCTTTTACCGCCGAAAGGAGGCCAAAATTTCAAAAAACTGCAAAAACATGTTTTTTTCAATATATTTTTTTTAATTATCCAAATGTACGAATACAATTTCTAATAGGACGCAATACCTACATGAAGATATAAGAAATGTCCCTGTAAATGTTCATTATAATAAAATCATATCTTTTACTGCCGCAAAGGGACCATATTTAAAATCAAATCGTTAAAATTTCAAATTTTTATTTTTTCTAAATTTTTATAATTTTTATAATTTGTCTAGAAGTAAATAAATTTACTTTATATCTATTAATATGTCATAAATTTTGTTAAATGTTTGTCATAGACTGGAAAATAAAAACGGTAATCATTCATTGTTCTTGACGATCGTTTCATCTACTGCTGTTTTACTGCATATCAGCAGTTCATATACCACGAATCACAAAAATGATATAAAATGAACAAAATGTTTTACTATTTTATTAATTAAAATACAGAGATGTTTAACCGAAAAGGATTAAATAAACTTAAAATGAAGAAGTATTAAAAGTAAACGAATTTTACAATATGACATTGTTCTTCGAGAGGCCGAAATTGATTATATGTGGTTCTCACTCTGTTCTGGCCCACAAACTTTACCTGCACTTCAGTGACCAATTTCACGCATCTTTCTACTAATTGAGTTGGACAAGGAAAGTTATAACAGTTGGTATCTTTAATCGAACATTTAAATTCACCAGCGTCGTTAGATCGTCAGTTGATAGACAAACCGTAACAGGTGGTTTCGTTAGTTTACAGTTTTGCCTTTTGTCTAAAGCCATACAATTTTAAGCTTCAAAGTTCAAGTCTGTAATGACGAAATAACGGATGGCACTATTCGTGTCCACAGAACTTCGTGCTTTGGAAATTTTCAATTTTGTCAATCGGCTGATGCAGTACACTTTCAGGATGTACTCAATGAGTACATCCTGAAAGTGTACTGCATCAGTTGGTTCACAATTAAAATGAATCCCTCATGTTTTTCAGATTCTGTGGACTATAATTAGTACCCCCCGTTACTTGCCATATCATCTACGAAAACATACACTGCAAATTAAAATGTCTGAAATTCAGACACTTAAGTGTCTGAAACGGAGTGTTCAATTTTCAGACATTTTAAAATGTCTGAATTTTTTTAGACACTTTTTGCGTCTGAATTTCAGACACTTCAAACGTCTGAATCGCACCCATTTTTTGTAAGCATCATACGTAGCCATGTTTGACCACGTTGAATCCTGAAAAAATATTTGGCTGTGGTCCTGCCCCCTCCACCCCCATACAGCCTGATTTTCTTCTGTGCTCCTAATTTTGGTATGCAATTTTCGTTAAGATGATAATTTAAATCTTTTACCACATTGTATTTATTATAATCAATATTTTGAACTTCAGGAGTAGAACAAAATTAAAACAAAAAATATTTATTTAAATATTAAGATTTTTTTTATCTTATTTTACTTTGAAAGGTCAAAATATTGAACTTCAGGAGTAGAACAAAATTAAAACAAAAAGTATTTATTTAAATATTAAGATTTTTTTTTATCTTATTTTACTTTGAAAGGTCAAAACATTGATTATAATCAGTACAATTTCGAAACAGATTTAAAATATAAGCTTTACAAATATTGCACATCAAATTTGGTGGCACTAAAATCGTAGGGGGGGGGGGGGCACTGCCCAGTATGCCCATGCTTTAATCAAGAAGTTCTTTTGAAAAAAATGCAACCCTCCATTATTGTTATCTAAATTGAGATGTCCGGTATTCGGGAGTATCCGTTGTGGATGTTAATAGACATTCCCGAATAGCGGACACCTCTATTTAGCGAATACTTTTTTAATCCGCAAGGCATAGATATTTGTATATTTTTTTACCTCACAAAAGCAGACATCTTCGATTATCGGGCAAATTCAGCTGCCCCGCAGTGTCTCTATTAAGGTACACGGATAAATATATGCATATATATTTTATAATCTTTTCCCACTCTAAAAGTTCAAAATATTTAATATACTCGGCGGTTGAATGTCGAAAAACATTTAAAATATCAGATGTAAGAAAATTGCAAGTAAATTCCCCCCCTCCCCCCCAAGAAAAAAATGAAAATTCATAATTTTAAAATTAGATTTTTTAAAAATTATATTGCCACATAGGCACTTTTACATATGCGTCAGATGATAATCACAACAGCTATTTAACTATGAATAAAAAAATAAATATTCTACTTTAATAACATTGAGAAAAAAATTACTTCTGTATTTTGTTAAATATATATTGGGTTTTTAATCTTGTCCTACTATAAAACTTCAAAACTTTAATTATAATCAGTGCAAGATTTAAGATATCAGCTTTACGAAAATTTCAAAGAAATCCCGACCCCCTCCCAGAAAAAAAAAAAAAAAACAAAAAAAATTAAAATCCTTATCATTTAAAAATTAGATTAAAAAAAATTTATATTTCCACATGGGCAAGTTTTTATGTAGATCAGAGGGTAATCACAAAGGCTATTCAACTATCAATAAAAATAAATAAATATTCTATATTAATAACACGAAGAAAAAATAACTTATAGTCTCCAAACTTCTTTTGTCTTAAATATATATCTTAACATGTGTCATTTTTGTATTTTTCGTATAAGTTTATGTTTTATCTTCTACATACTTCCTTTTATTTCCTGTTAAAAAAGTTTTTGAATGACTAAATATTTACAATATTAAAAAGTAATTATTATGACAAATTAAATTTTACATTATTCTCATAACCATGTAATTAAAGATTACAATTCTACGATAGAAAATCCTTTTCATTAGATATCTTCAAAGAAAAATAAATTTAAAAGCACGAAAAGAAACAAACGCTTATCAGTAAACGTTAATCTCAAAATGACTCATGGAATAGAAGATCTTTCTACACGCAGCAAATTCGAAATAAAGAAATGATTTCGTTTTTCCTGACTCATCGCTGTGACATCTGTTAGCAGGTCAACAGATTTACACGTTAAAATGTTTAATCGCTTATAAATATATGTAAAAAATACTCGAGATATACATTCTTTTTCAATGATACATATATACATAAATTTATAAAAATTGATTTTTATTCCAAAAGCACAAGTCTATAAATATATATTTTTTTTTTTCAGTTGAATATTGTTCTGTTAAAAAAAAAAAAAAAAAAAAAAAAAAAAAAAACTCCGAAAATCCCGGGATTTGACAGAAAAAATCCCGGGATTTTCGGGATTAAAAATAGAGCGGAATCCCGGGATCCCAGGATACGGGATTGTAATCCCTATGTAGGAAGTAAGAAAGCATTAGGAAATCTTTCAAAGCTTTTTTTTTTCTTTATATCATTGTGGTCGTTTAGTGATAGATAAGAATTAGAATTGAAACAGATAAGAATTGAAACTAAGAACTCCCATGGAAAACAAGAGAATGAATTTAACTTAAAATGTGATATTATTACTTTAAATTAGGGGAAACATATGAGAATTTAAAATATATAATTTGTAATAAAAGGCAACGTCATAAGTTAAAAAATATATACTTCTAGAATTAGCGGGCTTTTTGCAAACACATTCAAAACTAATACCATTTTATGCAAGATTTTGATCAGTGCTATTTAGAAAATCATAAAAAAGAACACTAAATTTAGTACTAAAAAGAAAAATTGTGACACTTACTTTAATCCTGTTGCAAGAAGATAAATTCCTCGATTTGAAATTTTAAAAACTATTACAGTGAGGAGCAAAGACTTGCATCTTTTTTGAAGGGAAGACGTTAATACATCCGACTAAGCATACTCAGAGAATGAAATGCTTCATCCTCAAAATATACTCTGCCAGACAAAAGTTCTTTTTTACCAGCTTTTATAAAGACGAAGTACAATAACACTAAATCTCGATACAAATTAACACTAAGTACGTTCCACACCACACACTTTGTAGAGTTCCCGGATGTAATCTTCAAGTGTTGTCTCTATCCCGAATTATATCGACGACAGCTTATAAGAGTCATTGGGTGTCAAGCACGTAAGACAGATGTATATATTCAATACATAAATAAACTAAGTGAATACGACTTAAAATCACAGAACTTGAAATTTCGCAAAAAAATAAATACGCGTACATAAAACAAACTTTCAGTTACTACAACGTACGTTCCAACGAAAGACATCTAAAACGCATGCGCAACTACAGTGCCCCCTGGTGGATACATTCTCCCTCCCAGTATAGTGAAATTTAATCAATTATGCTTTCTTTATGTCTGATAATTAAAAATATATGATATTTCTTTTCTTATAAATGGCTATAGAATAATTTTACGTTAAGGAAAATGTTACTAAAAATTTTATTTCAGAGAAATCCACCTTCCTTTGAACACTTCGTAGAAGACAATTTTAATTCTTTTCTTCTTTTGATATTGATATATTTCAAATTTATCTCAAAACGGTGTGTGTGTGTCGGGGTGGGGGGGGGGGAGGGGAAGAGTCCATTGAGAAAAAAAAAAGTTTTATTTTCAAAAATGTCGTTTGAAACTTATTTTTGAACGATTAATTTTTATATTTATTTTTATGTTTGTATCTTTAAACATTTCTTGCCCGAGGAGTTCTGTCAAAATATTCTTAGTTTGCCTATTTCATGTTTATGTTCTGCATTTTAGAAAAGCGGATTACGCTGTTGACCCCAGACCCAACTGTTCCAAAATCTTGTCCCTCCCTAAATTTCTTTCCACCGGTACATCTCTTAGTATTTAACGGGAGGGTGTGGCTCTTCCTTGGACATACGTGCGTACGTCCATGATTGCGAGTAATTTTTGAAAATAAATATTTTTCATGAAAAGCAATTACTGATTTATTTATTGCGCCAAAAATAACTAAGTCCCAAAACTTTAGTAAGCTAACTATTTCAATTTTCCAGACGTCCCATAATCTAAACAAATTACTTTTTTTTTTAAAAAATATAAAATACCAATGGATAAAAATATTTTAAACATCTGTTATCCATTCGAAAACAATTTTCTGGTGGTGCTGGCATACATATTGCAATACAGTTATACATACAGTCATCACACATATGATACAATTGTATCGCATTTAGACACTTAAGTGTCTAAATTTCTAAATGTCTTAATTTCAGACATATCGCCATTTTTCAGACATGTTTATCAGTTCATTTATGCCATGATCATAGTAAGACACTTATGTGTCTAAAATTTAGACACCTGTGATGTCTGAAATTTCAAATTTAGACACTTAAGTGTCTGAATAACTTTTTCAGTCACATATGTGTCTTAATTTAAGACGCCTCTATTTGCAGTGTATAGTTCCTGTAATTTCACGAAATGTCTGTTTCGCAAATCATGAAAATAGCTTCATTGGAATGATAGCATATAAAGGAGAGGACATCAGAACCCCATACATAAAGAAAATTGCCAAAGCACGAAGTTCTGTGAACACGAATAGTGCCATCCGCCACTTCGTCATTTCAGACTTGAACTTTGAAGCTTAAAATTGTATGGATTTATTCGAGTGGCAAAACTGTACACCAACGAAACCACCTGTTACGGTTTGTCTATCGACTGACGATCTAACGACATTGGGGACTTTAGAATGTTCGATTAAATATACCAGCTATTATAATTTTACTTATCCCACTCAATCAGTAGAAAGATACTTGTAATTAGTCACTGAAGTGCTGGCAAAGTTTGTGGATCAGAACAGAGGTAGGATCACATATGATCAATTTCGGCCTCTCGAGCAACAATGGCTTTATTTGGAAGCAAGTCATATTAAAAAATTCAATTAACTTAAATACTTATTCATTTTAAATTTATTTAATCCGTTTCGGTTAAGCATCTCTGTATTTTAATTAATAAAATACTAAAATATTTTGTTCATTTTATATCATTTTTGTGATTTGTGGTATATGAACTGTTGATATGCAGTAAAACAGCAGTAGATAAAGCGATCGTCAAGAAAAATGAATTATTATCGTTTTTATTTTCCAGTCTATAACAAATAGTTAACAAAATTTATGACATATTAATAGATATGAAGTAAATTTATTTATTTATAGGAATATTATAGAAATTATAAAAATTTAGAAAAAATGAAAATTTGAAATTTTTACAATATGTTTTAAAAATATGGTCCTTTTGCGGCAGTAAAAGATATGACTTTATCATAATGAACATTTACCGGGACATTTCTTATATCTTCATGTAGCTATTGCGTCCTATTAGAAATCATATTCGTACGTTTAGGTAATTAAAAAAAATATTGAAAAAAACATGTTTTTTGCGATTTTTGGAAACTGTGGCCCCCTTGCGGCGGTAAAGGATATTAACCGGTCGGTGTAAAATTTTACGAATTTATTATTTATTACGAAAGGCAACTGCTCTATTACATTTCGATTATAAATATTTTGGTTTTTTCGACCCACCCTAATATATATATACAGGGTGATTCATAAATATCGAAATAATAGGCTATCTCCTTGTATATTGCTCGTAAGCACAGACTTCCAATTGCAAAGTTTCATGAAAAAAGGTGCAAAATTTAAACTCGATGCGGGGTCTATATGGGGAAATACAAAAATTAAATTTTTATACGGCCCAAGTAGAGTAAAATTCCCAGTTAGGAAATTTTTCCTTATCCATTCCTGAATTAAACACAAAAAAATCCATCTCCATAGCTTCAAAATTCGCAGAAATATCAAAATCCAAAATTCGTGACTTACACCATTTATCCATGCCTCTGAACGATGAGTTTTTGACTCATTTTGCATGCAAGATAGGGATCATTCACAAATTCTACATTATTAAAAGTCGATATAAGACAGTGGTTCTCCTTTGGACATAAAATAGGCAGCGTATAGATTTTACTTTAAACCTGTTTTCAAAGTATACTGGTGGTCTTCACTAGAGGTCTGCACGAGTCGAAATATCTAGCTCCGATCAGGAAAAAAAGTTTAGCCCTGCCGGGAAAAAAGTTCAAATCATAGCCTGGCCCGGCCTGACTAAATTTCTACATAGTTTTTTACATAATATGGTTAAAAGTTGTTTCGTATGGAGGAGTTCTGACCAAAAATACTTATTATATATTTTCTTTTTTCATGTTTATAATTATTATTTTTAAAGAAACGCCAAAAGCTGTGATTATTTGTTTTATTAATGAATCTCTATTTATACCTAAATGTTTCACTTCTCCTTTAATATCGTTAATGCATATTCCATGTGTTGGAGACAATGAAAAATGCTATAAAGTAAAATCTTTTAAGGTGGAATCACATAGGAACGAAAAAAAAAGCGTTATATACAAGTTCCCTTCTTAGGAGTTGTAAATGTAGTCTATTTTTTCTCAGGTATTATTATATTCCTTTTCCATGGATCAGCAGATTTTTCCGTTTAAGAAAGGATTCCGTCATAGGCAGATTTATTTCGCTAGTTTTACTGTATTTTAAATTTTGTCTTATAAACCGCTATCCTTTAAAAATATGAATTTTAAAATTTTATTATAAAATAATAGCCATTTAAAAATACACGCATTTGTTGTAAAAGTTTTTGGGCAGAGCCAAATTTTAGTTATTTTTGCACCGATTAGGTCAGTCAGTGATAATAATTTTAATACAGGTTGTCTCGAGACCGGGACTGAAAATTTCGCCCAGGTGAGACCTAGGAATAAGATAGCCAGTAAATGTTCGTATAACCTGTGGCCGAGAGGTTCTGCTCTCAAAGCTGGTAGACGAGAGATTCTGGGTTCGAACCCAATCGCGCCCTTCGGCCCAATCGTTCGTACTTTTCAGTGGTTTTCTTCGAACCTTGGATATCCTTGGGTAAATATGGGTTAGGTTCCCTTAGAAAGACCACCACGGAAGGCACTCACCCGCCTTCGGGTCCATATCCCCCGAGCAGGTAATTGGCCGTCATAAATCACACAAACACCCGGTTCGGTATCAAAAATTCGTTCGGCCCGGCCTGGCCCAACCCGGCCCCAGAGTGCAGACTTTTAAAACGGCCTCACTGGGGCGATAAAAAGCCTGAATTTGTGAGGGCTAAAGTTATGAAAAACTCTTAATCGGCATGTTAGAAAAAGCATTGTTTCAAATTACATATTTAACATTTATTTATGGACCATATAAATAGTACAAAAAGGAGGCGAAAACGGCTAAAGTTAAAATGAATCGGAAGTTTAAGCTACAGAAAGAAGTTACTTTTTCACGTGCAATTTTTAAGGTGCCTGCCTACGTACGGAACATTTTTTTCCAAAAAAGCTATTTAATTATTTTTTAAACTTTTTTTTACTAAGATTAGGACTAGAAAATGTGAAAAAAGTAAAAGATATTTCATTTATTGATAAAACTTTGGTAAATGGAGGAATTTATAGTAAAATTTTGTGAAATTTGGCCCGAAACGCAAAACACTCTAAAGGAAATTCTACTGTATGTATCTTAATTTCCTTTTTACACTTCATATTTATGACATTGTTGAAGGCAATGAAATAAAATCTAAGAGATTCTTTAAGTATTTCAAAACTTATAGCATATCGCACCTGTTTACTTGTTAATTTTCATAAAATTCATCGATGTCATTCCACAAAAACATCCATAAAACAAAAAATATTTATTCTAAATTTAAACCTTTAGTTCATTGCCTTCACAATAGCGTAAATAACACATATTTTAAATTTCATAGTGATAATCCAATAACATTTTGAGAAATCATGTTTTGCGTATGGAATTTTCACCGAAAATTACATTTTCCAAAAAAATGCATTTAAAGTTTAGATTTACGTTTTACTACAAAAATTTACAGTAATATACATCTAAATTTCATGGAGCATATTATTTACATTTCTTATTATTAAACAAATGCATCCAAAATCGCGAAATTTCTCCAAACATACGACCCTTTAAAAGCAATTTAAAAATTTAAAAATTTTAAATTTTAAAGCCCTTTAAACAGCAATTTTGGTTTGAGTGACAGCGGTTGAGTAGTTTTAAAACCGCTATAACTCCGGATCTATTTCTCGTACAATAAAAACAAATACAGTTTTGGAAAGGTAAAGAGTTGGTCTTTAATAAAATAAAATAAAATTAATTTGACAATTTTGGTCGAAAATTGCATTTTCAACGTAGTCAGATACCTTAAAAAAGCATTTAAACATTTTATTTGGAGCCAATCAACGTTTAAAACTTTAAATGCGTTGTTCTGCATGATGTTTTGTTTTTGTTTTTTTTAAACCATTTTTTTAACCATATTTTTTAACCATTTTTTTAGCAAGTCAAGAATCGTAGAATAAAAAAGGTGCAAACTTGGAACATGTCTTTTATGATTATTTTACATTAATTTGTTTCGGCAAATTAAAAAAAATTTCTTTTGAAAATATGATTTTTTAAAAAGTAAGTTACATAATTTTTAAAAATATTTTTAATATTTTTTAAATTAATATTTAAAAAAATCCTGAAACAAAACTAAAATTATACCTTCCTCTTTAATTAAATTAAAAAAAATGAAATCCGATGAATAATGCTTCGAGTTATAAAAATTTTAAATTAACTCCGCTTGAAAAAATGCTAATCATTTAAAAAAAAATTTAACTTTATGAGAAATATTAGGATGTGATTTTATTTGCAAATTATATGGTTAACCATCACAAAAAAAGAAATAAAAATCGAAATTCTAACTCAACAAATATATTTGTTATATGTTTCCTAGAACTCTTAAAGAAACATTGTTTCTTGAATTGCACGCATTTCAATTTGTGTCTAATCCCTTAAAACCTGATGAATTATTTAAACGGCCATAACTCTGCGAATTTTTCAGATATGAAGATGCAATTTTTTGTGTTTAGTTCAGGAATGGATAAGGAAGGTTTTCCTGATTGGAATTTTCACACTACGGGGGCCGTATAAAAATTTAATTTTCGTATTTTTTCAAATATGCCCCCCATGGAGTTGCAACTTATGTCATTAAATTTTGCACCTTTTTTATGAAACTTTGCAATTGGAAGTATGGGTCTAGGGGCAATATTTAAGGAAATAGGCTATTGTTTCGATATTTATGAATCACCCTGTATATATATATATATATATATATATATATTACATGTTACTACTCGTATATTGCTCTTTTCAATATAAATATTTTTCTTATTCTTAAAAGAGTTAATAATTATGAATTAATTTTGGAAGTATATTGTAATGTGGATTTAAAAATATATTTCTCTTTAAGGATAAAAAATGAGAATTTAATATCTTAAGCTCTAATATCTTAATATCTAAAGCCTCTAGTTAAAACTTTTTGTGATGGCGTCATGTTTTTGAGATACATGCGCCAGATTGCTTGACATTGGTTAAGATTTCTTCATTCTATTTACGTTCATTTTTTTCTCCTTACATAAATTTATTTTAAAATGATACACATACGGAGAAATGTTGTGTGTCTGCATGTCTGCTTTTCAAAGTATAACCTAATTGCTTTACCGAAATGTTTTAAATTAATTATTTTTTTATAGTTCGCATGACTGCGTAAAAAAAGTAGAATAACATTAGACTTTTTTCTAAGGAAAGCACAACTGATTAAGTTAGCGCAAAATTCGTTATTTGCGTAGCATTTTACAGTTACGTGGATGTAAAATCAGAGTAATCAAAAATAAAGTACGAAGAGAATTTGTTTTACATAACATAGTTTCTGTTGTTTGCATGAAACTCTGTAAAAAAAAAAGTAGAAGGACACATAAGTACTTTATCTGAAAATTAATGCATGAGTGAGAAGTTTTCTTTCTATTTGCCTTTATCCCTTGAAAGATTCATTTTGGCATTGAATCATAGTGTTCTTATATTTCACTTTTGCAAAAATGGTTGCAAACATCGTTAAGTGCATTCTGAAGCTCAACAACAGATTCATACTGTTTTCCTCCAATATATGCGCGACGGACTAATATGGACCATATATTTTCAAATATGGTAAGGTAAGGGCTTTTAGCTAGTCATGGCAAATCACGGACCTTATTTGTGTGGAAACATTTTTTAACTCTAATAGCTGTGTGAATCGCTGCTCCATCTTGTTGAAATATCCAATCTTCTCCACTTAATTCTGTACTATAAGGAAGAAGTTCAGATTCCAACAATCGGATGTAGATCTTTATGGTTCTGTCTTCCATTCAAGAAGACCAGACTCGTTCTTCCACCATATCCGACTGCTAGCCCGACCATCAAACTACCTCCTCCCATGTGTCAAGCAGAATAAAATTCTTCCTCTTTCTCGATACAAAGCCATGAGAACTGATATCCACCAGGACCATCTAAATTGAACTTTTTCTCATCTGATTAAAGTCCAGTCCGTGCTGCAAGACATGTGGTCTCTCGCCCAAGAAAAGCAGTTTGCTACAGGCATTTTTGTCCACTTTGGATGGTGTTGTCTCTTCTTGAAAATGAAGACTTTGAACTTTTTTATATAGTTATGTACAGTTAGACGTGACATATGATGTGTTAGCCATGCTTGTATTCGGAACTTTGAAATTGTAGAATCTTTCTTTTTCTACTCTTGGATGACGGATAATGTGTCTTTCATCATGTGGTGTCAGTGTTTTAGGTCTTCCTGTCTTTATTTTTAGTACCGTGTTGCTTTGGATATCTAAAGTAGTTTGATAGTGAAGTTTTACTAACATTAAGCAATGTAACAATCTCCCTGATGCTTTTTACCATCTTTTCTAAATGCTAAGGCTTGGCCTTTTAAAATATTATTTAAAGATATTCCTTTAGGCATTCTAAAAAACTCAACCTAAAATAAATATATATATATATATATATATATATATATATATATATATATATATATATATATTTGGGGGGAAAATAATAAAATTATAATGCTTATTTACCTTATCTATAGCAGAAAGGTCCAAATAATTCAATTTTTCAGAGCTGTCCTTCTACATTTTTCACAGTGCGATACTTAACAGAGTTTATTTTTCGATAAATTAATTGTTGTAGAAATTTATTTTTCCTTTCATAACAAAAGGATGAGTATAAAATGATTCCCTTAAAAAAAATTAGACCGTAAATGTAAATCACATTTAAGTAAATTGAAAAAAATCTAGTGTCCTACATTTTTAACAGAGTGTATGTGCTATACTTCGATTAAAAGTCGTCGGTTGTATGATAAAATGAAATCAGACGAAAGAATCCTATAAAACAGTAAGTGTTAAATAATTAAGTAATTGTTATGTTATGTTTGATATGGCAAATTTAACAACTATATATGTAATTGGTACAAATTGATTCAATAATATAAACAAAAAACGTTTGTAAAAGTGTATTATGCATCACACGTACAATATGGTTTGCAATTACCAAAAAATTCTTTTATTTCATAAAATAATATAGCGCAACATATTTTTTAATGTATTTCACAAGATTTGCGCACCTAATGATGTCTCATTTCATTTGTTATAATTTAATTTTAAGAAAAATTGCTTGGTGGTAATTATTAATATAATAAGTTTATGCAAATCAATAGTTAAAACGCAAGTAATTATATTTGATGCAACTAAGCAGAGGAAATTTTACTTCCTACAAAATGGAAATTTAATGTTTTCGCACATTTCCTGAAAGATAAAACTTTGCTTTTGTTTAATTTTATTTATCTTTACACTAAAAATTTTATCAACTGGTAGATATTTCCTCTTTTGTAATCAAATCTTCATTTGGGTAATTATGGACGTTTAGAGGCTTAGAGATAAGCAAGCAATTAAAATTTTTGCTTTGATTTCTATATTCTAGATGATTTATACATATCTTCCAAGTCTTTATTATAAACTCGTTAATAGCATTAATATATATAGAACTGTTTTGCCTAAGTTAATAACAGGAGGTATCTGATTGCGCCCCTCTCTGTGTGCCTGCGTTCGGGAAATCCTAAAGCACGTAGAGGTTTGTAAATTTTATTTCGAATAAAAGAAGATAAACCCCAATACACGTGTCAGTCAAAATTAATTTTTTTAATTATAGTTTTTACATTATTTCGATGTGATTTTAGCAGTTTTTTATTGTATTTTGATACCTTGTTTTTTGTTTGTAAAAGTAATCCAATTTCGTAAAATTTATTTTACTTTAAGAAAACACTCGCACTCTAAAAACGACATTTTCAAAACTGAGAAAAAAATACTCAAATCTGAGTACGCCGCATAGTCAAAATGGCTCGGAATCAAAATTACTCAACTTTGAAACATGCATATACTCATTTCTGAAAACATGGACATACTCAATTATGAGCAGATGACGCTTTATTCATGATGTGTATTCATGATTATACATAATGTTTGTATTTATATATTATTGATAGTTGTCAAATTTCACCTGCGAAGTCTTTCTTTTATGAATTCATCCATTCTTCGTTTTCGAAGTTTCAAGAATAAACTCTACGCTTCTGCAATTATATTACGACGGCTTTTAAGTGTTCTTCCGCGAATACGATTAAAATGTGGTTCGCCACATTTCATGTTAATTTATAACATGAAATGTGGCGAACTACATTTTAATCGTGTTACTGAAAGGAGCGTTTCGTTCGAAATCATAACAAATGAAACAATATGAATAAATTCAACTACCCTGGTGAAATTTACTACATTTAACGAATAAAAAGTAATTTTGTTTTAAACTGAGTATTTCTGGTATTTCAGAATTGAAAGCATTGGTTGGTAACATTTGAAACAAAAAGTTTCAAAAGAAAATGAAAACATCGATTTACTCAGATTTGAAAGTGTTATTTTTCTCAGTGCGTCTTTGCACACCATTTTTTCGATTCTTAAGATATGTTTTAGTGGCTACCTTTTTGCACATATATTTTTTTTTATCTTTTAGGCGTTACGCAAAATAAAGAAGAAATAGTTCCTACAGTCTACAGCAAAAAATCAACTTAAAACCTCCAAAAAGTAAGAATTTCTATAGCCGGGTAAAAAATGTGTTTATCGCGGCTGAATTTTGATATCCTAATGCAGTTGCACATATAGCATTATACACTCTAAAACTGGGAGGAGTGAAAAGCTCACTCTTTGAAAGAGTGACAGGCCTTTTAACTCTTTTTGGAGTGAATTTTGTAAAAATACATACCTTAAAGAGTGGAATTTCCCACTCTTTAGAAAGGAGTGCAATATCTCACTCGGTTATCGAGAGTGAAGTTGTCATTCCCGAAAGAGTGGCTTGCGTATGCATTGCTTATTAGCCAATCAGAACAGCAAGGCGACAGCGCCCTCGTAAGATAAGAAAAATGATCACATTTTCGTCTGGTCCGCCATCAGGATTAACAGATAAGGATATCATTAAAATTATTCTTAATGGAATACATGAAATAAAGGTAAATCTTATTTAATTTTAACCATTTATTCGTGTAGATATGTTAAGATTATGCACTAAATAGTTGTATGTTGTATAGAAAAAGATTGATCGTTAGAGTGTTCTAAAGTGATTGTCTGTTATATTTCTTCATGTAGCGGTTTGAAATATAATTCTTTTAACAATTGAATACGCACTAGAGATCTGCTCGGGCCGATTTTCACTTACGGAACTCTGGCCGGCCCCGGGCCACACTTTTTTCTGAAGGCTCGGGCCGGGCTTAGCTTATTTTTTCTGTACAAAGCCGGGACTGGTTCATTCCGAGTCTTCAGGACCCAAAATTTTCAGTCCTAATTTTGACCCAGCCCGTATGAAAATCATTGTCTCACCGTGGCCTTGTCTATTCAAAGCTCAGTAAAATTAGGTCTGGCCCAAAAATGTTTGCAAAAAATGCATACATTTTTAAATCGTCATTATTCTACAATTTAACATTAAAATTTATTATTTTTAAAGAACACTAGATTTCTGCGCTTATTACAATATAGCTAAATTAAAACGTGTGAAAAGAACCTGCTTTTCTGACGTTTACCTGACGCCTACCTGACGCCTACCTGACGCCTACCTGAGTTTAAAACGGAACTCAGTTTTAAACTCACTAACGTATTGACCCATGCATAATTAATACACTAATACATAAGAAAAGAATATATAATACATTTACACTCGCTAAGAAGGGAACTTGTCTATAACGCATTTTTTTTCTTTTCTATACAATTCCATCTTACTGTATAGCATTTCCCAGATTTTTAACACTTCAAAAAAATAAAAAATCAATGTTTTGTTGAAATTCACTCGGGCCGAGATTTTAACTTTTTTCCGGGCCGGGCTCGGACAGAACTTTTAAGTTTTTTTACCGGGCCGGACCAATTTTTTTTCTATGAGCCGGGCCGAATTTTTTTATGAGTCGGGCCGGGTCCTTGGAAATTTCGGCCCGTGCAGACCTCTAAGCTCAGAATGCTTAGCAAAAAAATAATCCAAACTTCATTAGTTCGGGAAATGTGAATTAAAAAAAAATGAGTGAAAATATTTTTTTATTCACTTTCAATGCTGTGTTTGCAAATTATAAAACTTTTACCAACGACCAAAACAAAGAAGTTTTATCTCTTTCGTTTGAAAGGGTGACTGACTCATAAGAGAAGATAGATTTTCTCAATCGTAGGAGACACGTCATTCGAAAACATTGATTTGCCGTTCTATGAGATTTTTTTTTTTTTGGTTTAATTTTGATTTCGGATTATATACAGTTAAGAGTATTTATTATTGTTTCGGAGTTAAATATGATATTTGATGTTTATGATATTACGAAAAGGCTGGTGCAGTAAAACCTCCCTGTGCGACCAAATCTATTAGGCGACCACCTCCCTCAACGACCATTTTTTCATGGAACGAAATTTATTCCCATAGGCTCAATACTAATTTGACTTCCATTCAGAGACCATCCCAGTTGAACCCCCTCCATGAAATACCAATTTCTTTGAAGAAAATGAAATAAATTCCGTTTTTTCCTGGTCGCTTGAAGAAGGTTTTATTTAAAATATAATTCCGGAGAGTGCATTATTCATCAAACTTCTAAACTAAGTTTAGATTTTTTTTTTATCCTGGTAACCCCTTTAAACCCCTTTGTGCCTTTTTAGGCAATGAATTTAACTCTGATTACAAATTAAGACTGACGGTTAATAAACTCCTCTGCCCTGTTGTGTCGGAAAACTCTTAAAGAAATAGATAAAGTAATGAAATCGTCATTATTTGTTCCCGTCCACAAAAAAATGCATTTATTTACTGAACTTCGAAAGGACTTGGAAATAAAAATTATAAAATATAAAACTGTAAAATTAAAGCAAAGCTCAATGTGTTCATTTTTTATTCTCTGCAGTAATTAACTTATGTACTTAATTTTTATTTTCATACTTAAATTTTTATATTTTTTTCCTAGTGTGAAAAATAAATTTAAGTAACATTGTTACCATTTTCAACAATTAAAATCTAGATTTAAACATGACCTCCATTAAGAGACCACCTCTCGGAGAGACCAATTTTTATTGGAACAGTACGTGGTCGTTTTAGGGAGGTTTTACTGTATATTATTTTTTTTAAATTGTATCTAAACATTTTTCTGTGGGTTATGATTTTAAAATTTCGAGACTGAGTAATATAAAAAAAATAATTATAGACATTCTGCATCAGTTATTAAATTTCCTTCAATTTAAACGCATTTTCTACGTTTTTGATGCACGTAATTTTTCGCACTAAAAAATAAAACGTGATATTTAAGCATTGAAATAAAATGTTTTTTATGCCTGTTTTGAAGTTTATCGATAAGACAGCTTTAGTATATTTTTTTTAAGTTGATATTTTCTTATATGATTTAGGACTGAATATTTTTTAAAGAGATTAATAACTACTTTTTTACATTAAAATGTTTTTCAAACAATAAGAACTTTTATATGCAGTCATTCACTTTATTTTTATTAAAATTCATACAGATACAAATAAATGTAATGTGTTTATTTTTATATTTATTTTTTTCTATTTCCTAGGTCAATATTTTCCTATAAAACATATCAAATCTATTTTGCTCATATTCCCAAAATACAATATCTACGGGAATAAAAAATTTAAATTAAATATGACTTTCCGTGTCGTTTCATTAATAACTATTGTTTTCAACAATAATGGGCCAAAATTAGAAATCCTGATTAAGTTAAAGAATATGTTTAAAAGACATATATATACATATTCCAGAGAACTTAAAATTTAGACTACATGATCATATTAAATTAAACAAAAGCAAATCACAGCGGAAAAAAATGCACATCCCTAATATTTAAATCATACTTAGAACTCATTTTTTAAAAAATATGTAAGTTTATAAACATTGTTTTTAAGTAGAAAAATGAAAAATATTTTAGAACAATAGGACTTTGCAAAAATAGCAATAATTTACGGAAAAAGTACGGTAAAAAGATAGGAATTTATATTTAAAACCAAAAATTAAAATGACATGAAGCATTGTTAAACATATAATATCCACTTATTAAAAAGTTATTTATAAAACTTTAAAAGTAACATTTTTATAAGGTATGGAATAAAAGCAAACACAAAGGATAAAATTGGAATAAAATATATTAGTTTATTTCTGTTAGTAATCTAAATTAAATTCATGTGTAACTTTAACTGCTTTTTTCCTGAAAAGTTCAATTAGTGTTACAAAGTATGAATTAAATAAATATTGCTGATAAAGTATTTTATTCCAATTTTGAGCGCGCTTGTATCTATTTTCATTGCATGCTGTAAAAGATGTGATTCTTTTAAAATGCCCATAAAAGCAAAATAAAAAAAGAATTGACTCCATAAAAAATGAACATTCACTTCTATGAAAGAGTGACTATTCACTCCTACCAGGGGTGAAAACCGCACTCCTTTAGCAAGAATGAATAGTCACTCCTCCGAAAGAGTGATTAATCCACCCCTGTTTAGAGTGAATATTCATTCCCAGGAGCGACTATTCACTCTTTCAGAGGGTAAAAAATTTCACTTTTGCTCAGAGTGAATAGTAACTCTAAAGAGGTTGGGCATATTTTGACTCTGCGAGAGAGTGACTATTCACTCCAGAGGAGTGAATAGTCACTTCTTTTTATTTAGAGTGTACTACAAATCTTATTCAAACAAATGTAGGTTCTTTAAAAATGTTTGAAAATAATCATGCACAATCAAGACTGCTTGAGAAAGTTCGAGAGTAATTTCTTAATCCCATACATAATGTTATTCCATGATTAATTATCATACAGTACCTTATTAAAATAAAGCTCTATTTCGAAGATTTTCATTAACATGAATTTATGAGGAATTTTGTGTCTACAATGAATTTTTCGATTATTTACAATTGTTATCGTTTGAAACTTACAACAGCTGAGGAATGTTTTTAAGTTAAAAATAAAACAATAAAAATTTTAAATGTAACTACTTATTTCAAGTATTAAGCATGCACCATTTACTTCATTAGTAATCATATATTTTAAACAAACCACATAATCAAACTAGAGAAAATGGAAATTTGATTTTTGATAACTAAGTTTTGTTATACTAGGTGACATTACACGAAATTTGTAATAATTATGCCTAAAATATATAGGAAAAAAGGGAAAAAAATGTTTCTAGAAACAAAATATTGTGACTTTAACTCACCTCCTGTCAGTCTTATTCTGGTTTCTTTCTGCAAAGTCGCAAAATATTTGTGCAATTGGGTGAAAATGGAAATGCATATTTTTTTTTATTTGCATTTTACAATATATAGTCGCATATTAAAAAAAATTAAATGGCAATACCATATTTATTTCTTATTAATTAATGTGGCCAGATTTAATATTTTTAAATCTTCAATTTATTTTACAATAATTTAAAGCAAAGGTAAAAGTAATTTATATCACCCTTATACGTAGGGCTAAACAAAGTTCATTCAAATTTTAGAATACCATTTTAAAGTATTATAATTGCAAAGTATGCATTAAACTCTTGGTACAATACTTTTTCTTTACTAAAATATAGATATAATTCTAAAATACTAGTCACATACTTTCAGAATAATTAATTATTTTGAGACTGAAAAACATAATTAATTGAAGTTATTCTGTCATATTTGATATAGATAATATATGTTGTATACTTGATGTACTTTGCATGGGAATTTTGCATTACACCCATATTACTAGAATAACTGTTATCATAGAAACACTTGTTCATTAAAATTATATCGGTCTGTTCTCACTTCTTCATCTGATTTTTTTTTTTTTAAGTTGCATAAATTTAAATACAGTGCTTTAAAGCTCTAACATGTAAAGTAATTATTGTATGTAGTTGTAGAGTTTTCAATAATGCAAGATATGTCACAAAAATGAAAATTTATGTTCTAGACAATTATGTATCATCCAAATTTGGGTTTGTACTTTACTTAAAACAGATTATGGTTCATAAATCATCGTTTCTACTGCTGCATAGAAAGTATTTTCAATTTTCATTTCAATGACAAAAGATTTATGCACGGTGTACTAGTAGGTATAACTCATAATTTTCTTATAATATCTAAAATATATCAGGAAAACTTTCAAAAAACATAAAGCAATTTTAATAAGAAAAAAATGGTATTAAAGAAAACAATCTTCATATTTAAAACATTAAAAACATTTTTCATACATCAAAATTTGTGTAGTCATAAATTTCTGTGTGGGTCTTTCCAGAAACTAGACAGAAAACTCGAATTAAATTACTGCTTTTACTGCTTTGAAAATAGATTGAACATATACACAAACATATAAATAGAACAATCAGTTTGTATATAAACCCGTTTAAGTAATGAAAATTTATTTAGTGTTTTAAAGTGTGATCTTGTGCGATTGTTGAACCATTTTAAATTTCAAAAGTAAAAAAAAAATCAAGCGTCAGTTATAGATTCTGAAACACTTTTAAACACATGCATAATACTGTAACAAAATTTTTCATTTCATAAGGTGAAATATCATATAAGTAAACAGTTTGGAAAACGCATAACATATATGAAAATCCAATTTCAGCATATGGTACTTGTAATCAATAAGAATACATATTTTTTACATACAGAACTATATATGATCTACAGATTTATATATGTACTACATGGTATGTTAAAATTCAGTATAGTCAGAAAACGCATAATATATTTAAAATCCCTTTCAACCATTTTCGCCAATAAATCAAAATCTACTCGATTTTTAATGTTCAGTCTGTGTATGTTTTATAAAAGTTATACACACCAAGTAATGCAAAAATTTGTTAAATTTAAAAACATATACAACAATTCTAAGAACACTGCCACCAATTACCTCTAATAGAAAGTACTATAACTGAATTTTTTTAATCTTCTCTAACTGAACAATAAATGTTATGCACAACATACTCAACAGTATCTTGTTCTACATCTGAAAGAACTATACCAATTTCAATACATTTAAAATACTGTAACACCAATAATATACATTGCAAAGATTTTCTTATAAACTACAATTTACTCTATTTTTACCACATTTGTCCCTGAATTTTTGTTTTCTCAAATTCTTTGGTAAAATCACTTTAAAATGCTGCAAAATGCACTGATAAAATGCTAAAAAGTTATGTTTTTATTTGATAAAATACAAACGTACTAAATATGGAAATATGCATAATATTTTTAATTGTATAATATGCATAATTGTATGTTTTGTATAAATTTATATAAAATAAGCTTTTAAATTGTATATTATATACTATGATCAGTATTTGTATGGACTACTAAAAATATATATTTATTTCTTTACATAGACTAATAACATTGTAAATATTACTAATAATAAACGAAGAATAATCTCTATTTCTGGGTTTAAAACAATTTGTTTCATAATCATCTTGAAAAGGACTTCACATAAATAACTTTCCCAAAAGAGCTAATAAAAATATGTACCCATTCGTGCCTAGCGCAGTATATTTTGTATGTTACAAAAATGCATAAACATAGGATTGAACATATAATTTCACAACTTAAAAAAATACGTATTTCAAAGAAGTCTACAAGCTAAGATTATGACTTACTTATTTGAATCCTTGAACACAAATAAACTTACTTTTTACATTTCGCCATCTTGAAAAATGAAAAATCTATAAACTCCGAAAAAAGGCCTTCATTTAAACAAATAAATATCCGTCTTATGCTCTCATCTTTCGGTAACAGATAAAGACATTTATAGTTAAATATTTCATACAATTTTCATGTCATAAGAAGAAAAATATTATAAACATTTATTAAAATTCGAATTTGCGAAAAAATTGTTAAATTTGAAAACGCATACAACAATTCTAAGAACATTTTCACCAATTACCTCTAATAGACAGTACTATGACCGAGTTTTTATAGTGTTCTCTAACTGAACAATAAATGTTATGCACAGCATACTCAACAGTATCTTGTACACTGTAAAAAAAAATCTGTACTTCTACAGATATAAAGTTACATGCTTACTAAACTTTCACCTGTAACGGTACGAAAAAAGCTGCAAATCTACAAAACTAGTTTTTGTAAAGCTACAAAAATCTGTAACTTTACAAATGAATCTGCTAAAATTTCAGTAATCTTACTAAACTTTTATTTGTAACCCTGGCTGCAGTTACATGAAAAGTTCTCGGAATCCCAGTTTCCAAAAAAATTCTTAGTAACCTTACAGATTTTTTTATTTTCGGCGCAAAAGTGTGTCTGTTACATGAAATTTTGTTGTTGCCGTTACATGAAAAGTTCTAGGAATCCAAGTTTCCTAGAAAAACTTTAGTAACGTCACAGATTTTTTTTTACAGTGTACTATACCTGCCTGAAGTATACCAATTTCAATACGTTTAAAATACTGTAACACCAATAACATACACTGCAATTTTTTCTTTTTTTTATGTAACGGAATTTTTTTTAGTGTTCTCTAAATGAACTGCATATTCTACACACTTCATTTATATTAATAAACCTGTTTTTGTATACATAACAATACAGCTGTATATACGTGAGTTAAAATACAGATAGACGGGCGGACAAACCGAGGTCATAAACATTTTTCTTTTATGCTGAAAAGTGTTAGTAAATGTGACTAAAAAATTGCTACTGCATAAAGCTATTTTGTATTTTCCAATTCATTATACATTGTTTTAATAAGTTGCAAAATTAGTATCTTACAGTTACTTTTAACAAATACATTTTCACTTTTTCATAACCACACTTTATTCTTTTTAAATATATTGCCATTGCTTTCTCTGTAGATATACCTTTTGAATACACAAGAAGTTTTTAATCCGCTGTATTGATCCCAATATCCACCTCTCGACCTCAATACGTCAAGATTCTTAAAACAGATGTTTTTTATATGCATAATGTTTTTAATAAAATATAATATACTATAGAATTAATTATTGCATTATTATTCTGGTATTTAAAATAAAAATGAATGAATTTAAATGAATATATAACTAATACAAAGTTCATAATTTAACATTTCTATTACGAGATTATATGTTAAACGATATCTTACAAAAAGTACCCACTTTTGAATAATGAAAAAAAAGTGTTATCATGGACATTTTTCATGGAAATATGGAAATCTACATAAGCAAAATACTTGCTGATTATTAGATTGTAATATACTACGAGAATATCCCTTAATCTATTTTCCTTTCATTTCCGCTTCCACAAGAATACAGTGTTTAGGTTCCTCTCAGCCGGATTTACCTTCATCTATGGAGGCGCTGTCTTTTACATTAATCTAGTCTCATTACTAGTACACACGTACTGAATTAGTCGAAAGTGTTGAAGAAAAATAAAACATCGTATCACAGAACATGTATCTCATTTCCTGTTAGCCATTTTCTGCGATTCTATGATCTTTATGGATAAAGCAACATTTTAGTCATCTCATAATGAAAAGGAAAATTGCTAATTCTCATTTCGTTTGAGTTTTCTATTGATATAAAATGTGTTTGAGTTAAATAGTATTCTTTGTATTTTATCAGTTGAAATAAACTTTAAAACGAAGTTTATAAAGTACGAATAGGAATAGCTCGAAGTATGAATACTTTTATTTTCATAATAATATCTACAAGAATCTACATTAAAAAAATATCATTACATTAGAATAGATAAATAGTATATGCGGAATCTGTTAACGGAATATGTAAGATATACATCCTTTCCAACATAAAAATATGTAAAAGCAACACATTAATCTATTTTTATGTATGATATTTTAGAACTATGTATAGTTTTCCTTACTATCAGTAAAATACATCTTTTTTAACTATTTACATGAATTATTTCCTTATACTTGAATATGGAAATTCTTTTTTTTTTTTTTTTTTTGTAAAGGAAAACAACATTTTTATTTACTTGATGCTTTAAAAGTTCGTTAGAGGTTTAAACATTTATTAAAAAAGCACAAATAACGATAAAAAAGAATAATTTACTGAACGGACTCATGCTGTGATGAGAGCTTTTTCTTTAAAAGAAAGTTGTACACTGTAAAAAAAATCTGTAAAGTTACAAAAATATTTCTAGGAAACTGGTATTCCAGGAACTTTTTATGTAACGGCAACAGCAAAAATTTCTGTAACAGTATCTGTTACAGGAATTTTTCTTGTTGCCGTTACATAAAAAGTTCCTGGAATCCCAGTTTCCTAGAAAAATTTTAGTAACTTTACAAATTTTTTTTTACAGTGTAGTTATTCAAGCACACGGTACAGAGCATAGACAAAGAAATGGTTGAAGTAAATTTAGAAATTCAGGTCGTCACCTGAATTCCCGTGAATTCTTCATTTGCTGCAAACACCACACTATTACTCTTTTAATTCATACGCCGTTGAATGTATTTTTATTTTACTTCGACGTTGAATGAGCAACTGAACCAGTGCGAAAATGTCCTGCCGTGAAATCGCTCAAGACTGGAAAAAGGTCTCGCTTCAATCAGGTAAAATTAGAGGTTGTTAGACAATGTTAGTTTTTCCCTGTTTATTATATTTTGTAACGAGCTTAATTTCCAAATATTTGCTTTGAATTCCAGCTAAGCGGCTTTTATCGATAACTTTACGAAATTCAACTTCTTTTGTTATTAAAAAATGCATATTACCTTTATCCTATTCTTGCAAACTGCAAATGTTTTAGTCATTTGTTTAATTAATCTTTAAAATTGCAGCAAACGTTTGACGCACTTTGTATTCGATCCTCTATAACAGCCTCAAGTTAAACTTGTGTCGCAAAATGTCTAACATAAAAATATGCTTCGTTAATACAGAAAAAATACACTAAAATAAATAGAAAGATAACTACATATTTATCGTAGATCTGAATTTCTGTGTAATTATTTGTAGTAGTTATTTTTCTTAAAACATGGATATTTTTACAGTTGAATAAATTCTTTGTAGTAATAAAAGTCCACGGTAGAGAGCATAGACGTTGACTGCATGAAGTAGATTTAGGAAAACAAAGCCGTCTATAAAACACCTGGATGCAAGTGAATTCTTCATTCGTTGCGGACAACAGGGTATATTACAGCACTTTTGTTGTGTTCAGTAAGGCCTGACCTTTATCAATCGCATTTGTCAAATTAGTAAATCGTTCTTTATACATATGTTTATCAGTCTCTAAGTTACATTTAACTCTGCCAAACTCTGTGTCAAATTATCATTTAAAATTGTTAGATCACTAAGTGGCGCAAGTTGTAGATTAGCAAAACTTTTATAGGAAATTGCTGAATGGATAGAGTATTTTAAAATAGTAAATTTATTACATTAAAAAATGGTATTCTGCGTATTTCTATCAATGATGTACACTGTAAAAAAAAAAATAATGCCAGTTTTCCGGTAGGAATCGGAAAAATAGCTGCCCTTACTTACCGGAATAATTTCCAACCCAGCTCGGAATAAAATCCGTAAAATACCGTTTTACAGACTATTTCCTTATTTTTACGCATTTTATTCCGAGCTGGGTCGGAAATTATTCCGGTACGATAAGGGCAACTATTTTTTCGATTCCTACCGGGAAACTGGCAGTATTTTTTTTTACAGTGTAGTGTAGCTTAATAATGCTGGAATGTTAATATAAAAGTTTGAAAAATTTTGCATATATTTATGCCGTGTATTTTATTCATTAACTTTTTGTTTTGATTATTTTGTTCCTGCTTTTTATTCAGTATACATAAAAATATTCGTATTTTGTTGTTTATGGAACAACCCCACTACATGGAAAGCTTTAAATTCTCCAAGTTTATGTCTAATGTATTTTTGGCTCTATATATTACGTTATCTAGGGATTACTTATTTTATAAGTTATTTTAACTTCATCAGTGGGACGCAGTATCGAAGCACAATAGACTTAAAATCTGACGATATTTTTGGATTAGCTCTGTATATGTAAATTCCTTACGTCTGACAAAAAATACCAACTTTAATCAACGGAATAATCTACGATTTACGAAATGATTCGATACGAATTGCGGAATAGTTAATCGAAATGTGATGAAATTTGTCCTGATGCTTATTGGCAAATTTTAAATAAATGGACAAAGACTCTTTTGTATGAATTCCTCGATTATAAATCTTCCATTTAAAACTATTTTAGGATGCGAGACCTACTTTCATATAAATGTGATGTTTGAAGTGTTCTATAGTTCCCTAACTTTATTAATTTTAATATACTTTCTATCAGTATTAGTATACTCTAAATTTACTCTTTTTTCGATCAGTTTCACAATGGAATATTTTTCACTTATTCGCCTTCTTTTTTTTACTGGTTATCGTGTTATATTTCATATTATATGAGTTGTGACATTGAGCTACCGACAAGTACGATGAGCATAATTTTATTTATGGTTACAGTGCATATCCCATAAATAAATACAAAAATAAGTCTGTGTTATACACTTGACAATTACGTGAGACTTAAAGGAAGTACCTAGTAATTGCCAGTAAATACTATTTCATATACTTAACTTGCAAATCCAGTATATTTACAAATGATCTTATAGTACAAAAGTAAAACTTAAATGTCGCATAAGTTTTAACTTTTTCCCATATTTATTTACTTAAAAAAATATTTTTCTATAAAGTTTTTCAATAGAAAATATTCCTGCAGCGTCACAGCAAAATGAACTATTAAAACTTGATGATGTAGAGTGTATATTTAAATGAATGTAGAGATATTTATTTATATATTAATCACGAAATATATATTCGCTTGAAGATAATTAAAATTTTCATTATATGAAATATTTAGTCATTAAATAAGAATTTCTAGTATATTAGAAATTTAATGGAGAGTTAGTGAGTATATGACCAGTCAATGAGAATTTTAAAGAACTGGGAAGGGATAAAAATTATTCAATTAATGAATCTCGCTTATGCATGTTGACCAAAATTGCATTGAAAAGAATAAACATTACACGTAAGAGGAAATACTTCTAAAGTTCAGACTTTTAAATGATAAAAGATCTTTGTTTGAGTTTTAAAAAGAATTATTTATGATTTCTTCAGATTAGGAAAAGAAAAAGTTACACTTTTATATTATGCAAAATACATTTAGAATAACATAAAAATTTATTTTACATTTATCCTTATATTTCAAGAAGCTAATATTGTCTGTTTTTCAAATAATGCAATATAAATTAAAATTTATATTGCTGATTAAAATAACATGAGTGTATCTGTAAATAGTAGTCACTAAAAATGTCAATTTAAACAATTCCTGTTTCTACTTTCCGATATTCAAGAGGTTATTTATTTAAAAGCAATAAAAATTAAAATTCAAACACAAAGGTTTTTAATAATGTCTCTTAGACATAAATATTACAAAGTTGGTTTAGTTTGAACGATTAAAAAAAAATTGTCAGTTTTTAGATTTTCTTTTCAATTTTTTTTTTTTTTTACTTTCAATATTTCGTTTCACTTTAGAATATTATCTTGTTCTTCATTATTTGCTCTGTTCTATCGTTTAATTTTTATTTTCTTCAGTGCAACTCTAAGCACTTTTGTTTAGACAACATGTTTGAGTAATATTGAAAAAAATTGCATCTTGGTTTATGCCTGTCATATTTAAAATGCGTAAATGCCACAGTTCGACATTTTTAATGCTGTGCCTTCATTGTTTTCTTTGTTCATGTTATATTGATTATATTTGACTGTTGAATGTGCAACAGCAAGTATATATGAGCCCGACAATAATGCGGCAAATATTTTTCGGATGAAACCTTTTTCTTTAAAAAGCTTCCGTCAAGTACCTTCCAAAAACTAAAGATCAACAACAGAGCATCACCGCACCCCAGAAAATTCTATACAGTAAATAAATACTAATATTCAACGCAAAATTCTCAATATCATACACTGTGCGTGTTTGACATAAAATTTAACTTAATAACTGTTACATACATTTGCATAGAAGTAAGACTAATATTTTATTATACTAGGTTGAGCAAAAAGTTCTGGGAAATTTGTGAAAGTTGCGTTGTTATGCGCAAATTAACAACAAATGCAACAAGGACTATTCTTCAAAGTAGAGACCATCATTGTTCACGACTTTCTGCCATTGTTCTGCCAGATTCCGCATTTGCTGGAAGTACCATGGCGGCTCCTTGGAATCGAAAAACTCTTGACATGCTTCTTCCACAGCGGCTACCAAGTAACTTTCCTCCAAAACAGATGGCAGGCCAGAACGAGGCATGTCTTTGAGATTAAAATTACCTTCTTCGAATCGCTTAAACCATCTGCCCACAGACGATTTTATCGCCGTACCAGCACTTTCAACCTCAGTAATCTCATAGACGGCTTTCAAAATCGTTAGACCTTTCCTCCAAAAATACCGAATCGACAAACGCAAATCACACTGTTCAATAAGCATTTTGGAGCCGAAATTCTTGAACTCCTATAGATATATTACTATTACTCCTATACGATACAAATTCTGGTAACTATTACATAAAAAATTTCCCAGAACTTTTTGCTCAACCTAATAAAACACAAGCGTGGGAACAAAGTGGGAAAAAGTGTCATATACGGTGAACTTTTAAAATGTTCTTCAGATAGATAAACGTAACCTAATACAGAAATTAAATATATACATGGTGATTCAAAAAATTTTTACAAAATGACGTGGCAAATCAGGCATACATCAAGGAGAAAAATCACATCGGAACATAGGATCGCAAGCCACTTATTTAGTCAATACAGGATGCTTCATCCTAACTGAATCTGGGTTGACGGTCATAATTCCGAGAAAAATAAAAACATTGTAATTAAAATTCAACGATATTTACCTTGTTTAGTGTGAAACGTGATAATATCACGAAAAGATCTGGAAAATATCTGAATGTTGCTCAAGCCATCGATGATGCCGTATGAATTGATAATCACAGTCCAAAATGTGGAGCGTGAAGTGCATACTGCTGGCGCGTATAATGCAAACTTCTACCACTTTTCTTTGGTGTTATCACATTAACAACAAATGTGAGAATGTCTGTTAAATGTTTATTTATAATATACTTAAGTTTTCTGAAAGTTATTAGCGTCAACCCAAATTGAGTAAGGATGAAACACTCTGAATTTGTGAATAAATAAGTGGTTTGCGACCCTATGTTCCTATGTTTTTTCATCGTTGCTGTATGCCTTATTTGACGTGTCAGTTTGTAAACGTGTTTTTAATCCCCCTGTATACAGTGTTTCCCAGAACTAATGAGTCAAAATGTTTGGAAAAGAAAAGTACACACAGGGAAGCAGTTTTGGTATACTAATGTGGAACCGGAAATGAAAAGCGTTTGCAAAAAGAAGAAATTTGGAGGGAATGAAAAAAAAATGTTTTATTGGCATAATAATTAGAGAAAGTGCTCAAATGTGCCATCACAAATATCGAGACAGTCCTGGCAGCGTATAGCAAATTATTGACGTACCATTTCGAAGATTTCATGTGTTTCAAGAATAGTTTCATCAGCGACTGAAAGTCTTGCGATACTTATCAGAGTTAATTGGTACCTCGTGGATGAGACGCCTGCAGTCTAAGTTGTATAGATCCAATTTCAAAAGCAAAGAAAATTAATTCACGGCGACAAACTACTTTTGAAAGAATCATTTAATAGTACTCTACTTCTTTGCAATACAGCAAGCAGTAAATCCATTTAAGTTAGTACTGCACAACCTTTTTGCCAGAAAATTGTTTGCCACCACAAAAAATTTAAAAGTAACATTTGAATTATTTAATAGCAAAGTATCTGTCAATTAATTAGGAAAATTTTTCTGGATAAAAACAGTGGTATAATTGGTGGCCCGCAGGCCACAGGTTGTGCACCCCTAATTTAAGTCATAATGTAGAAATTTATTTCATATCTTGATTTCATTAAGTTATACAAAAAATGTATTTTTTAACTCCCTTTAAACAATACTTTAAAAGAAAGAGCAAACCGTCGACACAAACGTACAAATATCATCTGAATATGTTTCTATGTTACGAAAATAAATATAAGTTTGAGTTAAGGAATAAATCATTACAGAGAACCACGTTTTCTGTTTTTTTTTTTTTTTTTCAATTTGTCTTAAAGCTGATATTGTCATATGGGTATTTATTTTCAGCTATATTCCATAGAAGTAACGAAACGTTATTGTAGAAAACGAAAGATTTCATTTTCTATCTAATGGGTTTGCAAGAAAGACTAACGGATCATAAAACAGATCTAACGATAAATCAATCTTATGTTATTACATTGCGATTTCCCTCTTACGGTTAATTATATGCCTTTATCTTTATACTCAACTATTATTAGCCAAACCCACAAGTTTTTTTTTTCTTTTTTTTTCTTTTAGTCCAGGCAATAGGGAATTTTACCTAGCAAAATTAATGGTAGTACTGGAAATCGGCTTTCTAGGTGTTTTTTGGTCGTTGAATCTGAATTTGTAACTTCCCACCAAAATTTCCCCCGGCAACCTCCCCAAATTTTGGTAAAAAGCCCCCCTAAAAAAGGTTTTTATTAAAAAAATCAATTTTTTTTTGTTTTAGAGAAAAAGTATCTAGAAATTAAGAAAGTAGACAAAATTTCCAACAAATTAGATATATGGCATTATGACTTAGGATGAAGGGGAAGGGAGGATCTGCCTCGGAACATGCGCGCGGTGCTGCGTAAACTAAGTTGCGCAATTCCACTTAACCACTCACACGTTTACATTCGCCCTCCCATCTCCCCTCCGAACTTTCTCTATAAGGTTTACTTTAAGATTTTTGGGTCGCTGAATGCGAATTTTTAACTTTCCCCCAAAAATTTTCCCCCCGAAACCCCCCTCAAATAGTTGTTTTTAACTTAAATTTCTTATTGTTTTAGGGGAAAAGCATTACAAAATTCAGAAACTAGACACAATTTTCAAGAAATAGGATATATGACATTATGAATTAGGATGAGCGGGGAGGGTGAGGGCTGCCTCTGCGGCGCTACGTGCACTAAAGTCCAGGCAATAGGGGATTTTATCTGGCAAAATGAATACTAGTTCTTTATTTCGACTCACTTTGTGTTTTTTGGGTCGCTGAATCCGAATTTGTAACTTTCCACCAAAGTTTCACCCGGCAACCCCCAAAAAATTGATTTTTTGAAAAAAATTTTTTTTTGAGAAAAGCGCTCGGGGAATGATCCGAGGCAGCCCCCTCTCTCCCCGTTTATCCTACGTCATAATGTCATGTATCCTATTTGTTGCAAAATTTGTCTAGTTTCTGAATTTCGTAATGCTTTTCTCCTAAAACAATAAGAAATTTAAGTTAAAAACAACTATTTGGGGGGGAGGGGGGGTTCGGGGGGGAAATTTTTGGGGGTAAGTTAAAAATTCGGATTCAGCGACCCAAAAAACTTAAAGTAAACCTTATAGAGAAAGTTCGGAGGGAAGATGGGAGGGCTAATGTAAACGTGTGAGTGGTTAAGTGGAATTGCGCAACCTAATCCACGCAGCACTGTGGCGCATGTTCCGAGGCAGATCCCCCCTTCCCCTTCATCCTAAGTCATAATGTCATGTATCTAATTTGTTGCAAATTTTGTCTACTTCCTGAATTTCTGGCTACTTTTCCCCTAAAACAATAAAAAATGGTATTTTTTAATAAAAACCTTTTGGGGGGCTTTTTACCAAAATTTGGGGGGTTGCCGGGGGAAATTTTGGTGGGAAGTTACAAATTCGGATTCAGCGACCCAAAAAACATCTAGAAAGTCGATTTCCAGTACTACCATTAATTTTGCAAGGTAGAGTCCCTATAAGGTCTCTATTGCCTGGACTATTTTACCATATTGCACTGTTAAAAATTTGCAGCATTCTGGCAGGTCATTTGACCGTTTTTTTTTTCCCGAAACGGTTACACAACCGTAAATTTAACACTATTCTGACCATATTATTGGCCATTTTATGGTCAGAATATAGTTAAATTATGGTTATGATACCGTTTTTACAAAAAAACGGTCTAATGACCTGCCAGAATGCTGCAAAATTTTTAACGGTGTGTATTAATTCGTAATTGATGATTTAAGTTGGAATAAATGTTTCAGGAAACCGTATTTTTTAAGTCACTTTGAACAACGTATTAAACAAAAGCAAAACGTTGGTAAAAAAAGAACAAATATCAGGACTCTTATCGCACATTTCCTATAGGGTGGTATTTCTTACATAGATTTTACAACTGAATCAGTACGGCGAAAACTTTTTTTTTTCATATTATCTAAATATTATGATATTGTCATATAAGAATTTATTTCCGGCTATATCGCATAGAAGTCATGAAACATATCAAATGAAAGATTTATATTTCTATCTAATCGTTTTGCGATAAAGAATAGCTTAGTACAAAGCAGATCTAACAATAAATCACTCTTACGCTATTATATTGCGATTTCCCTTTTTCGGGTAATTAAATGCCATTTATCTCTATGCTCAACTGGTATTGGTTGAAATCATCAGGTTTTTCATTTTCCTATATTGTACTTCGTCTGTTTTGATGATTTAAATTAAAACTAGCGGTGAAGATTGTTTCCCTATGAGAACTGCTTTATGTTCAACTACATAAGATATCGGTGTTGATGTGACAGTTGTATTTCTTCAGCAAATATGCGTTGTGTGGAAAAATGTCACTGTTTTTCAAGAACTTTCTATCAACTCTGATTGTTTGAATCATGTATATAGGCGCAAATTGATAATTTCTAGAAAATTCCTGCAGATTCTGAAAGCCAAATTTTTTGCCAAATGTTGTCAAAATTGTTTGTTTAATATATTTAGAAATACAGAAATTAAGGGGGCACAATCAGGGGAAATTGAAATCTCGCTTTTCAAAGGGTGGAACTGGATACTTCAAATTTGGATACAATATTTTCTAACCAGGCAGGTGAATAGTTTTTTTATCAACGTGATCGGAACCCATTAAGGGGGTCAGAATTTAAAAAAAGGGCAGTCAAAGAATCGAAAAAAAAAATTGTATGTCATAAAAACTTGCCTGGGTTATCAAAACCTGTCATTTTTGGTCACTAAATCCAGTAAAATTATGGGGATATGACGAACTGTTCATACGATATGGCTGCTGCTGATTGTTTGATATGAATGATGTAAAACATTTTAACAAAAGATTATTTTTTTTTATAATATGTTGTATCTAGTGAGTCAGATATTTTTTTTGGTCAATAATACAAGGTTGAGCAAAAAGTTCTGGAAAATTTGTGAAAGCTGTGTTGTTATGAGCAAATTAACAACAAAATCAACAAGGACTATTCTTCAAAGTAGAGACCATCATAGTCCACGACTTTCGTCCATCGTTCTGCTAGATTCCGAATTGGCTGGAAGTGCGAAGTTTGTTGCCGTACCAGCCCCTTCACTCTCATTAATCAAATCGACGGCTTTTAGAATCGTTAGTCCTTTTCTCCAATAATGCCGGATCAAAACAGGTAAATCATGCTGGTCAATAGGCAATTTTGGAGCCGAAATTCCTGAACTCCTATAGATATATCACTAGTACTCCTTTATACGACACCTATTCTGGTAACTATTAGATTAAAAATTTCCCAGAACTTTTTGCTCAACCTAATAGTATTAGAGAAGTAAAGAAAAGCTTTTTTAACGAAAATTTAATATTAAATTCAATATTTTGTACCAAAAAATACGTAGAAAGAAAAAAATAAAATACCAATTTAATTTTTTTTTCGCAAAAGTTTTGCGAAGTAGCACACAATTTTCTTACATGTATCTTACAAGGCGTATAAAGGAAGAGAACCATTAAAAAATTGAATACCTAACCACACCAGGAAGTATATTAACAACGATTTTAAAGGATATATTTTCATTAACAAATGACAATTCTATAGTTTTTAATTTAAGTTAAAATATAATCTTAAATATACATAACACCAGGCTTATTTTTCATTTTAGAACGCACCAAACAAACTGGCATGGGAATCAATGCTGTGAATTGATCCAAGTTGCTGAGTAATGAAAAACAAATATGAGAAAAAAATCTATCGCATGTGATACGTGAAAAAGTTTCGTATTTTTTTCCCTGCCGTGTCAGTAAACAAAGTTGTCAATTTACCTTTCTACTTTCTTCTATTCATATTAGAAGAAAGTATTATCATTGAAATTGTTTTTGATTTCTTGTTTTCGACGGATTTACACGTTTTAGGATTAAGATATGCCGCAAAATATGTCTGTCTGTCCGTCCATTAGTATGTCTGGTTTTTTTGTCCTCTTTGTGTCATTGAAAACTGTATGAAGGTATGCATAGAATTGAACCGAATTTTATATATATGTTTTTGGCTACCGCCAACTGGTCCCAGTCAAATTTATAATTTTCGAACACGAATATTTTGAGAATATTCCGCCGGAAAGGTGCACTGTAATAGCGATTTTTGTACCGTTCTTATCATTGTATCATCGAACAATGTATTCAATTATGCATGGAATTGAAAACAAATATATGTATGTTTGTGGCTATGCCAAGTAGGTCATCCTTGAATTTGAAATATTCTGCCAAAAAGGAGCATTCTAATAGAGATTTTTTGTATAATTTTCTGGATTTTTTGTTGTTCTATTGTACACCGGTGGCTCGTAAAGCGTCGGGAACTTCGCGTCATAATAAGCTGGCTATTCGTGAACAGCTGTTTTAGACTACAGACATCAGGTTCCAGTTTAAAGTGAAGATATTCTACCGAAAGGGGTGCTGTGATAGCCATCTTTCCACGATTTTCGAAACAGGATAGCGATAGATTAAAGCTGTCGTGCTCTTTTATGTCGGTTTCTAAGAATTCGACGGCTTTATAAGAGGGGAATGCCGTGAAGTCGTCGATGCACTTTTTTTTTGTAAAAAAATTGCAAGAATACCTCGGCAGTATCAGAACATCATTTGTTAAAATCGTGTTTAATATTTTATTGATCTTAAAATTGTTCTTTTCTGGTAGTTTTAGAAATATGATAAGATCATAAATATATATAACTTAAGGGGACAAGGGACCTTTAAAACCTTAAAAATCAATTTTTTATTTTTTGAAAATTTCGCTTTAAATATTATTCAAGGGTACATTATAAGCATTATGGCAAGCATTTATCACAAAAAAAAAATGATTTTTTTTTTTTTTAGAATAAAATGGAATTTTACGCGTTGTCTTAGAAATCTTCAAAATGCCCCCTTCGCGTTTCATATCAATGATTCCATAATATTTTTTTAATAAAAGTTTGGTTTACATATATAAATACAACTGTGCATCGAATTTTATATATTTGAATATACATGTTTAATTTTTTTTTAATTTTTCGAAATTTTAAAAAAAAAATTTAAATTTCAAAAATTTTTAATTTTTCAATTTTTTTTTAAATTTCACTTTAAATATTACTCAAGGGTTCATTATATGCATTATGGCATCTATTTATCACAAAAAAAATAAATAAAAAATAAATTATTTTTGAGAAAAAAATGGAATCTTAGAAATTTTCGAAATGCGGCGGCTTGCGCGTTCCATATCAATGAAAATCCCCAATATATTTTTTTTATATAAAAGTTTGATTTATATATATAAATAAAACTGTGCATCGAATTTTATATTATTTGAATATAAAAATTAAAAAAAAATCTTTGAAAAATTATCAAAAAATTTTGATTTTTTTTCGTTTTACCTTTATATTCAAATATATAAAATTCGATGCACAGTTTTATTTATATATATAAACCAGACTTTTATAAAAAAAAATATTGTGGATTTTCACTGATATGGAAGGTGCAAGCCGCATTTCGAAGATTTCTAAGATGACGCGTAAAATTCCACTTTTTTCTCAAAAAAAATTTTCTTTTTTCATTTTTTTTTTTTTTTTTGTGATAAATGTTTACCATAATGAATATAATGTTCCCTTGAATAATATTTAAAGTGAAATTTACAAAAAAATAAAAAATTGATTTTAAGGTTTTAAAGGTCCCTTGTCCCCTTAAGAAAACTGAATTGTGAATATTAGATATTATTGAAAGTTATATACAATAAGAATTTTACTTGCGACTCGGACATTGATGCCCCTAATCCGCAGATTTACCGATAATGTTTATTATGCTATGACTAAAATGTGAAAATCACCGATCTTAATTACGATCTTAATCACCGATCTTAAATTTGGAAATCACCAATTTATATTTTTATTTTTATTTCCAAAATAAAGGATGGTTATTAACACGGAAATTTAAACATATTTTCCATATAAGTGCAAATGCTTATTTTATAGATATCAAATTCAAAATAAAATAATACTTCTGATGACAATATTTCTAGATTTTATAGCAACGGTTCGATGCAATTTGCTTGTAAATACGAAGAATGTGAGATAAAGTAAGAAGTTATTTTCGGCAAACGGAATAAGATTCTTTCGTCTTGCAAAGCTTAATAGGACACAAAAGATTAGATTATGTATTGGGAAGTCAATAATTCAGAATAATGCTGTCACGTTATGGTATTTAGAAAAGAATACCCTAGAAGTAAACATTACATAAAAATATTATCAATGCTTGCCTTTACATTATTTCTACAGGGAAAGCATATGCAGTAATGAACTTTAGAATAACATTCAAAGCGGTTATGGGTAGCTTTTATTAAATGTTATAAATGTGATAATAAGACACATAAATAAGGTTAAAGCAAGGGAAAAACAGATAATAAAAATAATCGCACAAAAAGAGGAAAATGCTTTTTTTCCCCATTTTTTTAGGATCACCTGCACAATTGCGTAGATCAGATCTTAAAGGTTTATTGTAAAAGTCATCAACTGCAGATCTGTTTTATGTTCAGCAACAATTTTCTCAATTTTGTTATCGTTTATCGGGTAATGTTAATATACTTACCAAGTAATTTTTATTGAAAACTGATCGATTCGCACCATTTTTAAGAAAATATTTTGTTTAGTTAATGCACAGGATGAAAAAGCCGCTTTTATTTTTAAATAAATTTGCTTGTAGATTCTGGTGTCAGTGAATATTTTCAACGTATCACCCATACAATTGACTTGCCTGGGTTAAAGATCAATTAATAAAATGGTGGATTTTGAACTCATTTGGTTCAAGAAAATTAAAACTATGCAAGAGCATACTAATTGAATGTTGTATTTTACTATTTTAATGCTATCCAACTCCGTTAATCCATTGTTGTTGAACTTTAGGAATCGGTATATTTTATAAACCACGTATTTATTTGCTTACGATGCTAATGACTGACAATTGTTGTATGTTGAATTATCTAAAAATCTGACATTTGTTGCTTTCTAATTGCTTTGCTTATGGTGATTACGGAAATTTAAAATTAGCAAAACATAATATTTTTGAGTGTAGAAACAAAAACAAAAGGCTTATAAAGCAAAATGAGGCTCTATGTCTATTAATAGCAGTATAACTTTTTAAAAATATTTTTTTCGTAAATCACATCTTCTTTTTTTATATTTTGTATCATGACTATTAATTTCATAAATTTTATAAAAAATGCGGAATGCTCATCATAGAGAAAATCCGCATCAGTAACTGCAGATATTTTTTTAATTAACACTCACTTATTTTTAAATATTTCACAAAATGCTTTTTAATCAAACTATTAAAGGAATATAATGACGAACGGTGTATCTTTTAAAATCTTAATTCAAAAAACCAAGTTTTTGACAAAGCCCTAAAAAAATATAAACTTCAAGAATATAGTCATTATCTTCTAACAATATTCAATATTCAAATAAATCTGGTTCATTATATGTAATACATACTGCATTTACATTTTTAATTTATTACTGCTTTGCAATCAAATTGGATGTCCAGTTTTGAAAAAGTTTTCTGAAACTTTGATACAAATTGCAATTATTATTCCTGCTTTTGTTAAGCTTTCAAAAGCAGGTTTATATTCATATTTTATGAATTTATATGCTATTTCAGTTTTTATATCTTTATGGAAACTCAACTTCAATAAAAATAAGAATGGCTTCTTAATGAAACGGCAACTTTTTACATAACACAGATAAAAGATATTAATTCATGAAAAGCTATATTTTAGAAGAAACTCACGTTTGTATCATTCATTAAAATTTTCATTTGCATTTTTTTCTTGGTATATATATATTAAAGTCATCAATAATTTAAAATTTAATTTTATGTTTCATCATGCTCTTCTTTCTATAACTGTGTATTTATATTTTTAAAGTTAAAAAAATTAGTTAATCGCTATTATATAACATTGCAAACAGTCTTTCAAAAAATATATAATTTCAATCTATGTAATGCAATATTTCGTTATCATATGCTAGTTTAACAAAGGTTACAGCCATTTTATCAAAAATGGTGTCATGCAAATTACAAATAAAATATATTTTGTATATAAATAACTGCCAATACCTGAAAACCGTTAAAAGATTTGACTGTTTTATGTGATGTTAAATATATCTTGGACGATATTTTTCTTCAATACTTTTTTATTATATTTTTCTTTAAATAAATGCATTTTATAAAAACAGAGAGTAATTTCTGTTTAATTGGGTCAATAGAAATGTGTCTTGATATTTTTTAAACAAATTTGTTATAAATTATTCGTAAAACTGTACAAATATACTGAAGTGCTACTGCATTACACCTGATTAGTAACTACTTTTCGCTTTATATTATAGATTATATTATTTATTTATTTATTGATGAAGCGTTAATATCGTTATGGAATATTAGCCGGAAACAGGTGTTGACTATATATATAGTTTTTAGTTAATCGGTTAACCTTTCGCAATCGAGTTGCACGCGATAGGGACCAAAAACCAGTAAATTTTTATACAATTTCCACACAAATTGTATTTGAAAGAAGATGTTTTTTTGTCAAAATATAAAATTCTACAACATTTAAAGGTAATTAAAAAAGAGAAATTGATTGCTTACATTGTAGCTATAATTAATAAGACATTAGTTTTAGTCAATGACTTTTTTTTTATCTTATAATTATATATCATACAAAAGTTCTGGTCAGTATTTTTACTTTTATATTAATAAAAAGCAATGTTAGACAGCTGTAAATAAAAACAATATAGAGAAAATATTTTAAATAAAAATTGAGATGAAAATTTTGCTTTTATGCTGTAGGCTGTGTTCCTATGTTGGGTGTGTTATGCTGTGTTCCCACAAAGTTGTCTAGTAGAAAGTTAGGCGAAAATGATATTAGCAATATCACTCCTATTGGAAAACCGACAGAATAGATTTACATACAATAAATAACACAGGTCGATATAAAGTTTATATATATATATAATTTTATATATTCTCAATGAAATGCTTCTTTTCGAATTTGAAAATCACAATAAAAAATGTCTATCACATGCCATTTTTGAATAAACTGGAAGTTTATGGTATATAAACAATGTTAATATCTACTGTTTATTACAATTGGAAAGACTATTTAATATTAAATATAAAAAAAAAAATAATTAACAAAGAATTTTGTTTTCCACAACATTAAATGTATGTAGCGCAGAGTTGGGCAAATTTGTAGTCTCAATTATCCTCAATGTAATTACAAGTTAATTGCATGTAATTGATTATAGTTACACACATTCAAACGCAGATATTTCGTCAATTAATGCGATTGCTGCGGTTCAGCCTACATTGCTTCAAGAGCTTTTTACGGCATCTAATTTTAACTCTAATTAATTATTTGCAATTAAATTGTAATTACATTGCAAATAATTTTAATTACAAATTTACCCATCTCTAATGCACCGTTGAACATTCCATTACCAAAAGTTATTTATCCTTTTTAAAAGTGAAACTTGAGCAGCGATCTAGAATGAGTAGAATGTAACACTCCTATTTAAGGATAAAAATAAGGATCCAGATTTAGTATCCCACTTGTAGGACGGAGAGGGTGGGCTAAATACTACATTGATAATTTTACTTTTGCTCATCTGGTGTTAGTGGTTACAAGTCTAAAAACATGAAATAATCTATAAATCTAAACCTTACTTAGAGTTACTACTTACACCATATGGGTCACAAATATTTACCCTCTTTTACAAGAAATACATTATGACTTCAGTAATTCTGATTAAGATAATGCGTGCACATGATGATTTTCAGTGAAATATAGACACGATTCCCCAAAACTATTCACTTAACGCTCTGATTTAATCACATATCTTGTAGATATCTAGAGGATTAGCTAAAATTTTAAGATCCCAAAATGAAAGTAAAAAGTTATCCGGTCTCCTTTAGAATAGGAAATCTTTTCAATGTCGTAAAATGCAAATCACGTTATCTAGGTGAATTTTGGTCATAGGGTTCCAAAATAACAACTGGAGGGCAATCAAAAAATTTGGAAGAACATTGTTTTGACACTACAAATGAATATACGATGAATCCCCCCCCCTTCCCGGAAAAATAAAAAACAAAAATAGGTTTAGTAGTTTTTGAAGGCAAAGTGCGAGCAATTTAACTAAGTACCATATATTTTTAATGGTGAATCGAATGACAATATTTGGAGCCGAAATGATCAATTGTTACAAAGTTATGAGAAGTTTTATAAATAAAAGTCGAAAAATATAATTTATGACATATTTATTGTAAGCTAAAAACATGTTTTTTATATCATATAAATCAACCGAAACTTATTAAATATCTTCAAAAAGGAAAAATCAAAATCCGAGTCACTTGCGTCTTCTTCAATAACATCCAAGTTGTCAGAATTTATTTTTGTTGGCACCACAATTTCTTTTTTACAAAGAGTGCAACGGGCTACCTAATCACAAGTTTTCGCAGTGCAGAGCATTTTATTCCGCTTCTCTTGCAACAGAATTAAGTTTACGTATAATCCCCTTATGGAATCGTTTGATTCTCCATACAGCGGTGGTTCACGGGTTCGATGATAGGGTGAGATAAAAAAAAACTCCAACAGTATAGGTGAACGAAAGTGCAGTAAATGTTTATTCATTTTCAAATGAAAACAGACAGTTCGTAAAATGAGCATCAGATAAGAAGATATGTAGAAATATAATTATCAATGGCCAAGTGCTTCGTAACGACAACAGAAGAAAAAAAAACGACGGCCTTTCTCGGACCATCCAGTACATAGGTAGGGAGTCAACTGTGCTTTTTCTGCGTACTGAATCACAGACTTGGCGTATTACATTATCACCAATTTACAAAATTTTTGACGCCGGAATTACAGAGACAAAGCATTGGCGGCAGGCTTAGCAAACAAATAATGTGGCAGCCACGCATTTGAGCACACCCAGAGGATGTAAAGCAATCCTACATATTTCATGAATAAGAGCGGCACGAAGTCTGGCTTTCTTTACTTTAACAACAACCTGCACTTAAATGTGATTGCGAAATCTTTAACGAATGTATGTAGCATGTAGAATGCATATGTGCTAAGATAAATGAAATATAATTTGAAACCGCAATTCCAATAAAATACTTTTTTATTTTTATTTCTTTTACCCGTCAAATTCTAACTGCAATTAAGAGTGGTTTAATTCTAACGCAGATAAAATACGATAAAGAAAATGAAACGTTAAAAAGTTCAGATGCACTTAGGTTGTATGTGTCCTTGATTACTTTTAAGTAAAGACCGTTAAGAAAAAGAAATAAATATGCAAGAATGGGAATTTTGAATAAGTGGAAAAAAATATGAAATTATAAATCTTTGTATGTGTTGACTTACGTTCGTTGGGAAAAGGCGAGAGAAAGAAAAAATATATATATATGAAGGTAGAACTACGTATTGTTTTAAGAAAAAGAACTAATGTAATGACTTTACTTGTTCAAAGTAGATTTTGAGTAACAGGGTAGGGGGAACCGATATGTTGCAGAGAAAGCTGCCACATATCTCAACGGGGCAACCGATATGTTGCAGAGAAAGCTGCCACATATCTCAACGGGGCAACCGAGAAAAAGCTGTGACGTTACGTTGCAGCTTTATAGAAAACCAAACACTTTGTCTTCCTCAAATTGTAAATCTTCAAACACAATTATACAAAATAAATACATTAGAAAAATAATTATACATAAGCTTGCAATTTTAAAAGAAAAAAATATATATGTTTAAAAGTTATATGCGTTTAAAGCATAAATTTAAACAGCCCAGCAAAGAAAGAAACAGTGGGCCTTCAGCTGGAAAAAAGATGGCAGCCAGCACTGCCATGAGCGGTAATGTGCAATGGTACCATTACTTAAACCTGTAAAGAAGTGTCCGTGCGGAATGCAGGTGGCCCATCAGTGATGGCCAACAGCAGGCCAGCATTGGTATGTCATCACATTACTTCAATCCGGCACTTTTCCTGCAGTGCTAGCACCTATCCCACTGCTATTCCTTTGCTGACCCAGCACTTTCCCTTACAAAATTTTCTTATAGAATTCTATAAAAATACAAAGTATTATGGCTCTTTTTTCTATAAGCTAGTTTCACCAACAGCTATAGAAATATATGTAGAAGTGTCTGTCTATAATAGAAATGTCTATTGAAATATTTGAACTTGCAGCGGTTTCCATGTGGTCACCCTCCCAAGTACTAATCGCGCAAGTACTAACCGATGCTGTTTGGTTTTCGTGATCGAACATGAACAAGTACTCTCAGCGTATGCTACGACCGCTCGTAGTTTTCAAGCTCTCATTAAACTATTTCAAGTTTGTTTCTTTTCTGATTTATGTTCCAAATCATTAAACTGGTATAGAAATTATTGTATTGTATAGAAATCCTATGTATTTTATACGCTTATTTTATTATTGATTCTGAACTGTGTAAATTATGAAAACCGAAATCCTTTGTAACTTAGTAAAACCAGATTTAAGGAGAAAAAAAAGTGCGTTGAAATAAAGATTTTATTTATTTATCCACATACTTATTCATTTTGTTGGTGGCAGTGGTGCTATATTTTTTACAGTTTCAAAAAAAATTAGCTTCACAGCTTAAATTTATTAAGATATTCATTCCAGATTTATGTTCAAATACTCAATGTCTTCGATATTCGCAACGCCACCTAGCGTAAGGGTTCTCAGCAGTAATACTGCAAAAGTTCGTGCACTTTCATGGTGTGGTGGGCCAGCGCAAGAGCATCAGAATTTTATCTGATGATTTCCAACAGCAAAATTTACTGAAGCTGTCCAGCAGTGGTCATGCAGTGGTAGACCATTAGCCAGCACTTCACCATCATTTCCAGCACCTATCTTGCTGCTGGCCAGCAATTTCCTCTTTGCTGGGAGGTTGCTTAAATCTTTGGATCCAGTACAACTTTAAAGTCAGTGAGCAATCATTTTTCTGTTTTAGGTATCAAAACTCACTTTTTTTTTTACTTTGATCCTATATGGGATCAGCCATGTAATACACATTTGCAAGAATTTAAAAGAAATAATAAAAAAACACAATTCAAGTACATTAAAAATGAAAATTTAAAACATATCAAGTATGAGTATTTGTAAATTAAAACTTAAATGTAAACATGAGAAGGATGAATGTGGAAAATTAAAAAAATTCGTGCACGTGGCACAGGATTACAAAAAAACTAGGTGCCTGAAGCACGCCCATAAAAAAAGTGTAGCCCTAATTCTTCTAAGTTTACAAGTATTATGGCTTCGGTTTAGAACTTCAGCCCTAGAGGAAGAGGAAATAAAAAGGAAGACTCGCATTGCGCACAACACGAGCCTCTTCGCTCCCCAGTAGATCACAGGGATCTGCGAAAAGGGCGTGTTTCAGTATCTCGTAAAAATTCTTTGTAAGTAACTTGAATTGGAAAACCAATTCACGTGAAAGGTGTCTCTCATCACAGTGCCACGTGAACCGAAGCCGCAGAACGACATCTTAGGGGCAATGGTTAGAAAAAGGGACAAAAACTATGTTGTGGATATCATACTTCCCAAAAAGGACAATCTGAAAGTGCTGAGAGACGGAGTGTCATAATCCGGCAAAGTTATGTTCAAGTCATGTAAGAAGGTATAGAATGTAACTGACGGTTTTTTTTTTAATTTTAGACATAAGTGACTTAAAATTATAACCTTTCTTTATGAATGACAAAAGAATATCTAGCTAGACTTGTTACTGTCAAGTTGTAATTAAAAGTGAAAGCGTTTAAAATTAGCTTAAGTGTGTAAAAAAAAAAAGAGAAAAATGCAAAGTGACACAGAATATTGTTCACACATGATCCTCGAAGCAACACATTCATGGACCAGCCACAACGATCCGGTACCTTGAACATAATCCGGTACATGATCCTTGAACATAATCCGGTAAAATTATGTTCAAGTCATGTAAGAAGGTATAGAATTTAACTGAAGGTTTTTTTTTTTTTTTTTTAATTTTAGACATAAGTGACAAGTAAAAATATAACCTTCTTTTTTTATGAATGACAAAAGAATATCTAGCTAGACTTGTTACTGTCAAGTTGTAATTAAAAGTGAAAGCGTTTAAAATTAGCTTATTTTGCTTAGCTTAAGTGTGTAAAAAAAGAGAAAAATGCAAAGTGACACAGAATATTGTTCACACATGATCTTCGAAGCAAAACATTCATGGACCAGCCACAACATTGCCAAAGATCACCTATAAACAACACATGTATAAACTTGGTCAGAGATTGACAACATAGTGTCACAATACAGAAATTCAAAATAAGTGTTGTAAATAATATAAATATCATCTTTGTCTTAAATTATAAATGTGTGGTTGAAAGTTACTAGTGAAATTACTGTTATTAACATGACTTGAAGGATCAAACAAATGTCCATAACGAGGTGGTGCAAGGAGTAGTCTATCTATGTGCACACGAAATACTGTATCATCAGCAGCATGTAACCTTTTTATCGAGAAAGAAACGGGTGAATGTTTATGTGTAACTATGTATGGTCCTGTGTATCTGGGTTAAAATTTGTCAATTGTTTTTAAGTATACAATGTCTATTAAACAGATGTTTCTTATTTTAGCTTTTCGACTGTACATTTTATATCTTTTATCTTCAGCAGTTTTAATGTTAGATAAGGCTTTTCATAAATTTTGTACAAGTCCTCTAGTAATTTATAAATTTCAATATGTTTATCTAGAAAAGGTTGATTACATAAATGATCAAAAGTGTCAAAAATTAATGCAGTTCACGACCAAAATGAAGTAAATTAGGGGAAAATAATGTAGTAGAATGTCTTGAACCATTGTAAAGAGATTTGTGTATGAAAATTGCATTTTCAAATGAGTAAAACTTCTTGTAACAGAGTAGTAACAGAGTATTTAATTGAGGTGTTTATACACTCCGAAAGACAGTTTGATTGGGGGTGAGAAACATAACTGTGAAGAATCTTTATACCAAGAGTATTATTAAAAATATTATATACATGGGCAGTATACTGGGGTCCTAAGCCAGACACAACCACAGCAGGTCTGCCGGAAAGTAGTAATGTAACTGAAAAGACATTTAACTATTTTAGTAGGAGAAGTATCGTTAAGTGGGAAAAGCTCTACGTGTCGTGAAAAATGATCAGTGACAGTTAATACATGTTTTCCATTTCAGAAAGCTCCAACTAAATATGTGCTTATTGTATGGGCAGGGTATCTGGGCGTGTAAGTGGATTTTAAAGGTGCTGGAGGAGTGCGGTGATGTTTTGCTTGTAAACACTTGACACATGAGGTGACAAAATTCAAAGTGTCAACATACATGTTTCTCCAAAAGTATCTAACAGAAAGAAATTCATATGTCTTATGGAAACCAAGGTGAGACAGATGTGAAATAGTTAAGACTTTACTTTTTGGGGTATCTGGAACAACAATATAATAAGAAAAGAAGTTGTTCTTCAGGTCTTCTTTATTTATCATTAAAACTTTCGAATAAGGATGAATGAAATATTTAGGGAACTTTTGTGAAGATCCTTTACTTAAAATTTCATTGTAAATTGAAGACAAATTAGGGTCGTTTTTCTGTTGCATACAGAAAGTATCATATAAGATATTTCTAACAATGGATCACGTTTCATTTGATTACCACTTACAAGATAGTTTACATTATGAGTGTGGATATTTGACGATAAGTCGTTAGTGTATGTTGTATCATAGTCCACAATAGGTAATGGTTGAGTGTCATGTAGAAGTTCAGGATTAGTAAGCAAAGTTTGCTGATTGTTTTCAAAATTGCAACGAGATAAATAATCAGCCAATACATTTGTTGCACCAGGAATGTGTTGAAAAGTATAAGAATATTCAGAAAGTTCAATAAGCCATCTAGTAGTTATATCAGCAGGATTTGTTGTTTTGTTGTATTTTTTAAAAAGCTTACTGTCAGAAAGAATTACAAAATCTCTGTTATAGAGGTAATATTTAAAAGTTACAACTGACTTGTAAATTGCCATAATTTCTAGTTTTAATGCCGGGTATTTCTTTTCTGAAGATTTTAAAGATTTAGAAAAATAATTAACAGGTAATAACTGATCGCCATGTTCTTGCAACAAGGCGGCTGAAATATCAACATTTGCAGCGTCTGTATTCAGATGGAAAGTTTTATCCCAATCCGGTAACTTTACCATGGGCGAGTTAAAGAAAATTTTCTGTATAGTTTAAAAAATTTTCTGGTGTGTCTTTGTCCATTTAAACTTAGCTTTAGGGGTGGTTAAGTTTATCAGAGGTTGTACCAATTCAGAAAAGGATAGAATAAGAAATTTGTAAAATGAGATTACACCTATGAGTCTTTTTAACTGTCTTTTTGTTGTAGGAATGGGGAATGAGGTTATTTTCACAAAGTTCGACTTAATTGGTGACACGGAGTGATTTTGAATGTGAAAACCCAAACCGTCGATACTGGTTTTGTGGAATGTACATTTATTAGGTGAAAGTGTTAAGTTGTATTTAGTTAAGATGCTTAAGATTTTGCCAAATTTTGTATACATTTCATGAAATGAATTTGCACCTAATATAAAATCCTCTTGGTAGGTGTAAACACCTTTTAACTGTAATTCATCCAATAAAGAGTCCATTAGTGCTTGAAAAATAGAAGCACTGGATTTTAATCCGAATACTAGTCTCTTGTACTTATACGAACGAAACTTGGTTGTGAAGGTTAATTGGTTTTGAAATTTTTCCGGTAAATCAATTTGATGGTATGCCTGATGAAAATCGACAGCAGTGAAAAATTTGTAAGATGACAGATTAGAAATTATTGTTTGAATTTTAGGCAGAGGATATGAAGAACCTTGTATTACAGTATTAACCTTGAGATGATCTAGAGCGAGGCGATATTTTTGTTTACGAGTAGCATCTGTTTTTTTTTAACAAGTAACGTAGGAGATGCCAATTGGAAGCAGTTACGCTTAATTATACCAGCTTCCATTAGTTGTTTTAATTGATCTTGAGCATCTTTTTGCAGAGACTGAGGGAGGGAGAATGGAAGGGTTTTAATTGGGTATCCATTAACAAATTTTAAGTCTGGAATTATTTTGTCAGTGTGACCTAAAGTATTTAAAGATTTTGAAAATGCAGCCGAATATTTGAGTAGTAACTCAGACAATGTCTTTGCCTCTTTAGAGTTTAAGTGTTTAAAATCAAAATCATTAGGTGATAAATTTTCTTTTCTCTTTTTTAAAGTTTCCTTAGATGCCTGTAGAAGATTAATGAAGTGTTGTTCCGAGTTAAGACGCTTTTCTGAATTTTCAGGAGAGTACTCTAAAATTTCTCCAACTTCAGATAATTCACCAACTCTTGTCTTTTTTTTCAGGTGTATGGTAGTATTTGAATTGTTTTTAACAAAAACAGTAAAGAAATCATGCGGTTGAGCAGTTTCAGTTTTGCGTTTTGGCTTGTTATTTATTTGAACAATGACGTCAAATCCTATTACCGCATATACTCGCGTATAAGTCGGGGAATTTCTGACAATTTTCGGTAAGCAAATTTGGGGGGTCGACTTATACGCGAGTCAGTTAAAAAAGCAAAAACATAAACTTCGAATACTGCAAAATTATGGCTTTTTATGTGTATGAATAAAAATAAAATAATATATAAAATATAAAATTAATAAAAATTTATCATTTAAAAAACTTCAATAATTTGTTTTTGTTTACTTACTACATTTTTGCATTGGCAAGTGAAATCTTTGGTTTGATTTTGTGCAAAATTGAAGTAAAAAGTTAGGGGGTCGACTTATACGCGGGTTTTTGATTTTTTACAGAATTTGCATTCAAAAGTTAGGGGATCGACTTATACGCGAGTATATACGGTATGTCTTTTTTATGTAGCATGTACTCAAACAAATAACTTATGGATTGCTTGCTGTCGTTTTTATTGGTGTACACCGATATCCATTTTTCTTCACGTGGTTCTAATGTCACTTTACGTGTTAGAAGAATATCTTGAATTTTCGTGCGAACAGAGTGATTGTTACATTGTGTTAAATTAGTGAGAGTTGCCTCAGTATCTGGACACTCCAATGGAATAGTTAAGTTGTTATTTATGTGTACACATTTGTTAGCTGAGTCTATTATGATATTAAATTTGTTTATAAAGTCATATCCCAGAATACCTTCAAAAGACGAGGATTCGGGAATATCCACAATATAAAAATGGTGGGAAAAAGATTTATGTTGTAATTTTATTGTAGTTCTAATGTATGCAGAAAAATCAACATCTGAATTTACTGTTTTGATGCTTATGCCAGTGGATAGTCGTTTGTATTTAAGTGTAGTTTTAAGTTCGTTAAACAACTTTTCTGACAAAAGTGAGATGGAACATCCAGAATGTGCAAGAAAAGTGGCAGTTTGTTTTTCCACAGTAGCTTTGACAAGTGGGAGAGAAGGAGTGTCTTTATTTACATTAAAAATTAAGTGTGTCTTGTTGTTATTTTCAGTTTGTGTCGCTATGCAACTAGCAATAGTAATATGTTCTGTGGTTTGAGAACCAACATAGTTAACCAAGCTTTTTTTAGAGATTTTGGGTAAGTTTGAGTCAATGAAAAAATTAGCTGATGTGGAACTGTTAATATGAGGCACAATACCATCAACAACATTGTGTCTCTGTTTTAGTTTTCCTGGCAATGGCGACTGTTATTTTTATAATTATTTTCTCTTCTCTGAATATTAGCACGTTTCCACTTGAAACACACCTGGGCCTCATGGCCATATCTGTTGCATAATTGACAAGTTGTAACATTTGTTTTATGAAATTTACGCGGGGAAAAATGTCTTTGATATTTTAAATTCTGCCTGTAACGAAAAATATTTAAGTTGCGATTAGATCTGTCATCAGATTTTTTTATTTGTGATTCTGTAAGTTTAAATGTCAACACATTTATTTTTCCTGAAATTTTGCGTAAGTGTTGTTCAACATTATATTCTGATTTTGGGATAGAGGGTAAAGCATGCAACACTTTTTCATTATGCAGAATCCCATATAACTCATTTGCCCTTTTTAACCGTGACACGATAATCAGTGATTCCTTCTTCTTTACTTTTGATTCTAATTTGTGCAGGAATCGCTTCAAGAATTTTCATGCATTTTATGAAATCCCGCGGTTTGGGATTCGGTATAACCTCATAAACATTTACTGCCAAAATATTTAAGCGGTGAGCTAAATTCTTTATGGTCTTGGCAGGCAAGAGCGATAAATTATTCAACTCGAGATTGGCTGCACATTTCTTGGTGGGGGAAAAAAGCCGCGAATTCCTCCCGCAAAGTTTCCAAATCTTTTATGTTTTTGAAATCAGGATTTTGCGCAAAAAATTTCTGAGCCGGTCCTCGTAATTTACCAATGAGGAACGAAATAGCTGTTTGCTCATTATATTTATTTATTTCGGCAACAGCTTTGACCTGATCAAAGAAAACATGCAATAATTTGGGGTCCCCATCAAACTCAGTAACACCAATTGGGATGTTCTTAGCAGCCATTGTAAAAAAATTAATATAAGCAACACAATACCTGCCAATTACTGAGTTTCTGCATAATACATACAAAATAATAATAATAATACTGAATGAAATGAAAGCATATCAAATACTAAAATGCAATGTAAAATTATAGCATCATATAAAATATAATTAAATAAAATATAGCATAATTTAAAGAAAAAAAATCATCTTTTAACTTTGTCAAAAAAATAAATGTCTTATTGTAACCTCTTTAAGAGTAAAAAAATAATCTACTTAAATCATGCAAATAAACAAAATAAAATAAAAAAAATGCAAAGGCAAATACCTCTTTTTTTGTAGACGCTTGTAAAAAAGGGTTATGTAAAATATACCCTAACTTTGTGAAAAATCGCAAATTTTAAAAAAATGAGGGATTTAAATTGTATGATGAAAATAATCTTTTTTTTTTTAAATAAAAAAAAATCAAATCAATAAAGAGCATGAAAGACAAGGCAAAAAATAATGTAAATCATTTCAATCAAATATAAATAAATACACTGTAAAATATTCTTTCGTGAATAAGAAAACTGAATAAAATATAATGCAATGCAACCACTTAATGTGATTTCAGTAAATCACTGAAAAGAAAGAAAAAATTGAAACAGATATTCAGTTTTCATATTCAATTTACCTGTATGAAAAAGATATATATATGCAGTTTTCTTTTTTTTATGAACTGCAAAAGAACTGTGTACAACGAAGCTAATTTTTTTACTATGGCTTATTTTCACTATACATGGGACAAAAAAAAAAAAAAAATCAGGTTTTTTTCTTTTTCAAAACCACTTTTTAAATCACATTACGCTCGCAGCGTCAAAATTGTAGGCACTTTGAAGCACTAAAAGCTCAGAACACTTTTATTATCACGAAAAAACAATCAAGCTTTTTTTATACTCAATTTTTTCACGAACACAAGTTTTCTCTAACACAACGACACAAACGTAAGAAATAACAAACTGGAGTTATTTTCTTTTTACTGGATTCTATGATCAGTTTTGCACACCGCACACAAAATACTGGTGACACGACACATAACGCGTTTTGTAATTGCCGAAGTTGCGCATAACACCGGTAGTTTTTATTTTATTTATTTTTTTTTTTTTGCTGAAGAGACGAAGGAATCAGACACAAATTCACAGACCCGTGATCTTTGCCGCGGGAAAACGAAGAGATGACCAGAGTAAATACGGAAGCCAGGCGCACCTAAAGCAAATTTCGGCGATAGGAGTGAGCAAACAGCACCGTAAAACATCCGTCCAAGAAATGAATTCCGTAACCCGGAAAAATTCAGAACTCTCCAGAGACAGCAAAGGGGATTTTCCATGCGACGAATTGAGTGCATTTTATCTTACACAGGTCACTGGCGATGGTATGCAGCAGAGAGAACATTGAATGGTTTATGAAGTGTGAGTCCTTATGAATAAAAACACACATCGGCATTAGTGAGCAGGCAGATGGAAGTGAAAATCACCTGTCCATTCATTTCTTTGATTTCTTTTTTTTTAAATCTTAGCGTTGGAGAAAACAATTCTGCCGATAAGACCAATTACTTATGGAATCGCTAGATTCTCCATGCAGCGGTGGTTCACGGTTTCGCAGGGTCCGATTAATCTCTGAATCCATGGGAAGCACAGTGTCATTTCGGGGGCCCCCTTTCTTTCGAGAAAAGTTTTTTAAATTCGACATACCTGAAAACTCACCAATGCTACAATTATTATATTAAAGAATGGTTCGATTGAGTTCACATATATTTCACTAAACAACATTTTTTTCCTTTATATATATATATATATATACATATATATACATACTACACAAAAATTAGATACAATGAAGAAAAATATGCAAAAATGATTTTCCAAAGTATTAGCATAAAAATGTAAGTTGGATAAAAAGGTTGAATATAGAACATGCGTAGAACATAAAATATCAATATTTTGAAATATTTCTTTGAATTCTGGCAATAGTATTTATAAATTATCAATACTTTATGTTGTGAATAAAATTCAAATTCAATATGTAAAATAAAAACTCACATCTAAAATAATGGACAAACTGAAGAATTGTGATCATGTGGTTGAAACTGATATATTACATAAAATATTAACTTGTGAGAGGTATTTTTATGAAACACTTTTTTTAAATATATACATAAAAAAAATGAGTTTTGGAATGGAATTAATTCAAAATACAATTTTTTTTTTGGGGGGGGGGGGGACTGTTTTTTTCAATTTTGGGCCCTTTCAAAATTTTCCAAGAAAAGCACGTGCTTCTCGTGCCTATTCAGTAATCAGGGCCTGGGTTCGATAATATGGTGAGATAAAAAAACTCCAACATTATAGGTGAACGAAAGTGCAATCAATGTTTATTCATTTTCAAATGAAAACAGACAGTTCGCAAAAGAAGCATCAGATAAGAAGATATGTAGAAATATAATTATCCATGGCCAAGTGCTCCGTAACGTCAACAGAAGAAAAAATAACGGCGGTCCTTTCTCGGACCATCCAGCACAGAGATCGGGAGCTAACTGTGCTTTTTTTGCGTACTGAATCACATGACTTGGCATATTACATTATCGCCAATTTACAAACTTTTTGACGCCGGAATTACAGAGACAAAGCATTGGCGGCAGTTTTAGCAAACAAATAATGTGGCAGCCCGCCCTTTCAGCACACCCACAGGATGTAATACAACCCTACATATTTCATGAATAAGAGCGGCACGAAGACTGGCTTTGTATACTTTAACAACAAATTGCGCTTAAATGTGATTGTGAAATCTCTAACGAAGGTATGTAACATGTAGACGGCATATGTGCTAAGATAAATGAAATAAAATTTGAAACCGCAATTCCAATAAAATACTTTTATATTTTTATTTATTTTACCCATCAAATTCTAACTGCAATTAAGAGTGGTTTATTTATAATGCAGATAAAATACGATAATAAGATGAAACGTTAAAATGTTCAGATGCACTTAGGTTGTATGTGTCCTTGATTACTTTTAAATAAAGACCGTTAAGAAAAAGAAATAAATATGCGAGGCTGGGAATTTTGAATAAGTGGAAAAAAATATGAAATTATAAATCTTTGTATGTGCTGATTTACGTTCGTTGTGAAAAGGCGAGTGAAAGAAAAAAATATATATATATGAAGGTAGAACTACGTATTGTTTTAAGAAAAAGAACTAATATAATGACTTTACTTGTTCAAAGTAGATTTTGAGTAACAGGGGGGGGGGGGGACCGATATGTTGCAGAGAAAGCTGCCACATATCTCAACGGGGCAACCGAGAAAAAGCTGTGACGTTACGTTGCAGCTTTATAGAAAACCAAACACTTTGTCTTCCTCAAATTGTAAATCGCTCGATGCAGTCAAAGGATACAAGAAGTCACTCCCACAATGTTAAAACGCGTTTCTAGAAACATTCGTAAATGAGTTCATTTTTGCCTTCTAGAAAGTGGTCGGTATTTTGAACATTTATTATAAATGTAAGCTCAGTATTTTTTCCTACGTGATGTTAAAAGTACTTTATATATTTAGCATAAAGGTAATTGTTTTAAGGTTTGTTGTTTTGTGAATAATAAATACATATACTGCCAGTACAGGATACTTTTAGGACATTATACGTCTCCGTTTTCAAATACCCATCTCTACTGTTTAAGTTTCAATTTAATTCTAAGGCAAAGATAGATTAGACAGAATATCCAAAATAAATATTGGACAGCATTGACAGAAGTGGTGGAAAGGGATTCCAACGTGGGTAAATTCTTTTCATATACTTCAGGGAATGAGGTTTTCCGCTTTATTTCTGTAGAGAATAGTGTCCCATATGTTTTCTTCCCTTGATCTGTCATGTTATTTGTTGCACTGAAAGTGTCAGCAAATTCCTTAAAAGCACTGTCACAAGCTATCGAATTCATATGTAGCTTACCTTTGTCGTGAATAGCTTTTTTGTATCTCACGAGCTAAACACAATTGCGTGCGGGTGGAGGTGTTCATGTCATTTTATTGATCTCGTAATGAGGTGTAAGAATGCAGTTTCTTCTTCACATGATCTATTTTACGTTTTAAGCTCATTTGACATTTCTTAGGTGCTATAAAGCCAGTTAGGAATAGCGGAGCAACCATAGCTTTACTAACAATGATAGTAGACTTTGCTGATACTATTCCACTGCTGTCTAAACAATAAATACGTATGCATCTCCAGAAGATTATCTCAATGCTATGTTATTTTTCAAAGTATAGCAAGCAGCATGATAATCCACTGCTTCTTGTTTTGAGAATTACCACAAAGACGATCTTGATTTCTATAATCCGTAGTTTTTTCTGACATCTGAAATTTTTCTGTAATATCCTGGCACCTGGAGTTACTGTTTCACACGCTTTTGTTCCACCTGTATCACATAAATATCGAATATAACTATTATATGTGGTTTTGCCGGCATGAAATATTTTTTCACGTAGTTTAGGTACTACACACAAACGTCATTATAAGCTTTGCAATTGTCCTTGTTCCACTTGTAAATGTATATTATTTAACCACCATCAGCAACGAAAGTGTCATTGAGACTCTTTTCGGGTTCATCAAAAGTGTCAAATTCATCATACAGTGCTGACTTCACTTTATTGCACATTCCAGGATATGTAAAAAGGGACATAGGGTTACTATAATGATGTAGATAATAAAAAGATTGTCACTTTTGGAAAAAAATAATATATATTCAGAATATGAAAAGAGATATTTTGTGAATTGTAAAATTTTCAATTAACTCTACGTATTTTTTCAATTAATTATTTAGTATAACTATAAAACTGCTAGCATAACTAACTATTACCAAATGTGTCAGCAACTATTACTACACGTGTAGTATATATGAAACTCAAAGAAACATCTTAGATGGAAACCTCACGAGATCCTCTCCCTTGTTTCTTCTAAAAAATGTTCCCTACAATATTCCAACCATCGTCATCTATATTATGCGGTCGAGAGCCTCCAATTCTCCAGGTTTAGCGTAAGTCTTGGATAAATGAAGAATGCAGTTAATGAAATGTTCCCCGTTCATTTATCGAAATTATGTAACATTTAAACATAATTGTTGAGACACTTTGAAAATTTGTGATGACTCTCTTGACGGTCATATTTTAATTACTATTAGACCTCACTATCTAAAAGATCAATATGATTTCTTATATGAATTTATGGCGTGTAAGATAATAGCAATGAAGTTGTGCTCTCTCATAAAGTGTTTCTATTTAAAACACCTGACGCAACATTGTAAAAAAATCATCGTACAGACTTACGAGTCATCTCGACATAAAGGATATTCCTTAGTTGTACCAAAAATGAAGTTATTCCAAAACTTTTGTGAATTCCCTACAGTTGTCTGTTTTTAAAAAATTAAACAAGTCAATTTAAACTAAAAACTAGCATAATTAATATAATACATCTTTCATATTATCCACTGAAAAGCTAACTCTTGAAATATTCCCAACTATTTTTATATATTTTGATATTTATTAAAAAAAAGTAAATTTCTTTGGATTAGTGAGATTATGCTTAATAAATCTTCAAAATGAAGTTATTCCCAAATTTTCGTGAATTCCCGCCAGTTGTCTCTTTTTAAATAAATTGTCAAGTGCGAGTATTACTCGCGCTCAGAGGGTTCCATGACATAAATATATGAATTAAAAACTGTATTATTAAAAAATTCGTTACTAAAAGAATAATAAGATTTCGTAAAAAGCTATACAATGTAGGATTGCGTATAGACTATAGCTGTATATACTAGAAAAGTGGTTTTGTATTTATAATGTTATCCTTTAGGGTTGAGGGGGGGGAGGGTCTGGCACTTGTTTTCGTAAGACATCTCAGGGGAGGAGGGAGGGGTGTTTGCTTTTCGATATCGTTATCATTTTTGATCCAACCAAACTTTATCTTTACATCCAAATAGTCTGTTACCTTTATTATCATTATTTTTATATATTTTTATAAAAATACAAAGCTATTATTAAAGCCATTAAATGTTCACAAAATCATTTCATTCCATAATTTGGAATACGCCAGCGTTTGGAATTCTTGGTCTTGTGCCATACGCACATATAATTCGTTGTCAGAGAAATCAGGAACATAATATGTAGGAAATAATACTTGTGTCTACCAGTATAGAAAGATAAAAATGTTGTCCACTGTTTTATTCACAGGGCCGCCACAGACGACTATTTTTCTATTCGGTTTGCACCTCTATTAAAAAAAAGACAGATTTTGTATAGTATATATCGCTTGCAAATATTCTCGAACACTATGTCAATAATTTTTGTTTTAAGAAAATGGTCTGAGGTAGAATTAAAACATTAATCGCCTGTTGCAGCCTTGTATTGATAAGTTCTGCTTTTAACCTCCCCGGCAAGAAGACAATACTATTTTTAAATAAATTATGTAACAATATGCTATTATTAAATACATTTAAATAGTAACTAACTCATTTAGATATTATTTGATATAAATTTATTTCATTTATTGATATTTTATCGACTTCTTCAATCCTTAAAGTATGCAAGTAATAAATGTATAATCATATGTGTATATCACCGAAGCGTTCACAAGAAAAAAAAAAAGAATATAAAAATAAAATAATTTTTAGACATTGATAACGATATCATCGGATGGCGGGTTTAAAGAAGGATAACGTATGATATCGTAAGTGGGGAGAGAGGTCCAAAATTAGCAAACTGTTCATAACGTTATATATGTAATAGCCCAAAAGTATAAATGGGTATCCCATAAAAGTTCAAAGTGATATGCAGCCTAAATAATATCAAATATTGGTACTATGTATACCTCTATTTAAATTGTATCCTTATCTATTTTTTATGAACTTACTGCGGTACTGACAATGAAAGTAGTGCATATTTAAACTTCATTTGGCATTTCATAAAACTAAATTTAGCGTGGTAATAAACTTTTATTTTTACAGTGTAGCTAAAACAAAACCCTTGTTCAAAGTTTAAACAAGGGCTAAGTGCGCTTCGAAAGGAGGTCGCAAAATTGCAACGCCGCCTTGGTCCGCGACGTTTTTTCAAGATAGGTTTTTAATTAACTTTTAAAGAAACAGGAGGCTTATACAGAGATCCACTCAATAGAAAGTAGTCGCGAATCCCATTGTTTTTATGTGATTAATTCAAATTAAATTAGGCTATTTTTTAAAAAGTTGAAGTTTATTGTTTTTATACAGCTTCTGGGCATTGCATTAAACAAATATATCATTAAAAGTTGTTATGTAAGCTTTAAAAGCTGATGGTACATAGAGTACGCCACCCCTGTCATTAAGTCCAAACCGTCCGTAACTTTAAGGATTAATTTCTCGGCAAATTATCGACGATTTTTTTTCAAAAATTGTTATCAACAATGTTTTTATACTTCAGCTACGATATGTACTTCTAGTGCTCCTCAACACATTTGCTGAATGCCCGCAAATCGAAATATGTGTGTAATGGAAAAATGTGCTTTTCTCAGAAACTATGTGACCTAGGGTAATTGTTGTGGTTACTTACAACCACTGCCATTATTTTTATTTAATTTAATTTGATAAATACTTTATTAATCTTCATTCATTTAATATTAAAATTCGCATTCTAAAATTACTTTAATTCCTTCCTTTTTAAAGCTTTCCCTGTAAGCTTGTCTTTCTTACGTAACATTTCGTTTTATTTAAAATGATAAATATAGTTTTGAAATCTGAACTTCCGGGAAAGAAATCTGCGAGAACATTCTACAAGCTTCTAATCGTGAAGTCACTTCCTCTTGTAGCTCCTTCCCTAGCCAATCAAATTCAAATCAGTTTAATACGTAATTTCAAAAATTGTAACACTTTACTACTAATTGGAAACTTAATCTTAAAAAAATCTACAAAAATTTTCCTCTTAAATAAAACAGTTTTCATATCCTATAGCATTACAAATTATGCCAACTGAAGATTCTAGTATTTTTTTCCATGCCAATTGGCGATTTTAATTGTTATGGCAAGCTTCCCTCCCTCTTGCAACGCCGAGTCTGCGCACTTCTGCTGACTAGCATTTTTACGCGGAAGGTAGTGGTTTGCCTTCTGCGAAGAATCATGTTCGTGCAGCGAAAGCAATAAAATAAAAGATTTTTTTTTAATTATGATTGTTTGATGGGCTGCATATTTTTTTCTGATTACGGCACGGATGATAACAGTTCCACCAACGGAGATGCAACGATGATTGTTAGTAATGCTAGGTGGGTAAAACTTACTGATGCTGTGTGGAAAGTGTTGTTTATTTTCATTCGAGTGGTGCTATGTTCTGTGTTTTGAATTAGTGCTAAATCATATAAATGATTTGATTTTTAAGACAAGTGCCTCCATAATCCCCGAGAAAAAAAATTATTATTTTTCTCAAGATAAGTGCATATTGAAAAACATCGATTGTTTACTATCCATTCTAAAAAAATGGTTCTATAAATAAGAGTATCCATTATGAATATATTCTTTCAAGAAAATTCTTTATGAATAAAGATTTTCGAAGCTGGATTCTCAGTGCATTCCTTTTATTTGCATCCACCACTTTTGTTTTTTTAGGGCACTTCAGGTAATATTTTTGCTTTTATTTTCTTCATTATCGAGTATATATGAATATTTATTTAACGAATCATTTTTAATAATGATTGTCATGTCGGCGTGGTCTTTTATGGCCATAACTCAGTGTACTCGATACCATATTCTGCTTAATGATCACGAGATATAACTTTTGGAATATTAATATTATTTCAGTGTTAAAAAAACTGTATTATAATATTCTTCGCATTTTATCGTCCAACCACAACAGTAATCGCTATAATTTTCCTGCAAGGTTTAAATTATCGTCTACTCCCTCTAATTTTTTCATAATTTTAGTTTCAGTGGACTCGGAAACAGGTAGGGGGTACATATTTTTGCACTACATTTTCGACGATATCTCTGAAAATAAAATACCTAAAATTAAAAGAAATGTATTTTCGAGTTCAGCATTACGAAATCTTTCACACGATACTCCACACGATATACAAAGGAAATATTTTATACAAGTAACTAAATTAGCTCCTCTACATTTTTCCTAAACATATTTGTGAATGTTTAATAATCCGTAAATATGTGGGTCGATAGTTTTTATTATTTCCCCAAATTTGAACTTTCCACGTTCCATAGTTTACGAATAAAATGGCTATGAGATACGGACAGAGAGACACAGTAGTGATCTTATAACGGTTCCGTTCTCCCTTTTTAATTACGGAACCCTAAAAATTAAACAAGTCAATTTAAACTAAAAAATTAGCCATAATTAATATAATACATCTTTCATATTACCCACTAATTCTTAAAAGCTAATTCTTAAAATATTCCCAACAATTTTTATATTTATATAAAAAAGTAAATTTCTTTTGATTAGTGAGATGATGCTTAATAAATTTTCAATAAATTATTTGCACTCACCATTTCGCACATTCAAATGGGAAGCACTAACTTCATATTAAATATATATGTTCTTCGGGCATTTGGGACAAATATTCTCTCCCGGATTATAGCCTTATCCAGGACGACGTTAATTTCCCCTCTAATTAATACCATCAATTGAATAGACTGACAAGTTAGATAATCCATTTTGAGCCACACGTGTTAAAATACGTATACAGAAATCCTCCTAGAGACTGAAATGCAAAATTATTCATTAATTCTACAACAATTGTGTCACTTTGGTAAAACTAATTTACAGCCGTGAAAATTGGGTACATTTAAATATACTATTATCATATACGAGATTCCTTTTTGAGCAATTTACCCACGATATTATAAATAAAAAAATATCAATATGAAAACATTACAAACGTTCACTAAAATATCAGATTACCTTAGAAGTAAAACAATACCGATAATACTATTGTTCATATCTTTCAAGAAATATTTAAAATCTAAAACTGATTTTAAAAATAAATTGATTTGTTTAGCTTACAGAGTGATACAGTCTGAATTGTAACATATATAAGCATACAATTTAACAATAACATAAAGTATTAAATAGATTATTATTACAGTTTTGTTACCTTAACTTATTTTTTTTCTCACAGCTGACATTATAGACTAGGTGCTTCGACTTATTTATTATGCCTTTGCATGCTTTATTTATATTACAGTTTAGAGTTGTTACGTTCACGACAAATATAATTATCTCTGTCATTGACTTTTTAAAGATTGTACTTAACTTAATTTGGAATTACTAATGTAATAATATGATATTTTTAATTTTTTCGTACTAAACTTTAAATTTACATTAAACTATTTCCTGTTCTATCCAATAAATCCTAATTTAGATAAATTGCTCAATTTTTTAAGGTATGAAAGTTTTTTTTAATTCTGAAGTCTGTGTTTTTTTTTCAGATTCTAGTGTTATTTTTTATTTGTGCAGGTTTACTAATAGAACATTGATATAGATTGATAGAAAAAACATAATTTTTCTAATATAGTGTAAGGCAATTTTGGGAATTCAATTCTTCATATATATGTTTACTTGAATATCATATTTTATAAAGTATACAAAATAATAGAAAATAAATAATGACAAATCAGGATTTTCATGAACATCAATACTTTAATAAAAGGGACAATTTCAAAATCTGTCCATGTTTTGGAATAGCAAAATCGAATTTTTAGAAATAATCAGATTGTAGTGTTATTTTTTATTTGTGCATGTTTACCAATAGAACATTGATACAGATTGATAGAGAAAACATGAATTTTCTAATTTAGGGTAAGGCAATTTTGGAAACTCAGGTCTTCATATATACGTTTACTTTATATCATAGTTACTAAAAGTATACAAAATAATAGAAAATAAATAATGACAAATGGGAATTTTGATGAAAATCAATACTTTAATAAATAGGTCATTTTCAAAATATGTCAATGTTTTGTAATAGCAAAATCAAATTATTAGAAATAATCAGAAAGTTTTAATCCATTGTAAATAATTACCTTATCTCAAAAACATTAATATGCAACAATCACCTGAGACAAATATTACCAATTTAACATTTTAAATCTAATTTTTAAATTTTAATTAACTTTGTAATGAGATAAGTGAGATAATGACATCTACAGTAATGACAAATTAAGCAAAATACTTTTATTTTCCCCCAGGCGTAAATGGCAGCCATTATATCTTCTGGCCCACACAATGATTTTCTATTTCATATATAATAAAAGCAGATTAATAAATAAAAGATCCTTTAATTATCAGTTAGAAGTGGAAACGGTAATGACGTACCAAAAAAAAAAAAAAAAAAAAAAAAAAAATCTCACCAAAAGTCTGGGTTTGTTTTATTGAAACTATAAAACTATTTACCCTATTCACCTAAATCTGATAGCAAGTTGACTTTTAAGGAGTATTTTTGCTTTGATAAAAAGGCATGTGTTGCCATTTAAAAAATTCTAGATGAACTTTTTGTCAGAAGCAAGGCAATGACACTCTTTCTTGGGACAGGGTTTAAAATAATTATTAAGAATTATAGATAAGTTTAATTAATGAAAATAAATAATTTTTAATTAGTAGCATCTTAATAAATAAAAATGTATCAAAAAACATTATAACCACCTGTTTTAAATAGAACTTAGTAAAATTTTAACTAATAAATTGCTTGTTGGGACAACCTACGGTAATGACATTTTGACTACAAAAGAATAAATTATTATTTTAAAATTCTTTATAAATAATAATATATCTATAAATTATCATTAAAAAAACATGATAGTTAAAATGCAATAAATAAAATTATGATATTTGCCAATTTTTCTGTGCAAATGTGAAAGGACAGTAAAACACTAAACTTTTTGAAAACTACACCAAAACTAAAATAAATTTTGTTCGTTGGTCTATAAGAAACATTCCTACAAAACATTATATGATTATTAAACTAAGCTAATGCATGATAAAAGTGATAAAAGTTCATTTAAAAGGCATATAAGTAAATTTTTTCTGCCCTATCTGTTTCATTGCACATGACATTTAATTTTTTTTTTTTCTGAAATAATATTTATCAATATAGATCTTGCTAAAGTCGCCGTTTGTGCGATGAAATATGTAGATGATAATAAAGGTATTTGTATGCCTTTTAAATTTTCTTTTATCACGTTTAGTGTGTATTAACTTAGTTTAATGATTATAAGTGATTTTATTACATAATTGGACATCATATGATTAATAAAAAATCATTACTTTAATTACCTGAATTTCCTTGAATTATCGCGCTTAGACTTTGATGCAGGATCGAAAGGAACAAACTTTGAGGAAGCTGTTGTCCATTTTTTCTGTTTTTATATTTATAAAATTTTCTAAAAATAAATCCTTTTTAAAAATAAGGAAAAGAAATAAGCATCTAAAATTGGAGATTTTTTAGTTCTTAAAACATTTTTTTCTGATTTGAAATTGAATTTAAAAACATTAAGCACTTCATATTCACTATATTATAAATCGGTATATTTTACGTATGATACATAAAACGTACGTATAAAAAGAAATATGTCCAATACGAGCAATGTAATGTACAGTATGCTCTTTAAAAGAAATTTTGTCTCTGAATTTTAAAAGACTAATTTACATGATGATATTTAAGAAACAGTTTGACGTTCTTTTCTCATAATTATTGACATAATTTTACTATGATAAATTTGTAATCTGCGAAATATACATCAAATGGCATAATCAACCATGATAATTTCATAGCAAGTATTTGTGACATGTTAACAAAGGGGCAAATATGGTTTAATAAGTACGCCCCTCGGTTATCAAAATGTTTATCTGATTGTGACAACAAAAACAAAATCTCAAAAATATAAAATGGATGTCATAGGTTAGGACACAATTACCAAAAATACAATTCTTATTACTCATGATACTTTAGTAGACAAACAGTAATAGAATAAATAAATTACTTAAAAAAATATAATATTTTAAAACTGTAATTTTCATGGCTCATTTCACTATATATAATGAGATCTTGTTCTGGAATACTTTTATAGCATACTTTTATAGCATAATCAAATAAGTCTCTAATACTCATTATTCTGTGGAAGATAATTCAAAAACAGCTATCTAGATTGAAAACAATAGTGAACACTTTTTAAATGTTACACTATTTGTTTGTTTTTTTTATAAATCAAAATATCTGATTTCAATTAAACGAAAATAATATGAATGTATAGATTTTATTTCTTTTACTTATTAGTTACCAAATATCAATAATTACTGTTTATTTAAAACATCTGCTTTAAGAAGCAAAAGATTTTCACACAATCCAAAATTTTAGCAATAATGAATAAATCTGTAAGGGAGTGCCATATTTTTACATTAGAAAATATTTTTTTTTTATCTAAAATGATTTCTTTCAACAATTTCGATATATCAAGTTCAATAGCCTTATTTTTTCGGACTAATTCTTCTTGAGTAGTTTCATGATATATAAAGATTAATGACACTAACCAAGAGTAATGTTCTTTTAAGCACTTGAAGAAAATAATGTATGTTCTTCATATTAGGGAACAGGGAAACTATTGCTTGTCATTTAGTATTTCCCAGTAAAACATGGCCGAGCTCTTTTATGACATTATTTCTGCATTGATATTCGTGATTAATGATTTCTACTATGCATAATAAATCAAAAGGAAAATAAGTGGATAATTTTTCCAAAATTAAGGAAACAAATTGTATAAACAATACACCTATTTATGTCGTGAATTAAAATACTCGTGCAATTCTTGGCTCTGCATTTTTTGTTTAATTAATGATTTCTTGAAAACTTAAACATAAATTTATAATATTTATACTTAGAGAGATTAGTTAGTTAGTTCCACACTTAAATTATTATTATTACTACTACTACTATTATTATTATTATTATTATTATTATCATTGCATTATTATTATTATTATCATTATATTATTATTATTATTATTATCATTATTACTATTATTTCTTAATAATGTTTGTTTAAATATCACAAATGTATTTTTCCCAAAAAAGATAATGCCAATAGGAATCTGAACTTTTATCTTTTAATAATAATTAATTCCCATAATATTATGGGAATAATATTATGGGATTAATAACCCCCCCCCCATTCCCCCCCCCCCCCCGCAGTAGTAGTTTTTTCAATCTTCAATAAGTTATTGGTTTAAACGCAATATCTGTTATTTATGATGATTTCAAACCATTTGGATAAGAAAAATGCTCTAATTTAAACTAAACTATAATTTGGCAGAATCACCTCTTTAGAAATGAGACGGGCTCAGACCGGGCCCGAAAACCCGACACGGGCTCGGACTCGATTTTTATGCTTGTCTTCGGGCTCGAACGGGCTTGGGCTCATTCCTTCTGAAATTAACGATTTTATTTATTCTCGTATAGAAAAAAATAACCCTTTCCCCTTTAAAAAATTGCTTATTCTATTTCAAATCATTTTAAAGCTGTTTCGATGTTGATCATAATGAAGGGGAAACATAAAGTGAGTTTATTTATTCATCTATTTATATATTTTTGTAGCATTAGAATGTTATCTTAAAAGAAAATGTGTGATATTTTCAGATTTACGACTGGTATTGACGCGACGTTGATAAGGGGCCATTAGGATATTTTTTAATTGAAACGTTTATTTATTGTTTTAGAGATCTAACGCAAAATGAATATCGTCTGTCGTTTTCATTCAACAAGCATTAGCTTAAGGTTTGGAAATTTTTAGTTTTCTATTGTGTTTTAGCATAACCACTTTTCGTATGAAAATATTGTTGTGATTATATCCATTTTTTATCCTATACTCTGCTCGTGCTGTGGGCTCTGCTCCTCATATTCACGAAATCTCTTTCATTCGTAAGTGAATATGATTAGTATGTATTTTTATTCTGATAGAAAGCAATCGAGTAGTGTTTCCTCTTTTCCTATAAAAGCATAGGATCTCTCAGATAACGGTGTAATTTTTTTTTAATTTAAGCTGATTTACAAGGACACAAGAATTACGAAAAAATGTTTTGAGGAAGGAATTGATTATAATTTAACATGTAAACCTTTTATAGGAGATAGAAAACGCTGTGCTATTCTTCATCATATAAATGGTAATTTCAGAAATTTTATTTTATTTGTTTATAAAATGGGTTATGTTAATGTGTCCACTAGATTTGCTTGTTGAAAGAAAAAAAACATGAGAATCCTTTTAAGGATATATATTTTTATCTGGTACTAAACTTCTCTTCTGAAAAGAGTTGACTGTAAATTTTATAAAACTAATTATGAGCTGGGGATTAACAGTTATTTCCATGTATGAAGTTGTTAAAAATTAAATATTACATTTAGAACAACTTTAAATGTTATGCAGTTTTGTATATATATTGCATAATTTCGGTTTCGGGCTCGAGCTCTGATGACACAAAATGTTTCTGTCTCGGGCGTGCTCGAATTTAAAATCGTCGGGCTCGGGCGGCCCCGGACGCCGAAAAGTGAGCCCGAACTCATCTCTACACCCTTATGTCTTTAAAAATCCAACTAATTAAATTTAGAGGGATCTAACTGTTGCATAAAGTTTAGGAGAATCCTGAATATGATGCTTCTATATGGGAGTGGCGACCTACGCACATGGTGCATGCCCGGGCTGTCCTTAGACAAACGTTTTTGTCCAAACTACTGTAAACGTACGTTCTAGAATTTGCAATAACCGCCTGTGTAATTTTTCGTGTGAGACAAATTAAAAATCATTAGCTTGGAGATCATGGTAATCTCACCAAAATGCTTGGCGTTTCGCTTTTGTACAGAATCGTTTCACCCAACCAATTATATACCCCACATGTTGTCGCTTTCATATCGAGACAACTTAGCTATGAATGGTGTCAGTTGTATTAAAGCCATTTTGTTTGTATGGCTACCTGTATCTAATACATGAAATAAAATCCTTATTTAATAAAATAATTTTAATTCGATTGTAGATATACTTCTTTTCAAATCATGTAGAATACACAGCTTTCTACCACATATATAAAAGTTATACAACACTATACCTATTTTTATAATAGATAATGGTAGGCTCACCAAATTTCTTGGCAATTCGTACAGAATTGTACAATTTGTACAGAATCGTCTCAACTAATCAAGTTTTGTAACCCTTATGTTAAATAATTATGTCGCCACATTCATATCAACGCACCTTATGTACAACTCAGATTCAAAATATTAGAATAATTACTTTTTTTTTCACAAACTGGAAATATCCTTTGGTAATTTAATATCTTTTAATGCAAATATGCAAACGATATTTTATTAAGAACTTATTGTTGATTAAACTTATTTATTATCTTAAAATTAATATCATTTCTGAAAAAAATAATTGAAAAAAAATTATTTTGAAAAGTCAAAATATTAGAATATTTATTCAAGTGGTTCAAAATATTAGAATATTTCGCATTAATTCCCCTTTAATTATCACCAATTCATAACTGGTGGCATCATCGATTAAATTCAGACGACTTTATTTAAAATCGGTGTTCTTTTTATAGTTTGTTTGCTTTTTCGTCTTAAAATGGCTCGTGTGGATGATATTCCTGAATCTATTAAACTTCGCATGTTTGATTTGTATCGGCACGGTAAAAATCAATGTTATATAGGAAATTATTTACATTTTTCGCAATCAAGCTTTAGTAGAATACTAACACAATATTCAAAAAATGGAAAATTTCAGAATAATCGCCGAAATGGCGGCCGAAAACCAAACGCATCTGCTAGAGCTTACAGGAAACTGAAGCGTATAGTTAAGAAAAACCGATTTAAAAGCGTGCAATTCTTGCACCGAAAATGGAAAGAAGAATAAGTTTAAGTTTCTACATCGAGAACATTAAGACGTCTCCATAACTTTAAGTTTGAATCTCGTATACCGAAAACAAAATCTCTCATGACTGTAAAAGAAAAACGTATAAGATTCAATTGGTGTAAATCAAGACGTTTATGGAGCAAAGAAGATTGGAAAAACATATTAGTTAGGGATGAAATTATCTTGTATAGATACAAAACATGCTTTCATCGCTAAATAATATATTTTCCCAATCTTCTTCGTTTCATAAACGTCTTGATTTACACCAATGGAATCTTATACTTTTTTTTTTTTTTTTACAGTCATGAGAGATTTTGTTTTCGGTATACGAGATTCAAATTTGAAGTTATGGAGACATCTTAATGTTCTCGATGTAGAAACTTCAACTCCTTCTTCTTTCCATTTTCGGTGCAAGAATTGCAAGCTCTTAAATCGGTTTTTCTTAACTATACGCTTAAGTTACCTGTCAGCTGTAGCAGATGCGTTTGGTTTTCGGCCGCCATTTCGGCGATTATTCTGAAAATTTCCATTTTTTTTAATATTGTGTTAGTATTTGACTAACGCGTGATTGCGAACAATGTAAATAATTCCCTATATAACATAGATTTTTTACCGTGCCGATACAAATCAAATATACGAAGTTTAATAGATTCAGGATTATCACCCACACGACCCATTTTAAGACGAAAAAGCAAACAAACTGTAAAAAGAACACCAATTTTAAATAAAATCGTCTGAATTTAATCAATGATGCCACCAGTTATGAATTGGTGATAGTTAAAGGAGAATTAATGCGAAATATTCTAATATTTTAAACCACTTGAATAAATATTCTAATATTACTTTTCAAAATATTTTTTTCAATTATTCTTTTCAGAAATGATATTAATTTTAAGATAATAAATAAGTTTAATCAACAGTAAGCTCTTAATAAAAAATATCGTTTGCATATTTGCATTAAAAGATGTTAAATTACCAAAAAATATATTTCCAGTTTGTGAAATAAAAATAATTATTCTAATATTTTGAATCTGAGCTGTATAAATGGTGCCAGTGTTATTAAAGCCATCTTTTTTATATGGCTACCTGCAGATGATACATCAAATTAAATCCTTATTTAATAAATTAATTTGATTTCGATTGTAGATTATGTTCTTCAAATCTTGGAGAACACAGTACATTCTACTACAGATATAAAAGTTATACAATATTCCATATCTATTTCCATGATTTCATTTTAAGATAAATTTATATAAAATTGCATAATACGGATAGAATTTTAAATGTTGTATTCAATTATGCAACGTCAGCGCCGAAACCGTTTGTATTTTTCCTTCCCTAAAAAAAGGTTAGGGCCTCAATTACAAATCGCGAATCCAGAATAATTTCTGAAATCTATACACAAATTAAACGTAGAGTAAACTAAAATAAATTGTACTTATGACACGTTAGTTGCGAAAGTAAAAAAAAAAAAAGCAAAAAACAGAAAGGCTTATTTTTCTGTAGCATAAATAAAAGAAAAATCTTTTCAGTGTAAAATATCAGTATATTTTCTGCCATCAGAATGCAAACGAGGCTCATATCTCAGCTAGAGAGGGAATATTGCGTTTATTTTTTTTCCAAATGTTCGAAAACTAAATGCGAAAAACTGAAAGTGATGTAAAAATATTGCTTCAGCTTACATTCTATGTGATATGTCCGAAGTATATAAAAAAAAAATGTTATTCTCTTGATCAATAACAGAGATTACTTCTATAAAAGCGAATTCAAAATATCGAATCAGAAAATTTGGTCACGATCATTATGTTGATGCATGTAGAAAAGCGGATAAAGGTTTTGTTAAAGTTTCAGTTTAGAAAAAAGAAACATATTTCTTCTCAATCTATTTTTTCATATATCGGTAAAAGCATCTTAAGACATTTTATTGAGTTTCATGTAAAATTTAGTTTTAAAAAAGGGGAAAATAATCCTTTTTCGTTCGGACAACAATTTTTGATGTTGTATTCCATTTATACGTAACTCAACGAAGGAGGAGAAAATGTATGAATTATTTCAATAAAATCAGAACATTCATTTAATGTTTTGCCGTTTATTGAAGCTAATTCATTTGAACTTCATTAAAAAAAATCATGAACTTTCTGGTAAGAAATTTTTAATATTTTTTTTAGATATCATAGCAATCGCGTTCAGTAAGAATTCATATCAGAAACTTAATTTAAATTATTTTTTATATTCAAATAACTTTTTTAATAAAACAAATTCTCAAATTTTTTGCAATAAATTAATATAAATATATATATTTTTTAATATGATAGCAAGCCCATTTTCTAGAATACTTTTTCTCTGTATCTAAAAGAAAACACAAGTTTTCTTCAAGGTCACATTAAACCTTGCAAAATTAAAATGATTGTACATGCATAATTATATTCCAAAAACACAGTGTAGCCCCAGTTTTTTAAAAATATTTGAAAGACTTATGATGCCGCATCTTGTCCTCGCGGGACCGTGGTCAAACAGTAAATAAGTTTTAATAGTAATATGAAAAATTCGATGAAAATTGGCATGAAAAGAGAAATAATAAGTAAGTATACATTTAATAGTCTTAAATAATATATTGTGGACGTTTCGTTTATTCAATTTAAATTTCCCCAGATACAGATTTAGTTTATAACAGCAGTACTATTAATTATATGCATAATACTGTTATGCATAGAATTATTCCCGCACTTGCTCATATGTGTTCAGTCAAGTTTAAGCACTCTCTAGTAAACTTAATGCTATGTTCAAGTGACATTGTTTATATTTATAATACAATTTTAAATGTATGCACATATTTTGCATCACGTTTATTTTCTAATACGATGCCATTAATTTGCGTATTTATCAATTTGTAAACAATTTTTTAATTCGTCCATCAAAAATGACATTTTACTTATAACAGTTTTCTTTTTATAATAGTGACTTACAGTTGTGAAATATGCCTCATTTTTATTTAGTTAGAGACAGCATACAGGAATAGAGGATTTTATGTAGTATCCATGGAACAGCATGAATTTGTAATAGAATTACACAAAATAAGTGTTTGATAAATGAACATAATTTATATAATTATATTATGTATGTAATTTTAGTAACGTGTTAATTTATTCAACTGCATAGTTTTTATTTTGATCAACGTTATAACTTTAAAAAGGAATTACTTCTGCTGGTTAGAAATCTGTTATATAAATTATCTGTATAAAATTTTAAACAAAAATTACATGCTTCAACTATGAAATATAAAGTAATTCTTGTTTACGAAAAAAGATGATAAAGATTATATCTACACCTTTCTTACGCTTGACAATGCGATGTTTTACACATTAAATGCAGAAAATTAAATTTTTAATGGATTTCCTTTCCAGTTCCTAGGAATATTAATAAAATGTATACAAAACACACTACTTCGTGCTCTCAAACGCTCAAACAATTAAACACACACACACACACACACATATAATAATAATAATAATAAATTTATACAAAACTTTGTTTTAAAACATAAACTTTCTTTTTTATGAAAGAAAAAAGGTCTAAATTTCTAATTGGATTATAATAATAAATTTTATAATCTCTAGATTCTTGTCCTTTTTCTTATAAGATTTGTTAATTTGTTTTACCTATAAGTGAGTAACATTCTGTGATCAGATTTTTTTCTCTGACCCATACACTTAAAAGAAATTTGTTAGACGTTCTAAAGAAAATAATTGAAACAATATTAAAATGATTTTATTTGCTTTAGTTGCGTAGCTTTTTAATGATTAAACATACAATTATGTTTTGCGCAATAGAAAATTTATTTAGATTTCCATAAAATTCTGCGTGAAAAATAGGTTACTATGAAGAATATATATTTTAAGTTTGTTTTTAAATGTTGCATTGTTCATACGAAGATGAAAAATAAAATTAATATTTAATTTACAAATATTTTTATATTATTAGTATTATTAGTATTGAGTGAACTTTATTTTCCTCATTTAATACTAATAAATTAATTTTACTTATACGGTTTAATATCTAGTTAATACTTGGTAAGTTTTAAACTAATAAAAATTTCATTTCACATGCCAGAACCTTTTTTCAATTGAAAATCTTAATGCGAAGTTAACATATTTTAAATTATAAAAAATAAATATTATAATTTTCTGCAGTTAAAATAAATAAATAAATAAATAAAATACTACTTAAAGAGTTGCATGACGAATAATTATCCTGGTTAAGTGATTAGAAAAATATATAATTGTTTGTTAATTACATAATGCAGCATTGGTTTTGTTATACAGAGCATACATATATGCTCAGCGTAGTGGCATTTCCATTTAAATGAAAATATGATTTGTTTTTAGTTCATTTCATATTTCAAAACCATTAATGTATTTTTTTTTATTATTCTTTATCTGTTTTCTTTATAAGATTCGCTTATACTATGAAATATTCAGCTATGTATTAACACCATTTTGCATCTAGTCACAAGATTTCATAAATTCATTTTTAAGATTTCGTGTATTTAAATTGTAATAAAAAGGACTCAAGAAACAGGTCCACTAAAAATGACTAGAACAAATGTTAAAGACTAATAAAATCACAACAAACAGTTTTTGCCTAGGAAACCAGACAATCAACGTAAATATCAATCAAACATGCAGGGCGAACTTCTACAAACAGAAAGAGATTTGTGTTTATATTTTTAAACAATAATAAAGATATTTTTGCGATAATTTCAACAGACTCATTTTTATTTATGTAAGACGCGATACCCTAAAGTGCAGGGCTAAAAGTGCATAGCCAGTAACTTCGTGTAAACTATCAGCTGTAGTGTGAATTATGAAAGGCTTATATTAATGTAGATTGCATAGGAATCAAGGCTCTTATCAGCAATTCTCATGTTGGAAGGATGTTTTATATTGTATCTGTATTCAGATTTCCTCAGAATCAGAGTACGATTGTTGGGAATATCGTTACAATAACCTCATTATTTGTTAAGATATGTTTAGCAAGTTATATACGAAACTTTCGGTTTGGTATGGAATGAAAGGTCCTGTATTTAGACAGATGTGCGTTTAATACAGCAATTTATCATGCATAATGTTGGAACTAAATTTAAAACTGCATTTGTCATCTCATTTATAAGAATCAAAGTACGCCTGTTGAAAATATCGTTAGGTTAAATTCATTATTTGTTAACTTGCGTTTTGCAAATTATATGTGAAAATTCCTCTTTGGATTGGAGTGAAACACAAAGTATTTTGTCAGAAGTAGGATGGAGACCCCAATTTATCACAGAAAACAGGATTTATCTTACCGTGTATTTGAGTTATCACCCGTAACAGATTTTAATAGTAATTTTGAAGTACTCTGTACATAGAATGTTAGTTTTTGAAAAACTGAAATTAGAAAATTATCTGAAAAAACATGAATAAAGATTTACTAGAAAAGCATTTGTACACATGAAAATTCACAAACAAGAAAAGTATTTCTAAACATTTAGTAACTAAAAAATTGCACATAAAATATATATATATGTTAAAATATGTTTCTGAGGACAGTTTTCAGAGAAATAGTCCCTGAGTAAAATGTATATAGTATTTGGTGCCTTTCACAACTTAGTAGTTTATCAAACAAACGGACAAGTGGAAAGATAAATAAGAGTTTAGAAAATCAATTGCATTCCCAGTTTCCCCAGAAAAGCAATATATAGTCTATTTATTCACGAGCTAAGCTAAACTTGCATCAATATCGTATGTCGCAGAGTAACGATAGATTTATTCTGGAATATGTCACAGATCATTCTTCAAACTACCATTTTATTTTAACCTATTAGAAAGAAATCTAACTTAACTACTTAATCTACTACAATCACGCTAAAACACCGTTCGTTAATATTAATCCTGAGGAAGAAATTTTTTAAGATAGCTCGTTTCCATTTCAAAATTTTTAAATGCTTTTTTTTCTTTTTTTTGCACTGAGTAGCTCCGATAGATCTGTACAAAGGCAGTTTCTAACTTTTGCTATTTTCTTTTCATGTTTTTTTTTTTTTTTTTTTTTTTTTTTTTTTTTTTTTACGAGAATACTTTCACTTTCGAAACCGGTTCCGAAAGTAAAAGTATCCTAGTTAAAACAATCTATGATCAAAATCAAAAAAGTAAAAAACATCCTTTATACAGATCGACCTCAGCTTTTCAATGCAAAAAAAATCGTTCAAAAATATTCAAATGCAAACGCGATATCTTTAAAACTGTCTTCCATTGCATTAACATTAGCGAATGTGTGCTTTCGCGTGAGTCATGTGACCTTTTAAGAACAAACTTTAATAGGCAATATGATTACAAAATAGCGTGTTATCGTAAAAAATAAATAAATAAATAAATAATATGAGATTTGATATATAAAAAAAAAACTATTTCGATGTGCCAATCCTAAAACTTTCTACTATCTCATACATGTTAATACTCGAAATAAAACCTTGTCGAATTCGAAAATTAGACCTAGATTCGACGCTTAGCGGATTCAGTTTCGTTCCCCCTACCCCACCCACATCTTCTTTTTTTTTCGCCATATACAAATGTAGTTACACATGTGAACAAGTAGTTACACATGTTAACACTTCAATATTATTTGTTCAATACTATACCAACTTTGATTTTCATCTTAAATTTCTGCTTCAGTCAATTAACCTGAATACAAACTAGTTAATCTAAATCATGATATTTATTAAATCGATAGTTTTTCTATATTCTGTTGTAATCAGCTGTTTGCGAGTAGCCGACATAGCAGTACGCGAGTTGTCGTCGCTGCACAAGCAGCCGATGGACAATGGAATTACGAAAAATCGAGAAAATTATACAAAAATCGCTGTCACAGCGCCCCTTTCCAGCAGAGTATTTTCAAAATCAAGAAGGACCTGTTTGCCACAGCCATATACCTACACAAAAAATTTGGTTCAATTCTATGCATAACTTCATACACTTATTGATAGTACAATAATAATAATGTCACAGACATCGCTATTTAGGCGCTCCCTTCCGGAGGAATATTTCCAAATCGAAGGAGAACCTGCTGGTCATAGCCAAAAATATGCACAAAAAATTTGGTTCAATTATATGCATAACTTTATACAGTTTAAAATTGTACAGTAATTAAATTGCACAGACATCGTTTTTAAAGTGTCCCCTTCCGGCCCAATTTTTTCAAATTCATGATCTGCTTGTCATTGGCAAAAACATACACAAAGACTTTGGTTCAATTCTATGCATAACTTCATACACTTTTCGATGTTACAATAATGAAAATAGTACAGATATTGCTATTAACAGCGACCCATTCCGGTGGAATACTTCCAAACCTGCTGGCCATATCCAAAAGCATACACAAAAAATTTCGTTAAATTCTATGCATAACTTTATACACTTTACGAACTCGAAAAATGAAGATAGCACAAACATTGCTATTACAGCGCCCTTTTCCGGCAAATTTTATTCATATGCAGGGACGACCTACTTGCCAAAGCCAGAAACATACACAAAAAAAATTGGTTCAATTCTATGCATAACTTCATACACTTTTCGATGGTACAATAATGAAAATGCACAGACATCGCAATTAAAAGCTCCCACTTCCGGCGAAATATTTTCAAATTGAAGGAGGACTTGCTTACTACAGCCAAAAACATACATAAAAAAGTTGGTTCAATTCTATCCAAAACTTACTACACTTTTCGATGGTAAAATGGCGACACTCGGACACACGGACAGACAAACATTTTGTATAAACATGTTTTGGGAAATCTCTTACCCCCAAAACGTGTAAATCTGACGAAAACCGGAAGTAGAAATAAATTTCGATTACAATACTTTCTTCTATTGAAGATTGAAGAAAGTAAAAATTTAGATAAATATCTAGAATCTCAAATAAAATTATAGTAATACGGTCTTAAAATTAACATAAAAGCAAAAGCTAATGTCGTTATAATTTTTAATTTTTTGGTGCTTAAATAATAAAGAAACAAGCATTACAAAAGGAACTGCTTACGGAAATAGACGTCAATTAAATATTATTCCTAGTAGCAAACCAGTATTGATTACAATGTTATACTGAGGCCTAATATTGAGCAAATAGCTCAATCGTCGGAAATACTTTTAGTGAAATACTATGTCAGTTAAATATTGGCACTACGTCTAAAATCTTGCAATGGAATTCCTACTTTACACAAAAAATGTTACTAATTCAACTTCCATATTGCACAAATTTTAGAAATAAATGGGAAAGTCATTTCATTCCAATTCGCTGCAATGTTATCAAAACAAAAACACCGGGTATTTCAGAATTATTCCAAGCCAATATTCAAACGATTTGCTAAAATAAACGCAATAAAGGCGATACCGTCCCAATATTGTTCTGCTAGGGATTATACTTATTTAAATAATTTTATAAAGTTTATATATTTTTATGTATTTCTGATGCAAGGAAATGATGATTCTTTTTAAAATTGCTTATATTATGTTAAAGTAATAATATTAAAATATGTATTTCTTCGAAACTAAGTGCCGTAAAATTATAAGTAAGTCTAAAAGAAGTTAAAATTACACTTTAAAAAAATATTCATCATATTTTTGACAATGAAAATTATTTTTATCATGATTTTCTCACTTTTTTTCAAAGATACCTATTCCAGTTTACCAGAGTAAGTTAATATAATGAGTAAACAAACATACATATATTATTAATTAATTAATTTTCTCCATGGCCAAAAAATTATTGTGTTTTTATAATTAGGAGGATTCGAATAATCTTGGTGATATTATGTTAGTATTATTATTGAAATAAATCTATTTATTTATCACATACTTCCTTAGTATTTTGTGTAGTGTTAGACCTTTATAGTTATAAAATTCAACAAACTGTGAAACAAACGACTTCTATAGCGGAGCTTCTGGCCAACAAATCAATTTTCTTCCTCTTTGACCGTTTGATATCCTTCTTTATTGACAATGTAACCTCCAAGTAACTGACATTCTAGTTGACAGTAAAAAAACCTTTATTTTCGAGAATATATAGGGCCTTTTGAAATAAAATATTCTATTTTCCCCTAAAAATCGGTTTTCTATTTGATATTTTTAACTCGTCGTATAATTTATTTCTGTTTTTGAAAATGTTAAAACGACAGGGGAGTTAATTTACAGAGTATAATTCACTCGATAGCTGTAATTTCCACACCTTCAATAGGACGGAATTCTAACGAAAAAAGACCCTATTTTTTTTAGAAACTGGATTAAAGGACTCTCATAACTAAAAACAAAAACTCTGATTAAGCAAGAAATATGTATACCCAAATTCAAAACTTCTCAAAGCAATAACTTTACGGGGACTCGCGAACTTTAATTTTGATACGTATAAAAAAGGGGCACTGTTTTTGCTCGATATTTAGTTCTCGATTTCATTTAAAAGTTACCGCTGGAGTTTCTGTTTCGTAAATGCACTGTAAAAAAACCACTGTAAATTTGCCAGCACAACTCGATCACAGTTGAATGTACGGTATCTTTCTTCGGTTTACTGACTATTTAAACATGAAAAATACAGTAGTTGAGTAAAATTAACAGTACAATTTACTGGCAATTTTGGACGCATTTGGACCACAGCACAAACTACTGGCGTCAAAATTGCCAGTACATTGTGCTGTTAATTTTACGCAACTACTGTATTTTCCATGTTTAAATAGTCAGGAAACCAAAGAAAGATACAGTACATTCAACTGTGATCGAGTTTGTGCGCGAGATGAACAGTACTTTGTACTGTAAAAATGTCGTTTTTTTACAGTGTGTCGTTTGTCAACGGATGTTGGTTTTTAGCTTCGCTATCTAAATTTTCTTCATATGAAGAATATGAGAAAATTAGATGATCTTGAATGAATATTATCTCTCGGACAACACTTTTAATTATGAGATACACTTGGTAAATTATTTTCATGAATAATAATGTCATGATAGCAATGATTATTGATTTTGCGATATTACAAGCCAGATTTGACATTATCGCGATTTACAATAGATATTCATATCTTTTATCATCTTGTCCTGTAGTAGAATTATATTGTAATATAGCATACTTGCCAATTTCCAATATGTCTTCCGTAAAATGTGAATTACTTTGACCCGGGTTACCCACGTTTAAAACAAGAAAATTTATTTGATGTACCTTTACTTATAATATTTCTAGTTTCTGCGTGGAACTTATTTAGTTTCATTTTCTTAAAATATTTCCGGACCGAAACGTGTCTAACCTTGGTCAAATTAACTCACATTTTACGTAAGAACAGTTCGAAGTTGGCAAATTAGATATTGTGCCAATAGGATTAGATAAACGAGAAGTAAATTCTGTTACGTCTTGATGGAAAATAATAATGTGTCCAGTACATCTGAATTGCCCAACTTTTAGCCCATAGACAAATTGATTATTGGGTGACCATGAGTAATTAATTTTTCATTTTTTTTTCAAAATATCCGGTTGTAAATAGGATCAAAATCCCTGACAAAAGAAAAAAATATTTAATTAATTTTTGACAGCAAACTTACGACGACCATTACAACATTCGTTTTCTCCAAAGTGTAAATAGAATCAACGACGATGGCAAACATTATTTTAATGAGTAAAAGAAATATATTAAACTTTTGATGAGTAGATTTAAAATTCATAAAAGGGAGGAAGATTGTAGGGGAAAGTGTTGTACCTTGAACATACGTGTACCTTAGACCTACACAGTTTTTAGCTTTATCTATTGGATTTGTATAAAACTAATCAATATAATTTTGAGATATACTATTAGATTTCACTTTGCAGTTGGTCACTTTACTATAGACTACATATGTTGAAGACAATTGTTAAAAAATGATTTGTTCATCAAAAAGTAAATTTTTTAATGTAACAACTTTTCATTATATAACGTTGTCAACAGCTATTTGTTTTAAATTCAAAGTTATACATAAAAGTGTATTTATAGTGCATTATGAAGAAGATTTCCAAATAATGTTAATCCCAATTACAAATTGGTAAGAAATAATTATTTTTTAAGTCACCAAGTGTTGTACCTTGAATCTAGCACTGGTGTTGCACATTGAACAGGTCCAAAGTACAACACAATTGCATATTATTCTATTAAAAGGCCAACAGATGAAAATGTTATTTCACGAGAGTTTATCAAGGATCAAAGTATCATTATGGAAGGAATTAAAAACTCAATTCTATATGTATACCACTTGTGACAGAAAATATGCATAAAGGATGACAATGGTGAAGAAAAGATTATTGTTGTGTCATTGAAACGTTTTAATAGAATTAGTGTAGAATTCATATTTGAAGAAAATATATTTTTCAATCAGTTGAGAACAAATTATTAGAATTTTTCGAGATCCTAGTCCTATTGTAAGAGTCAGAATAATTCATTACGTATTTCCTAATATATATTATCACTTTTGAAAAATAATCTTAATTTTTAGGCACCTATTTTTATTATTTTTGCATACTTTTAAAGCAAACATGTGTAGAAAATATATAAATGCAATAAAGTATTTAAAATGTAATTGATATTTATTGTGGTTGGAATTATCCCTCTACACTTTTCCCTGTAATTGCACATTCTCTTTCATACTGATTAAAGAAAATTTAAATAAATATCTATGATAAAACTTTAAATAAATATTTATGGCAAAACTGTTATTAAATAGACTTTAAAATTTATTTTAAATACAGCATAAAAATGTTTCATGAATTAATTTTATTTTTCACCTAAAAATTATTCATGGCCCATGGTACAACATTCTTAGGACCAAGGTGCAACATGGGTGTTGTACCTTGGTTCTAAAATTAATATTTCTCAATTAAAATAAAAAATATGATACGCCTCTAAACGCCGCGGTTGTTTTTCGAAACTCACCACTATTTCGCTGTTGAAGGCAAGCTGTCAGGTGCTTATCTCTGACTCGTTATGTTTTAATCTATAATTATTCATTTTTGCATTGATGATTTTGCATTGATGACTGAACGATTTTTAAAAACAGACCTTCAGAAGCTGTGAAGCAGCTGTATGCACATTTTGTATACATATATTTGTGTTATTTCACTTTGTTCATTCTTTCTTTGTACATTTAAACTTAATTGCGTATTCGTGAAAACGGCATCATCACAGCGTAAAACCTATTCATTGTATCGATGTCTAAATTGTCGAACTCTCTTTTCACACTTTAATGAACGTCTATGGTCGCGTTGTTTCAAACCAGTAACTGCACAAATTAGCGGCCCTTTATTTAATTGTAAACTACTCCAAAATATCAAAATAATAGAAATTTATACCAGTTGTAATTTTTTCAACAGAGCGAAAAGGGTCTAGGCCTTGATTCGAGCCCAGGATCTTGGATTAAGCTGACAAGCTCTTACAATCCATGCTTGGACAAATCCCTGCATGGACACTTTTTCACTGAGCTGAAAAAAAAAATAGAAGTAGAATGATTTCTTTTCCAACTAGTATGACTGTGTTAAAATAATAAAATATAATTACATATAAAATGTTTATGGGAGTTCCTTTATCTGTGGTTTATTTTATCGAACAGCTTCAGATAACGGATCAGATGCCATTGCCAAAAGTCTGTCTGCGTGACATGTGTCTGCCTAATTCGTAAAGTTCATCTTACTTGGAAGAGCGCTGGCAACATAAACTAATGTCATGAGTTTAAATCCCGGCCTGGATACTTTTTTACTCAGTTTGAAGATTTATAACCCGTGTAATTTCTTAATCAATCAGTATAACTGTGTTAAAATAATTAAAAATGAAATTCAAGTATCAAATAATAGTTAAGCTTACGTAAGTATTTTGTGAAGTTATCTGTCCATATTTTTAATATTTTTTTTTTTTTCTAGGGGAAAATTATCTGCACTTTTCAAAATAAATATGAGACTAATCGTAAAACGCAATAAGAATACTATATAATTTTCAGCTGAAATTATATTTGCTGTCTTAAAACAAAATAATAAATAATGCACTACAACTTCAGAATTCATTAACATTTGACGGCTGACACTATGATCTTTTAACACCGATTATTAAGCGTAATTGCGTATAAAAACTATTTTTTAGTTCCTTTATCTGTGGTTTATTCTTTCGAACGATTTTTAAAAACAGACCATATATCCTTGCAAAAGTTTGTCTCAGTTAAATGTGTACACCGGATACGAGCTGAATAGCTAAGTTAAAACGGCCGGCGTTGGCTGCTTAAGCTAATGCCCTGCACTGTAAAAAAAATAATGGCAGTTTTCCAGAAGGAATCGGAAAAATAGTTGCCCTTATCGTACCGGAACAATTTCCAACCCAGCTCGGAATAAAATCCGTAAAATACCGTTTTACTGACTATTTGCTTATTTCTACGGATTTTGTTCCGAGCTGCGTCGGAAATTATTCCGGTACGATAAGGGCAACTATTTTTCCGATTCCTACCGTAAAACTGTCAGTATTTATTTTACAGTGTGGGTTAAAAACCCGACCTGGAACTTTTTCACTCAGTTGGAAACATTACCACTCATATGATTTTTTAACATCGATATTGTGTGGTTAATTTAATTAAGAATAAAATTTCAGTAATCAAATGATAGTTAGGCTTGCCTATATATTTTGTGAAGCTCTTTGTCCATATTTCTAATTTTGTTTTACAGTGAAAAAAGTATATGCAACTTTTCAAAATAAATATGAGACTTTGATAAAACTACCATTTCAAATGAAATAATATTTACAATCTTGAAAAAACAAATAACACACTACATCTTCAGAATTGGCAAAAATTTGTCCTTTCACACTATAATCCTTTAACATCGATCAGTTTCTAATGCATAAATGTGATTTTCCTTTAAAAATAAATCTGACAATTTTATGTATTGCTCTTTCTGGAGTTTGGAATGCAAAGCATGTCCCATTATCCCCAGCCTCCCCTACTGCGTTGAGACTATTTCTATAAATTTAAGAGAGAAATGACCTCAGATTCCACGAAGAGACTAGCATCAATTATTTGGTAAATTCCGTACATACATAATAGTTAGGGTATTAATACTAGTTAATTCCTGAATACAGATAAAAAAAAAAACAACAATTACACATTTTGATTTTTCTTATACATTTGATATACAGGATACCCATAAAAGAATGTCCCAGTTGTAAATTTTAATCGTATCAACAGTAAGTGTTGTAATGTGTTGATCCAAGGTGATAAATAAAGCGTTAAGCCAACAGTTCTACATAAAAGCGCATGCGCGAGTACTGCTTTGTTATTTACTCGGTTGCAATGTCAGATATGCAAAATTGCGAATTCTGAGCGTAAAGAGTTATTCCTCAGCTGAAGATTTAAAAGCCGTTAGAGCTATGCGATTTTTTCCTCTGAGTCTTTTTTTTTTTTTTTTAAGCATCGTGTCTACGTTATCGTGTACATTACCTAATGATTTGCCAAAGTTGAGACACATATTGAAGAGGCTATTATTTCCATTACTCTAGTCTTTTAAACTGAAATGTAGGAAGAATTGAACTTTAGGCTAGATGTGCGTCGTATTACTAAAGGTGCACATATTAAACATTTGTAAAAAAACTAGGTTAGTTTACCTTCAATTTGATGTATGATTTGTTGTAAATAGTCTAAATTAAGCTGTTCTAATATACGATTGCAAGTGGGGCATTATGTTACGGGGATTCTGCATAATATTTTCTTTTCAACTAAAAATTAGAAACTTATGTTAACACAAGGGAATAAATTTCATATATTTTGGAATTAATACGAAATCCCGAATTAATTTTTAAAGTATTATTATCTTATTACTTAAACTGGGATAACTTGATGCTTTGAATATTAGAGTGCATATTTTGGAGCATTATTCCCTAGAGTTATTATGTAATTTATCAATAATTTAAATTAGAAAATAGTTCATTAAGAATGATTGAAGGTTCGATGAAATTACATTAGAATCCCTTTTACTTCGAATTATGGATATTCTTTTTGTCTATTAATCAGATGAGAAATATATTCTTAGTTAACAGACAAATAATAGTTAAATTATTCTGTAATAAAATCAGAATTTAGAACATTTTCTTTAAAAATGACACAATAATTAGAAAAATTCGATATTAGTAGTATAATATTTTGATAGATAAGATTTACTGCAATTTTCAATCCAGATATCATTCATTAAAAAGATGCATAACGTAGTGTAGTCTGCTAACTCTTTTTGATAATATTGTTTTCAGGGAACAATTTCTGCCTCACAAAAACATCTTAACCCATTTATGCCTGAATTTTTGTTTTCTTAAATTTCTTGGTAAAATCACATTAATATGTTGCAAAATAAACGGGGAAAATACTAAAGAAATTTATATTTTTGTATTCATTTGATAAACTGTAAACGCACTAAATATGGGAATATCCATGTGTGGAAAAAGGCATAATTATATGTTTTGTTTAAATTTACATAAATTAAGTTTTTAAATTGTATATTATATACTATAATTAGTATTTTTATGAACTATTAAAAAATATATATTTATTTCTTTACAGAAACTAATAACATAATAAGTATTATGATAAGATTATGACTTATCTATTTGGACCCTTGATACAAAAAATACAAATAAAGTTACTTTTTACATTTCGCTATCTTGAAAATTTAAAATCTACATTCACCGAAAAAGGTCTTCATTTAAGCAAATAAATATCTATCTTATACTGTCATCTCTCGGTAATAGATAAAGACATTTTTAGATAATTAATTCATGCTATTTTCATGTTGAAAAGAAGAAGAAAATTATAACAATTTATTAAAATTCGAAACTCCCAAAAATGGGACGCTGTGCATGAACGGGTTAAGAAGAAAATCTGAAAATGTATGTTGACTAATTTTGTTTTAACCACTGTTTTACCTATCTAGATTACAGGGTAAAACCCTCAGTTATTGACAAAAAACCAGTACACTGTAAAACAAAAATCTGTAATTCTACAGGTGTAAAGTTACATGCTTATTAAACTTTCATCTGTAACAACTGTACAAAAAAAGCTGCAAATCTACAAAACTAGTTTTTGTAAAGCTACAGAAATCTGTAACTTTACAAATCAATATGTTAAAATTACAGTAATCTTACTCAACTTTTTTCTGCAACCCTGGTTGCAGTTACATGAAAAGTTCTAGGCATCCCAGTTTCCTAAAAAATTCTTAGTAACCTTACAGATTTTTTTTTTTTGGCACAAAAGTGTGCGTGTTACATGAATTTTTGCTGTTGCCGTTACATAAAAGTTTTAGGAATCCCAGTTTCCTAGAAAAACTTTAGTAAATTTACAGATTTCTATTTTACAATGTAGCTGAAAATTCAACAATATTCTAATACAAATAAGCATCTTCTTGTAAAATTCTGCAATGTAATTCATCAATGGTTTCAACTACCAAATTGTTCATTAAAAATGATTGAATGTCTAAGACTGTCACACTAGTATACCTTTTACTTTCAATTATGTATATTCAATATGTGCATGTATCGTATGATAAACATATTCTTATTAAACGGACAAATAATTGTTCAATTTCTGTACATTAAAAATATAATTAGAAAGTTTTGCTTTTGTGATATGTCGTTTTATAGTACAACTTTTATAACAACGTTTAACAACGTTTATAACAACGTTTTATAGTACAACTTTTAATATTTATAGTACAACTTTTTTGTAATATTAATTATAATTTTCAGTTCAAATATCATTGATGAAATAGGTTCGGAATGTACTATTACTCAATTTCTGCATCGCCTTAACGTCTTAAGCGGGAAAAATGGAAATTCGTACTGACTGACTTTGTTTAAATCGCTATGTTTGCTTATCTAGATTAGTTCTTTGAACAGAAAATTATTAAATATTTTTTCTATAAAGGTTTGTAAGATATATGAATACCACTTTTTGAAATCAAGAGCACAATTTCTGTTATTTGTATCTAATTACTTGAAATTATGGCACTAGAATTGCGTTTTTCTGGAGTTTGTTTTACATAAAACAACAAAATATCGTAACATTCAGAGTATAATAACTCGGTGGGCTTTGGTCTTAGTATAATGGAATTTTTCTCTTCTACTTTTTAAAGCAAATAAAAATTTTTTCTAACGTAATCTTTAGAAGATAAAATAGCACCAAAAAACTGGCGATTTAACACAATTAAATCATAAAACTTTGTATAAATCACTATAAAAATACACAAAAAACATACAGGACGCGTTTCGGGATAGAAATTTTAACAACCCATCATTAGCCGAATTGAACACGTTACCGTAATGGGACAAGGTCACAAATGAACTGAGAGTTAAAAAAAAATAAATTTTCTAATTAAAAGAAATATCTATTTTCACTTAAATAGATTTTCATTTAATGAAGAGCACCATTTAATAAATTTTTGGTGTTGGAACTGCACCTCCTAAATTATACCAAACATGCACAACTATAAAAACGTCTAAACATATACCATAAACAACTAGTATGCTGTGGCCATCACAAAACTTTCTTCTATCTCACACTTGTCAATACTTCAAAATTCATTATCACAGTGCGTCTATGCTCATCATGAGGATTCTAAAAAGATGAAATTCCGTGCATTAATTCTTGAGATATTACTGTTCCTGAAACCGTGTAAATCCATCAAAATGCAGCATAGCAGCGCCACCTTTTGGGTAATTTATACCAGAACCTAATTATCATCAACTTATGTCAATGTCTAAATGAATATGAAGTTTGGGGAAAATCCGTGCATTAGTTCTTGAGTTAGAGCTATTGCGCAAATCATGACAAATGTAGAATAACAGTGCCATCTGTTGAGCGATTTACAGAACCACATAATCAGCATCAACATTTATCAAAGTGTACTTGAATCTGAAGTTTGATGAAAATTCGTGCATTAGTTCTTGAGATAGAGCTATTGAGGAAATAGTGCAAAATGCAGCACAGAAGCGCCACCTAATGGGCGATATTCAACCACTCGTAGTCAGCATCATTTCATCTCAAAGAGTAACTGAATCTGAAGTTTGATGAAAATGTGTCCATTAGTTCTTGAGATAGAGCTATTGCAGAAATCGTGAAAAATGCTGTATAGCAGCGCCACCTGTTGAGCGATTTACACCAAAATGAACAAAATGTCAATTAATATCAAGGATTAACTGATTCTGAAGTTTGGTGAAAATTGTTGCATTAGATCTTAAGATACAGCTATAATGGTAATTCTGAAAAGTGCAGCATAACAGCGCCACCTGTTGAGCAATTTGCACGAAAACACAAACAGCACTAATTCATATCAAAGCATACTTGAATCTGAAGTTTGTTGAAAATCCAAGCATTAGTTGTTGAGATAGGGCTATTGCGGAAATTGTAAAAATGCAGTATAGCAGCGCCACCTGTTGAGCGATTTACACCAAAATGTACAAAACTTCAATTCATGTCAAGGACTAACTTAATCTGAAGTTTGATGAAAATCCGTGCATTACTTCTGGAGATTGAGCTATTGCGGAAATCGTGAAAAAGGCTGCATAACAGCGCCACCTGTTGAGCGATTTACACCAAAAACAAATCAGCCCCAATTTATATCAGGGACTAACTGAATATAAATTTTTATTAAATTCCGTGCATTAGTTCTTGAGATAGAGCGCCCACAAAATTTGTGTCACATACAGACAGACAGACTCACAGACAGACATTTTGTAAAAACATGTTTTTCGGGTTCTCTGACCCCTAAAACGTGTAAATCCGTCGAAAACCGAAAGTCGAAAATTTTCACGAATCCAATACTGATTTTAAAATTCAATAACTTCCAAACGGAGACAGATATTAAAAAAATTCTTGCAGGAGGGTTATGCATAAAGTCAAAAGTTTTATTACAGTGATTTTCGATTTTAGTTAGAATTACAAACAATAGATGGCGCTGTAAGCAATAGTCGCTAAATACAGGCTCGATTTTTGGTCCTTTCTGTTGTTCCACGCAGAAAAATTAGATGGAAATGTATTATCCGGGCCACGAAGTACCAAAAATCGAGCCTGAATTTAGCCTCTATTGATCGCAGCGCTATCTATTGTTTGTAATTCGAACTAAAATCGAAAATCACTGTAAAAAAACTTTTGACTTTATGCATAACCCTCCTGCAAGAATTTTTTTAATATCTGTCATCGTTTGGAATTTATTGAATTTTAAAATCAGTCAGTCCTTTTTGGGACACCCGGTATATCGATTGCTTATTATACACTAATAACAGAACGATATTGTGCTAATATTGATTGTATTGGCTATATCATGGCCAATATTTGGATATAAGATTGCCCTAAAATTGGGTAACTATGTTTTTCAAAATGGTACATTTGAATTGAGAAATATTTCCTCCTTTATTTTTAGCACTATTATAATAATATTGAGGAAATGTTGGTGCAATAATTCTTCAGTACTGACTGTTAATTACAAATACTTCCAATTTAAAGCCAATCCTTTTTTGCAATAGAGACAATTTATGACATCTATTTCCATTGCAATGCCAATATTTAAGCAATATTTTTACTGCTATTTCTTTTCAAAGCAGCATTGGTTCAAAATTACTCTTCAATATAACTAGTGCAACCAATGTCAGTTTGCTACTATGGAAAGATAAATTCATTTTCAGTTCAATGTAAATAATTAATAATGTAAATAAAACCTTGTAAAATTCTACTATTAATGATTCATAATCCAGATAATATTTTGGCGTTTTCCAACAACTGCGTGTATAATATTTTATTTAAGTAAAAATATGTATCACAGACATTTCGTTATTTTTCTGGTTAAAGATAGATATTCTTCATAAACAATTAATAAACATAGATATGATAAATAAGCATATTGTATAACTAAAAATATTTTAAATTAATAATAGTGTTAAAGGAAGCTTCACAAATTTATTATAATTAGGTTACATTACGTGTTTTACCAGCTTCGCTAATTTCTTAACAAAAAGTTAAAATAAATTGATACGCTTGATAGCGATCAACAGAAAAGACCAGGTTAAGTCTTAAATTACTCTACAAAGTACGATACTGATACAAAGAACAGCCAGACTCGAGAATAAATAACCCATATTACTTCTCTTGGAAACTAGAACGAAATTTTCTTTCACAAGTGCTGCTAATTTGTCTTTCAGTTCTATATGTTAGAATATTTAACGGTTAAAGAGGAAAATTAGTTAAATAGTCAGAAACTTTATCAGTTAATTACAGCCCATAATATTTGTTTGGAAAATCTGATGAAAAATAGATAATACTTTTATCAGCTTCGGTAAATTTACTTTCTCCTACGGATGTTAATTCCTCTTTTGCGAACTTATGCTGAGTTATATTTCTTTATAATTTTTTAAGACAAGAATCATGAAATTATATAAAGATTATTTTTATTTAATATACAATAGCACATGTCTGTCTCTTTTAACCTCTTCAGACCCCAGGGTTTATTATTATATATTTTTTTAACTTCAGTTATGAATTTATATTAACAAACCGATAACTAAGAAAGATTGAAAAGTGAAAAAAATTAAAATGTATTTTTTTAACATAAAATTCGATGATACATGGGGACCCAATAAGTACATTTTTTGACAATTTGTTAGGATTTTTTATTTTACTTTTTTCTGCATTGCATTGAAAAAACAATGCAAAACGTGAAATAATTATACATTTAAAATTTTTTTATTTCTAATGGACTCTACAAATGGTATCTTAACGTACTGAAAAACTATTTAGGTTTTCGTTTTTGCACATTTCGTGCACTTTTTCTGCAAGCCATTTTGATATAACACGTATCTCGCTAAAAAAGCACTATAAGAAACAAATTGTTATTTTGTTTAGTTCTGCTATCTCTAAGGCTCCATACACACCAATTTCCTTTTTTTACCATTATTTATATACGTGAAAAAAAAAATGTAAAGATGTGTATCTTATAGGATACATCGGGTCTGAGGAGGTTAATATTCTTCATATCAGCCGTGTTCAAACGTTATATATTAGAAGGGTGCATATTCATGCTAATATGGATATAATTTGAACTTTTATTTCTATATTTATGAGCTAAAAATATTTAGTTTTAAGATAACAGATTTTTTGATAAAGATTAATCTCTTCTTATCATTTTAAAATTAAAATAAATATTAGAAATATACAGTAACAGTTTGCCCAATATCAAATGTATTCAATACATATGCATCTGTATATTAAATGAAATATTAAAAATTGTTTCGTCTTTTGCTCTAGATGGAATATTATTAAAATCTACCCTTCACTATAAAAAATGTGTGTAAAGTTATTACATAATATCGGTGGCAGCATTACTGCCTCTTATTATTGGAATAATTTAACCTATGTAACTGCTGTAACGTTAAACCATAATAATATGAATTCTGATATTTTCACATTATTTTGGTGTAATATTAGAACATTTATATCAGTTAAACTACTCCATAAAATAGTGGTAGCATGCTGTCCTCAATATTTTGGAGTAATGATATCCTAATTTTTTACGGTGTTCGGATAGCACAATAGTTACTTTCACAAAATTCCAGATTAAATAGTAATTTACAGATGTAGATAATCGTCACTAAGCAAATAATCTCAAAATTATGTAAGTAAATTCCGGAAGCAAATATCCTAAAATAGAGATCCAAATGCCTCATCTAAGTTTGCCAAATGCCTCATCCGAAGATCCAAGTTTTCGACAACTGAATTCAACAAAGGACTCAAATTAACTATCACTCGAAACCTGCTTTTCCTAATGTGGAACGTAGCCCCCCCCCCCCCCAAAAAAGGGCAATTTTGTTTTTAAGAGAGTCAATTCTACATTTATCATTAACCCATTCGAGGTCAGATTTTTCTTTCATGTCGGCGATTAAAAATAAAAGTTATAACAGCTAATTCCAAAAATAAAACTGGATAATTCTTTGCAAATTTTCAAAATCTTACATTTAAAAAAAATTAATCTGCAACAGTAACCGGAACAATCTCTCTATTCTAAAAAAAAGTAACTACCGCTGTCACCGCCGCCGCCGCCGCCGCCGGTTTTGAATTTTTTGTGACCGGAGGTCTTTCTTCGTTAACATTAAGAAACATAATGCATACAAAAATATGAAAATCGGTAGTATTATACACAAATGTTTGATAAACACGCTGATGCAGACAGATTTCAGATCGAAGAATTATTTAAAGAGATATTTAATGCTAAAGTTGGACAAAATCGTTCCACTAAAAAAGTTTTATAGGAGCAAAAAATGTTCATAGGAATTTAAACATTTTTAGATCATTTTATGCGTTAGAATTTGCCGGAGTGCAGATTGCATTAATTTTTTTTATTTTGACTCATTTTTTCAGGTTTTATTTCTATTTTAAATTCAAATTTTCAGCATTTCTAGAGATATTTTTTACAGATTTCAGAAAATTGTACTAATTTAAACTGTTGCCAACTGTATAAAAAGCGCAAGCAATAATGTTTGCTTCAAATTAAAAATTTATTTACACGTGACTATTATAAACAGGAAAAAAACTTTCAAATTAGAATTAAATAATTATGTATAAAAAGCAGGAACTTATTAAAAATTACGTCATAAAAAGTATACACGACACGTGAATTTTAAAAGAGAAAGGATATTGTAAAATAATAAATTCATTAACATGCGTTAGAAGTCTTAGGAGAAATTACGTCATATTTACGTCACATTATAGTTATTACATAAAATGAACACAAAATAATATTGCAAAAAAGTTTAAATTTAGAAATTGCGCTAGACATTTATTTAATATTTTGAGAGGATATTTTCAACTATTTTTGTTAGGAAAGCGCAAATAATATTTCATTGCTAACAAAAGTACTTTCACGCGATTATTTAAAAGAGAAAGAATAGCTTGGTAAAAATTACGTCAGATTAAAAACGATTAATTTAAAATGTCTCATTTAAAAGAACTTTCTTTTCGCTTTGTTAAAAAATACCAGGAGACAAAGACTCTGTTTACTTAATTCCTTTTATATTAGCTTATTTTGAAATGTTGTTACACGTGTCTACGTCATCAAGTTATTTTTATTTCGACGTTTTATTTGTATTTTTATTAATGTTGTACGAATTTATTTGTTCATTCGTTATTTAAAATAAAAATTATGTCAATTTGTATAATTTGGCGAGTGGTTTGGCGATTTATATAATTTGGCGAAATGGGTCGACGGGATAATCAAGTAGTACCGCAGCGGATTTGGCGTTAAAATTCCCCAATCAAAGAGAAATGAATAGAAATTCGTTTATAGGGAGATCGCCACTGTTTTTTAAATTATAATTCAATCTTTCGAAATCTTTTTAAAGCCGATCACATTAGCGTGCATTTAGAGCCTGCGGTGTCTGGACGGGGGTTGGCGAGCGTAGCTCGTAGGGGGCCGAGCCCCCTAGTTATATATAAAAAAAGCAATTTAATAAATTACAACGATCATTTGGAAAATGATTATTTCAAAGACATAAAAAATCGCGCGGAGTTGATTGCGCACGACATGAATTAAACATTAACACAGCAATTAACAACAGCGACAAAAATCGCCTGCGACTTGTCAAATTTCCTGAAACTTACGTATTATCCAAGCATTTCATTGGCTGTTCGGGAAAAGGCTTTTCCATCGTCAGATTTCCAAGAAATCTGACGACCAATTTTAAATAAAATTTCATTCTTAAACTTCCCACAATCTAAACATTCCACAATATTACTTTTTACACCATCATATAGAGAAAAAAATTTACTTTTAAATGCAATTTGTTTGAAAGATGTATATCAATTTATTTCTGAGTTATTAAATTTTTTGTAGTTTTTATTACTTTTTTGTCATAGTGGCAACAGAAGTATCCATCTCTGTTGAAAGTAAAGGTTAGTGTATAGACTAATCAGAAAATGAATAAAATGCGGATTAAACCAATAAAAAGCTCCTGATATGCTTTTGATTTCCTACCCTGACGAGGACAATAACCATTTTTCCAAATGTTTAAAAAAGGTAGCTTTAAAAAGACTTTATTTTACATTTGTTTTTGAGAATTTCATACAATTTTATTGAACCTTTATTGCATGATTCCTGTATTTCAACTCGTTCTTCTATATGTCACAAAAAAAATCTTTTACACATAAAACTATTTAAGGTATAAAAAATGTAATTATTTCATCTACTTTTTAATTTTGTTGATTTTATGCGAGAATATTAATGCTTTTGTTAAAATGACTTAAAGTACGTATGTAACACCACATATAGTTCAGTTGACATAATGATTTAACTAAGGCTTTACATGTTATTTTTATATTTAAAAAAATGTATTACTAAACATATGACCAGGAAATAATTTAACATAAAGGGTACTGGCAATCGAATTCTTTTATTTAAGAGATCACAAATATTTGACAGCATAATGCAATTAAGTTAGTACGGAATTTATAATTTGGAGTCAAATTTTGGATAAAAAAAGACACTTTGTAAACGAAATTTAATTACATCTTAAATATAAAATAATTAATTAATTTTTAGTACTATTAGTTGCATACATTAGACAAAAAATTTTTATTGTAGGTTTTCCTCTTGAATGATAATTTCTATGCACATTATTAAAAATTTTGTTATAATAAATATTTCGATGCATCAGATTTCGTTTTAAAGTAGCTCGGTTTTATTCGAAAATATTCATCGTATTTTGAAATTTTATGAACGCAAAATTCCTTAAAACTTAAATTTAGTCCGTTTCATTAAAATTTAATAAACGTAATTTAAATAATATTTTTCAAAGGCGTGTAATTACTTTAAGGTGTATATAAACTAATAATAGATTCGCGTATAAAATTAAGTAAATGAATTAAACTTTATCATTCAGTACTAAATTACACATCATTACATTTAATGTTAGTGACACAAAATGTTGATTAAGAGAAAACCTCGAAGATAATTTCCTGAAACACCTTGTTTATCGCAAACGCAAAAGGAAATATTCACTAAATTACTCGAAATACCTTTGTTAAGTAAATATTTTAAGAGTCGTATCATCGTTTACCGTATTCATTTTAAAGCAGTTCTAATAATCTCATACATTTATCATTCCTATTATTTTCGAGAAATCTCTAAAGAAACATTCTCCAGTGATTTTATCAAATGCAATTATTCCGTGGAATTACATGTAATGAAAATTCGATAATATGACGATTTCCATAAATTTTATGAAATTAGTAGAGTTGCCAAGTCTCCGGCTTTTTGTACACCACTATTATCTTAGAGAAAATGTTGTTATTTTAAATTGGACAAATGTTCCAATAAATAAAAGAACATTTCCTGTATCAAAATACTGGTATCCAAAAAGTCGGCGACTTGTCAGCTCTGAATTAGGGACTTTCATCCTCTTCGGTCCCTGGGTCCCTGTTCGGGGACTTCTGTTCTTTTCCTTATAAAATCTAAAATGTCCGATTTTTTTACATTTTCACATCACTTCTTAATAGCTGAATGTTTTTTGCGTTCAAAGCAAACAAATAAATGGCAGCATCTAAGCTGATTCCTACATAAAATAGATGTTCATTTTCATCTGAGATTGCAAAATGCGTAAAAATGCTCAAAAGACAGTATGACCAAGAAAGAAAAGCATTTTCATAAGTCTTTAACTTAAATCTTTTTCAATAAAAATTTTGAGTATTTGTAGATTATTTACTTGTTTAAAGCACTTAAATTTGTGATTCGTTTATTTAGGTTAAGGGTTATAAAATTGATATTGTTAAGGTGGTTTGTAGTTTAAGATTCATATTTTTGAACCTAAATTACTAAGCGCCTAAAGGATCAACTTTAGAAAAGATATTTTTTCTGTCATTCACGATGTCATTTTGTTTGGAAAAATCCAATGAATAAGCATCTCTATTATTATTTTAGCTTCTGAACTGAAGAGGTTAAGCAGACATGAACTAAACACTGAATAGTAGAAAATTATGTAATTTGTGATTCCATTTAATGATTTATATAAGCAATGAGGAATCTTTTTACTTTTGTGGGATATAGATAACTGTTAATCTGATTATATTTGATCATTCAACAGGGGACGCTGCTATGCTATGATTGAAAAAAAGTTTCATAATCGGGTTGAAAAATATTTGATACAATTTACAAAGTGTGGTTTTTCTTATAACATATTTCCATTGTTATAATCATTATTAAAACTGTCATATACTTACAAACACGTTTCTAATTTTTTACTTCAACATTATATATCTCCCAGCACCCCACAAGAAAATGAGAGGTTCTGCTCTCGAAGCTGGTAGACGGGAGGTGCTGGGTTTGAACCCAATCGCGCCCGTCGGCCTAAACGTTCGGAGTTTTTGTAGTTTTCTTAGAACCTTGGTAAACCTTGCGTAAATACGGGTTAGTTTCTCTTATAAAGACCCCCACGGAGGGCATTCTCCCTAGGGCAGTGGTTCCCAACCTTTTATTGGCTACGCCCCACCAAAGCCTCTGTAAAATCGAGATTGCCCCCCCCCCCCCCCATCACAAACACACAGACAGATTCTGCAACATATATATCTTAATTAAAAAGTTTATTTAAAATTATCTTATTTATTTAATATGTCTTATTATTACTCTATTCGCCTGAAAGGAGCCTGGCAGGGCAATAACTATTCATTTTACATTTTTTTAACTAATCAAAGAGATTAATTTTCTTTCACATATGTGATTTTAACAATTCTATAAATGAGGTGATACATCTTCATTTTTACGCCAAAATGTGTTTTGTTGTGTCTTTCAAACTTATCTGAATAATTTATAGTGTTTTTTTTAGTGTTGTATAGTCCGCATTTTTATCTTCACAAAATGCTGGAAGAGACTCTTACATTCAGCATTAAAATTCATAACATTGACGCATTTTATAATTCTTAGTAACTTATTAAATGTGGGTGAATTTATTTTCTTTCTATGGATAAAAAAAAACACACAACAAGCATTTCAAGATTCTGACAATTATCAAATTTAAATTGTCATTATTTCCCATCAAAACACATTTATAATTTTTACCTTCCTGGTTATCATTGACTGCCATGTATTATCTGATTTTAGAATTTAAGCTGTATATGTTTTACATCCATTTATTGTCTAGGAGGACCTGCACTATAGCCATTTCCTTTTATAATGCTATTTGTTTATATTTAATATTACAAAGTTTAGATATTCCCAATATTTTTCAGGTTAAGGTTAATGTCAGACGGACGTCTTTTTGCACGCTTTTTTACTTACGTGTTATCAATTCACAATGCTAGCGAAATTTTGTAGGGATAATACGTAAATAAGAAAGCGTGCAAAAAGACGTCCGTCTGACATTAGCCTAAATGTGTTCAAGACCTTAAAATTTAGTAAATGTCCGTAAGTAGTTTCACGTACAAAAGTTTCGTCATGTTGCATACAGCAGAGCAAAAAGAAATACAGAAGTTATTTAATAATTAATCGAAAAAGTTGAAAAAAATTGCAAAATAGAAAAGAAATCAGAAAAATTAAAAACATTTTTAAATATAAAAAAGGGATATTGAAATATTTTCAAAAATTGCTCGTATAATTATTCTGGTGGTGACTTATTTTAAGTTTTGGATTTAGATTTTTTTATTATTATTATTCAACAACAAAAAAAATTTTTATATATCTTATTTTTAGTCCAAAAAACCTGACAGTGAATCTGAGTTACAAATTTGAAATTGTCCCCCCTAAACTGTCAAATTGCCCCCCCCCCCCGAGTGGGGGGTACGCCCCACGTTGGGAACCATTGCCCTAGGGTCTATATCCCTCTAGTAGATAGTCGGGCGTCAAAAATCAGCCCAATCCAACCCTATATCGACCAGCATATGTAATATTATTGCTCTGCATTTTTTTTCTGAACCTTATAAATGTATTTAACTTTCTATCCTGTAAAAATGAAACGACTCTTATTATTGGAATCACTAATTAAAATGTACATACTGATGTAATTTATGATTTGTATATCCAATAACGGACGCTGCGATGTGCATTTTTTTCATTCCCTCCTTATTGTAATTAAAGTTACTGCATTTACTCCTTACTGCATGTTAAGTCTAAATAAATGTTAAATTTAAATAACACTATACTTCCCATTCATAATTGTTAGTGTATGTCTGCGCTATAATATTTTATGTGTAAGATAATATAAAAGAATGATTTGTTTCAAACTTGCTAGCTTTCTTAATTTTACGAACTTCGTACATACACTGTAAAACAAAATCTGTAAAGTTACTAAAGTTTTTCTAGGACACTGGGATTCCTAGAACATTTATGTACCGGCAAAAATTCCTGTAACAGCGTCTATTACAGGAAGTTTTGTTGTTGATGTTACATAGGAATCCCAGTTTCCTAGAAAAACTTTAGTAACTTTACAGATTTTTTTTTTTACAGTTTACGTATACACACATTTATATATGAGGACGTGAGTTTTAAAACTTATCCAGAAAATAAAATTTTGGGAAATCGCGAAAAAGCTCTGTGTCCATTGGTTTTCATTGTAAAGCAAGATTTTACAATTCCAGAAATACAGGTTAAAACTTTGTTTTTGCAGGCTGTAGTGTGTTTTCGACGCAGGTTTACCAATAGTCTATATTGATAGAGAAAGCACGATTTCTTTTAATATTGTATAAGGCGAGTTTTGAAACTCATGCCCTATTATAGATACGTATTTATAAAAGTAACGTTAACATGTTTACGTATACAAACGTACTTTCATATATGTTTGAGAAACTGTTGAATGTGATAAATACATAAAGTCTTTAGATAAACGTTATGGTCAGTGTTGTGAGAAATGTGTAAGTAAATCTTTGTACGATAACAGATGATGAATCTGTCCAATAAAAATCTTCTGTTTGAAATTATAAGCTCTTCTGAGTAATAAAAGAATCCATGCTATTTTTGGTTCTTTATATCACGTAAATTTTGCTTTAACGAAAGTATAAAACCTCACAAATACTTATAGAAGAGTATAATTCGAAAGTTTCACTTCATGCCGTGGTCTTTTAAAAAGAGATGCTAAATTTTAAGACATCATTTGATTTTTTCTGGCTTTATACTTATCTCCAGAAATTCGATTTTTTTTTTAGAAAGTTAAATAGTTATGTATTTCTTATGTGAAATTTATAAAAAATATTTTTGAACTAAATTGATCTATAGATTTCTTTTCTGCAAATGAAGAGGACTATTACAGTGTTTGGTTGAAAATAATACATAGAGTAAAATTTCTCTGCAAGTCTTTCTATTCATACATTTTTCATAATTTCTATCTGCAAAATGCTTTCTAATGATTTGATGGCTGAAAATGATTTTGTCCGTTGTGCTCGTTTTATCAATTTTAGGAATCTTCTTATCTCAGTTAACTGACAATCGAATCTTAATTGCTTAAAATGGAGGCGATAGGAAATTAATGATGCATAAAGTTCAGAGACATGTTTAGTTTTTTTATAATCGAATCTTCTTCAATTAAAATAGTTACTCAGCAGTATTTTAATTGGCGTTTGATTCTTAAGCAGATTCATTTGTAAAGTTACAGATTTTTGTAGCTTTACAAAAACTAGTTTTGTAGATTTGCAGCTTTTTTCGTACAGTTTCAGATGAAAGTTCAGTAAGCATGTTTGTAGAACTACAGATTTTTTTTAATTACAGTAATCTTACTAAAATTTTATCTGCAACCCTAGTCGCAGTTACATGAAAAGTTCTATGCATCCCAATTTCCTAAAACATTCTTAGTAACCTTATAGATTTTTGTTTTAATTTTCGGCGCAAAAGTGTGTCTGTTACATGAATTTTTGTTGTTGCCGATACATAAAATGTTCTAGGAATCCCAGTTTCCTAGAAAAACTTTAGTAACTTTACAGATTTTATTTTTAAATGGGAACACAAAAGCTTTAATAGCTCGAAATTTATTTTCGGGAAAAAATGTGAACTGTAACCTATGGATGTTTTTTAATTGAATTCTATAATCTGCAAATATGCGAAACAAAATTACGTTTCATTCTGCTAAGTAGTTTTTAATTTATGCGTAAAAAACTAGGCGCGTTGCAATTTATTCTGAAATGATTAAAAATAAATCTAACATTAGTATTCAAAACTTTAAATTTGAATAATTAAAAAATTATTTGACCAAATGACTTCCCATTTTGTATGTAAAGGTAAAATTTACCAAAAAGTTTAAGTATAATGTTAAAATTATGTGTTAGTATAGAAAATGTTACAATTTGTTACAATTTCTATATGTAGTGAATCCCTAAGAAAAATTTAAGTGATCATTATTTAGTACACGTTATCGGTTGCTACTAGTCATTTTTTATGCAATAGTTAGCGACAGATATAATAGCAAGTGATATCAGAACTTTAAATGTAAAATGTCTGATTTTATTTAAACAAAATCTTTATACAGATAAAAAGGATCTCCATACAGTTTGCATAATATAAATAGCTTGAACTGAAATTTAATTATTAATGTCATCTCAAAATTATAACGAAATGATTTTGCTCCGCTATTTTCAATTTTGCGACTATGATAGGATTTCTAGTTATGAACATGAGTTCTATAAATTTGTAAAATATGCTACAGTATATTAACCCATATCAATATTTAAGACACATCCATTAAATTTCATAAATTTTAGTTTAATTATTCTAATTTACAAATAAATCACACACTGTAGAAAAAAAATCTGTAATTCTACAGTTGTAAAATTACAAAACTCTGTATGCTTACTAAAGTTTTATTTGTACACTATACTAAAAAAGATGTAAATCTCAAAACTACTTTTTGTAAGTCTACAGGAATCTGTAGCTTTACAAAACAATCTACTGAAATTACAATAATCTTACTGAAATTTAATCTGTATCCCGGGTTGCAGTTACATAAAAAGTTCTAGACATCCAAGTTTCCTAAAACAGTCTTAATAACCTTACAGATTTACAGTACATATAATATTGTAGAGTACATATAATCATTCAATATTGGGGTTTCTTTTAAACCTATTAATAAATTGAGTTCCTTTTTCAATAAGCATAAATTTCAATATGATAAGTCTAAATTACCCGGTGTTGTTTATGTTATTCCTTGTAAAGATTGCAATAATGTTTATATTGGTGAAACTGGTAGATCATTGGAAATTAGCCTAAAAGAACATACTGGTGCTTTAAAAAAGAGTAATTTGAATTCAAAAATTGTCCAGCATTCACTTCAAACGAATCACATTCCGCTCATTGCGAACGCCAGTATTTTGAAATCTGGTTGCAACAACTACCATGGTAGATTGCTCCTTGAGGCTTGGTTCACTGAATTGCGGTCGCATGCTTTGAATGATGCTCGTTCTGTCCCTAGCGAATATTGTTTGTTTTTAAAATAGCTAACTGTAACTGTTCTTGATTTGTTCTGACGTTTGAAATGCAATGGATATTTTTTGTACTGATGATGCCTTGCGTGTCACTTGGCGAAACGTTTACATATTGTATTTTTAATTGTTTTTTATTGTCTTTATAAATTTTATTTTTTAACTGTGCTCAAGTCTGTCTTAGTTTATTTTATTTGGTGTTTTAACCTTACAGATTGTTTGATTTACAGTGCAAAAGTGTATCTGTAACATGATTTTTTTTTGTTGCCTTTACATAAAAAGTTCTAGGAATCCCAGTTTCCTAGAAAAAATTTAGTAACTATACAGATTTTTTTACAGTGCACAAGTTATAATTTTCCAACTAGTTGAAAGTGTTCAGGTCAGAACTCAAACCAGTTACTTTTTTCTCTGAAGCTGCCAATGCTCTGCCAAATGTGCTATCCTCGACAAACCTAGCAGACGCACAGATTTTTCGCCCAGTTGGGAACGAAATGTTTGGTTTATTTACCAATTAGAATAATTGTGCTAAAATTAATCAAAATTAATCGAGTGAAATTATGTATTCGAAGTTTCTTGTAGTTCCATTACCTGCGATTTACTATGTTAGCTGATTCAAACATCGGACCAGATGTCATGAAAAATAAGGGTTCTTGGTATATTGTGTGTCTGCCAGATTTGTCCAAAATGTCGTTGGTCCAAATCCTGTATTAGAGATCTTTTTATCCAGTGGGAAAATTACAACAGGTGACATCTATTATATCGCTCACCCGCAAGAAGTTGCATATCTCGATAAAAGTAAATTTCACAGGAGAGGCAAAAGAAAATTTGCATGATTTTACTGTAACTTGAAATTATTGCACTTAGCTCTGCATGCAGGACTAAAAACCTGCATAAAAGCATAAAACCCTTAAGAATGAAGACATAGGATGAGGTTTGGGGAGTTGGATAAATTTACGTCCCCACGCATCCCACCCCACTTCTGTGGTCACGAATGGACAAATAGCCTAATAAAGTGATTTACCGTATAACTACACTTATGAAACTTTTTTCGTAGCAAGACACACCTATGACAGACCTATTAGTGGAATAAAATGCAAAATGAATTTTTGTGAGATGCGTCACTTTTCTTGCTGGTGAGAGATATGATCGAATTTAAGCAACAGAGAATTTATCGTATAAACTTGTGTCGGATTTAAGATTAAACAAAAACTTAGATCATAGAAAGTGATTCTAATCATATTTTAACAACACAGTAGCAAATATTTTCACTTTTTGGAAAAACACTTTTACCAAAAATCATAGGATACCTGTATTATGAGAGATTTCTTCAGATAATTGAACTATTAAATCTGAGGTAAATTGATTCAACATAGTGAATTAAACATAGGATTAAAATGTGGAGTCCCATTATGATATCTCATAATTTCCTGGTAACTGCACCAGGGTTGTAATTTTTATTTCATAAAAAATTATTTTTAAGTATTTATTGCAATATGTTTCACAAGTTTCTCTCAGTTTCTCTGAAAAATCGAAATAATCGTGCCCTTCAACGCTGATAGTAACAGAGCTGAAATTGGTAGGAAAAAAGTATTTGGAAAATTATCTGACTTCTAAAGACATTTAAATTTTTAGAATCATCTTAAATTTTGCATACGTAAATTAAATTTCTTTGTACGATAAACTATATAGCTTTGAGAATATTCCTTATAACTTTTTTAAAGCTGATATAAATAAAAGATATATATAAAAGATATACATAAAATATAAAATAATTAAAAATACGCAATTCTGCTTAAATTTAAAACTATTTGCAAAAGGTAAAAAAAATCCGCTTTTGTTTATAATTGTGAGTGGGTTTTCTGTCGATGTTTTAAAATGTGTCGGAAATTCATTTAATTTTGAGAAAGTAAATTTATCAAAACAAAGCATTAAAAAAAATTATGCGGCATAAACATGAAATAAAATTATCTCTTACAAAACTTGTTTACAAATGAGGTTTTACTAGCGATATAATGAAATCTTCATATGTTTAACATTTTCCTTAAAATAAAAGAATATGCATTGGTACAAATTAAATTTACATGTATCTAAATTCCCAACTATAATCTCCGTGAAAGCCGCATGTGAGAATAGATTTTAAACACTACTTTCCTTTGGAAATAAGTCGGTACTTTCTAAAGTACATATTAAGAAAATTCGAGTTTTAAAAAACAATAATAAAAACTAGTGTTCTAAATCAGGTTTCTCGAAAAATTAAAACATCTTCTCTAAATTTGTTAGTTCAAGAGAGGCTTTATTTTTAATTAAAATGTCGTGTTTTGCAAAAGGTTGTATTTTTACAATTTTCTTTTTACAATTGCAGCGTAGAAAGCTTTGATTTAAGAATTATAAACAGGTGTATTAAAATAATCACTTCCTTTTAAAGTAAATTGAATTTAAAATATATAGATTTTGCAGTCTTATTTGTATATTTTTAATTTTGAAATACATTTCTACACACATGTAAAGAAAGTATTTGTTACGTTTACTTTTAATTTCAGAAACAAATTGCATTTATTTTTTTTCGATTTGGTTCTGCTATTGAATATTTACTCTAGTAATATAAAGTGTCTGTATATTTATCATTGTTTGTTGCTTTTTCATTTTGATATACATTTTACATTTTCATTTCGAGTAATTTTTAACTATTTCTGAAGAGTTTCAAATAAATAACTTGAATAAATTATTACAGTTTACTCATGAGAAATGTCTGCCATAGCGCTTTAAAAGATTACATCACAATAAAAATAGTAAACCCTACACAACATTAATTTAAACTTATTACAGTATTAGAATTTAAAAAAATATTTTAATTTGCAATGCAACATTACAAAAGCCTCAATACAGAAATAAAATAAAATATTTCTATAAAATCCATTGCATTATTATGAAAATCCTAATACAACATTACAATAAACACAATCCATTATAACAAACATAATACAGCATTACAAATAGAGATCGACTGAAAATTCGTTTTCGTTTTCTGTCCAAAATCAGCAGTGTCGGCGAAAATGCTGCTAAAAATTCGACCGGATTTAAACTATCTGTATTCCAAAAATCTTGTTTCTTCCTTCGCAAGTTTTCAACATTACTCATTGATTTGAGCTGCATCGGCTCAAATAAGACACTCTTTATTTATTGCTATGAGCTTCACTCTTTATAATTGTCACTCATGACTGACTCAAGACGTGAGTGCACAATCAAAAGCAAGCAATCCCTATATGACTAAACTTTGAAGTCGTGTTTCGCGTGCTCATTAAGAGCGTCAAACTTAATAGGAAAATCTCAGTTAGAAACCGCAGATGTGTTCGAATACTGTTTGAGAAAGCTCTAGTATAACACTTCATCATTCACAAAAGTCATAAAATTATATTGATGTATGCCTGAAACATTTTTTAAATTGGATGAAATTTGCATAATTAGAAAAAACTTTCTGTGTCGTAGATGAATTAATTACATTTTGTTTTATATGAAAAAAAAAGTTTTTGTCAGAGGTACATAGAGCCAACCGGGACCACACGCATAATTACGCGTATAATTAACAATCTATATATATATATCTCTTATGTAGCGCTAGAAAAAAGCTGTATTTGTAGGTTGCTATTTGGCAACAGCTAAAGCGACGATTGTCAGTGGTTAAGTTATCGTCACATGTCCCAACCCACTCATCAAATCAAAATCCGGACATAATCTCTCTTTTACGGCAAACCGTTTGAGCAATACATGAATGACAATTGCTATTGGTCCGTTTTACGGTGACGTGAGGTAATCAGCAAATGAGCTTTTTGATCCAAGGTTGTATTTAGACACTGGCGAAAACGTTTTGTTTACAGTTCGATTCTGTGATACGCAGCATTTTTATAGCGTCTTATTATAGTTTTAAATTAATTTAAGCCGTAATTTTCAATACTATAGTGAAATTGAAAGGAGAAGGGCCCTATGTGACACTAACATGCCATTTAAATTTAAACGGCGTCAGTTTCCAGGTAACTTAACTTTCTCAATGATGATCAACAAGTTACAGGGCAAACTTTTGACAAATGCATTTTTATTTACTTTTTTAAATATTTCTAAATTTAATACGTTGTAATGATTTGCGATAGCACTCATTCTGGCTAGAGTTGACATATATAGTGGCGAGCGAGAGAAACGAGCTGGGATCGTGTAGGGATCCCAATACAAATTGCGTAGCAATCGATGGGGGGTTGGCGAGCGTTAGCGAGCAGGGAGCTGAGCCCACTAGTTCTATATATTTATGTATGCATTAATTCGTAATATTTATGCAAATGTATGTATTACGTATGGATAAATGGGAAATTTTCTTTTTCGATCTAAAATAATATTACCGAAATTCTGTTTCAGTCTTAATCACCTGTTTCGGTCGATTCTTAATAGAAAAGTATAAAGTTCAATATTATACCAAAAGGAAAAGAGCAATTTTCAGATCTTCATTCACATAATTTTGGCCTTAATTTTCCTTTAATGACAAATCTATAAGTATCTGACAGATGCCATAGCAGAAAAAATGTACTAAAGATAATAATTAGGGATTATTATGTAGTGAAAATACCAAATTAAAAACATCAATCTTCATCAAGTGCTCGTCTTTTCTGATATCGCATTAGAAATAATAATATAATGAGTGGCCCCAGACTAAATATGAGTATAAGTTCTAACGCAAGGAATTAAACCGAGAAATTGTGGTTAAGGGACCTCAGGTCTCTTACAGCTTCAAAATTTCCGAAATTTTATTTTTTTTATTTTAGATTTAAACTCCTATCTTTTCTGAACATTTTGATATAATATTTTCCTTGCAATTCTCATTAGAACATAAGTTATGACTTTTAAAATTTTACCCTCTCAATATCTGAAGCGGTGTTTCCGAAACTTTGAAGTCATTTTTCTCCAAATGCCATTTTTGGGCATAACGTGCTCGAAATCTCAAAAACTTCTAAATATTTTTTCTTTCATGAAATATTCAAAACATATGTCTGTCTGTATAAACTCAATCAAAAATTTCCTTTTATTGATCAAAAAAATATTTTTTAGGTGATTATACTGTTGAAATTTTCTAAATTTTGCATCAGCTGAATGGAACTTTGTATTAAAAATATAAAAATGCTTTAAATACAAATATATTTAGTTTCAAGGTAATTATTGAAATCTCAAGTATAAGTAGGCACCAAATTTTTATTCTAGTTGCAAAATGTATTTTGTAATCCTGCGCGTAAGCTGTTATACCAACTTTCTGCACGTCAAATGTCTGACTGTTCGGAGCCCCCTATAAATGGTAATTCTGAATCTTGCAATTTTTTAAATACATGAAATGAAAACACTTATATCTTCCATCCCAATAAAAATCATGTTTTAAAATCATATATATTTTTAGATATTAAGACTAATGTCAGACTAACGTCTTTTTGCACGCTTTTATCATTACATATTATCCCTACACAATGCTAGCGGCATTGTGTAGGGATAATACGTAAGGATAAAAGGCGTTAAAAAAGACATCCGTCTGACAATAGCCTAAATGTTGAAAATAGTGTTTGTTTTCATATTTTTGACATATTAAGGCTAATGTCAGACGAACGTCTTTTTGCACGGTTTTTTCCTTACGTATTATCCCTACACAATGCTAGCGGCATTGTGTAGGGATAATACGTAAGGAAAAAAGCGTGCAAAAAGACGTCCGTGTGACATTAGCCTAAGAGTCCTGAGACCCCTTAAGATACATATAAAACCGCGATAGGTTCAATCAGGATATAAAATGAAAGAGATAAAAATGTAATTAGAGAAACAATAGAATAGAAAGGAAAGGTATAGCTTTTATCTCGGAGAGGATGATCACGTAGCATGCAGTTTTAAGAATACACCCTTTTTTAAGAATCTGCCTGTGAATGATTAGCAGAGGATGCGTGAATCAATAAATGGATTTAAATATATTCTTTCACCATACTGTTTGCCCCATCATCATTCTCAGAATAAGTCGTCAGGTGAAACACGAGTGATATACATAAAGAGCTATTCTTTTTTTTTTTAATTCATGAGTGAAAAACTAAATGATAGCTTCTATAACAGTAAATTTAGCGAATGTCTTCATTGTCATGAGTACGACCCAGACAAAGGTAAGACAGATTCTACAGGGATATTTTTGACATTTTTATGTAAATCTGAAATGAAAAAGGAGATCGGTGAACGAAAAGGTTGATAAAATTGTCAAAGCCAGTGGAGTGTTCTAAAAGAATTCGTGATGATAATAAATCATAATATCATAAATTAGCCACCCCCCTAAGACATATGTCGTGAAAACATCTCACGGGAATTGGGTATCACAGACCAAGATCCTACATAGATAGTAGCGCCTTAGATTATTTTTATTTTTTTATATTTATTATTACTTTTACTTTCTACTAATTAATGAGAAGAAACTATCACAGCATTCATTTCAAGCTTTATATTAATATTGCCTTTTTTCTAAAAAAATCCTTTTTTAAAATGTATAAATTTTAATACACACAACTTTATTTTATCCAAAATTATCAATGCCACTGGAGGGTTCTAAAAGAATCCATGATAAGAATAAATCATAATATCATAAATTAGCCACCCCCCTCACATACACAAGTGTAGAAAGAATTTCTAGAACTGAAAGCATAATCTAAGCAACATCAATGTATAAATACATATAGACAAACGAGTTGAAAGGTAGTTGAAACAATATGCACACGGTATGTAACCAAAACATTGTTTGGTATGTATTAAGGGTTTTTGAATTTTGTCTTTAAGACATACTTATTTACATATATTAATCTGCTTGGAGAAATTTTTATACTATTATGTATATGTTTATTATTTCAGTAGTTGGCACATTGAGTTACCACACTACAGGCCTGAGGTTAACCTTTTGATTAGGGCAAGGATAACACATTTCAGTTTTTAGGTGTCGATGAAGGGTGTACCAAGCGTGTTTGTGGAATTCAAATATGGGAGTTCAAAATTTCAATGACGACTTCACTAAGACATATGTCGTGAAAACATCTCACGGGAATTGGGTATCACAGACCAAGATCCTACACAGATAGTAGCGCCTTAGATTTTTTTTATTTTTTTATATTTATTATTACTTTTACTTTCTACTAATTAATGAGAAGAAACTATCACAACATTCATCTCAAGCTTTATATTAATATTGCCTTTTTTCTAAAAAAATCCTTTTTTAAAATGTATAAATTTTAACACACACAACTTTATTTTATCCAAAATTGTCAATCCCACTGGAGGGTTCTAAAAGAATCCATGATGAGAATAAATCATAATATCATAAATTAGCCACCCCCTCACATATACAAGTGTAGAAAGAATTTCTAGAACTGTAAGCATAATCGAAGCAACATCAATGTATAAATACATACAGACAAACGAGTTGAAAGGTAGTTGAAACAATATGCACACTGTATGTAACCAAAACATTGCTTGGTATGTATTAAGGGTTTTTGAATTTTGTCTTTAAGACATACTTATTTACATAAATTAATCTGCTTGGAGAAATTTTTATACTATTATGTATATGTTTATTATTTCAGTAGTTGGCACATTGAGTTACCACACTACAGGCCTGAGGTTAACCTTTTCATTCGGGCAAGGATAACACATTTCAGTTTTTAGGTGTCGATGAAGGGTGTACCAAGCGTGTTTGTGGAATTCAAATATGGGAGTTCAAAATCACAATGACGACTTGACTAAGACATTTGTCGTGAAAGCATCTCACGGGAATTGGGTATCACAGACCAAGATCCTACATAGATAGTAGCGACTTAGATTATTTTTATTATTTTATATTTATTATTACTTTTACTTTCTACTAATTAATGAGAAGAAACTATCAAAACATTCATCTCAAGCTTTATATTAATATTGCCTTTTTTTCTAAAAAAAATCCTTTTTAAAATGTATAAATTTTAATGCACACAACTTTATTTTATCCCTTTCACTATTTTCTAGAAACTAAGAGCCTAAGTATTTATATTAAAGAAGTATAGGGCATTGATTTTGTTTTCCTGTTTCATTTTCTGCCTGAAGTAATTCTCATTTGAAACAAGTAGATTACTCACTTGGGCAGAAAATGTTTCGATTAAGTTATTTATTTGATTTTTTTCAGGTAAATATATCTTCAAACGCTATTTAAAGCACTTAATACCTATTTTATTCCATAATACATTTAAAAGATATCTAGATTATCAGCATTGTTGAATAAATTCTGGTACTAAGTATTAGCCATGAAAACATTTTACATGGAGCGAATATCAAGGTTGTTTATTTGAACATGGAGATTAAAAATTTTAATTTAGTATAAAAATGGTACTTTTTAGTTAGATAATTATATCATTAACAATAGTTTTTAGTTGATAAGAGGTTATTTTGTGTTATTTTAATAATAGTAGCCTTTGACCGCTACGCTGGTCGGTTTCTCCAAACGAGTCTTGAATCAAACAAAATATATCGGTGAAGTTGACAGTGTGTTTGGAAGCAGTACCGAACTAAAACTTGAATGTCTACATTTCTGAAAACTATACACACGCCATTGCGCTATTATATTTTCTAATGTGTCAGACACAATTTGGTCTATTAAGGAACAATCGTTTTAGTTGATCATTTACCGTATAAATTGGTTAAGAATGATAGAAAGGTATGCAATATATTAAAACAATCCCTAAAAAATATTTAAATAACAGTACAAGTCTCATCTAAATCCGTATTAGTTGAAACTACAATAGTAGACTTTTTAAAAAGGCTAATCTTTAATAGTTGGGTTCAGATAGTTAAAGAACATTCCCCCATAATTTTATAACTAAGAAATGTAGAACAAAATATTACATGCTATTTGAGTTCCATTCAACAGAATACAAGTAATAAGCGGTGGGAACGAAAATTTGTATTTTACTTATACAGAGTTGATCACGGGTGTCCTAAAATGAACTGACTGTTTTTAAAACCCAATAACTTCAAAATGGTGACACCTATTTAAAAGATTCTCCCATAGGGGTCATGTACGATGTCAGGAGTTTTTTAATCTGTGATTTCTGTTTTAGTTCCATAAAACAGCGATAGAGTGCAGCAATAAGTAAATGCTCAATTGATCACAAAACCGAAATCACCTAGCATTGATGCGAAAAAAACATATTAAATATATAGAATGTGTTCCGGAGAACAAGTTTCAGTTGTCGAATGAGACCCACACCATATTTTTAATATTCATGTTTTGGCTTCGATTAATCTCTTTCTCATTAAAATATAAATTAAAATAGAAAATAAAAAATGAATGGAAAAAAAGATGGAGCAATGAAGACACAGCCCGCTACACACATAACTTGTTGCCAAGTGTCCCCATTTAATTTACCTTAAATAATCGTTATATTTTTCTTTTCTTCACAAATCTCCCTTTCCAGAAGTATCTTTACGACATAGGTAAATGTGACACCCCTTTGTGTATGTGGGCTCCCCTCCACCTCACTGCACCACGTACTGAATTGTCCTGTAACAACATATTAGCACGTTAAAAAACATAGAAGTATGGCGATTCCGGATTAGATTAATTATATTATTTAAAGTCCTGTTCTCATGAATAGAATATGAGCATTAATGAGATTTATAGAGAAAAATGAAGCCATGTTTAGAAATAATTATCCATACTTCTCAGACACTTCTTCAGATGATGATTTATGATTTTGTTTTCTTTGTTATCTTCTTTGTTTCCATTGGAAATCGTTTTCATATGTATTCATTAATTATTATTATTATTATTACTATTTGTATTATAGTTATCACAAGTATTGTTTTTGTTACTAATATTTTGTATTTATTATAAATCGTCATGTTTTAAACCAAGCATAATTATAAACATTGACCAATTTTGACACATTGACCCATTGACCAAACTAACAAATGTCGGAATTCCCTCCCCTGTTTCCAGTGCTAACTAACGGTCCTATTTGGAACTAAAAACGGAATTCAAAGTTTGACATCTAACATAATCCTCCTGCAAGAATTCGTTTAATAGCTGCCACCTTTGGAAATTGTTTACTTTACAAAAAGTCAGTCCATTTTATGACATCCGCTAGTTTATAATAGATTATTTTAAGAAGTTCAAACACATTTACATTTAACATAAAGTATGTCTGTGTTGTTGAAACTGATTATTTCATCGCAACTTAAGGAGTTACTAAAACATTAAAAAATATATATAGTAAGAGGCTTTCATAAAAATAAGTATCGTCATGAGTATGAAATGTTGAGTTTGTGTGATAAGTTGAGATACAGAAATTATGCCATAATTGGACGTTGCCTATGACATTCTTCTACTGTTAATTCAATTTGGCTTTTAAAAATTGGTGTATTTATTTTAAGAAATAAACTTTTTAAACGCACTCAAAGTAATGAAACAGACATTGAAAACATTGAAGAAATTGAAATGTATTTGTTCTAAGGCTAAACCTTCAGTTCCCACATATACCCTGCGGGAGTAACTTTCATTTTTGATGCTTTTCAATAGTTCAAAAGTGCCTATGAATTCGGTTTATCTGTCTATCCGTGAATTAACTCTCGTAAATATAGTCGGATTGCCATGATTTTTTATATGTTATCAAGAGTTACTATAAAATGTTTGATATAGAATATAAAATGCATAGCACTTGTAGTTCGATCACAAGAACGCATATAAAGTTCAGTTACATTATAATCTATTTACTACAAAATGCTTTCTCAGGAGTAAAGAATAATTAACCTTTATCGTTTGTTTACAGGGTCGCAAAAAATTCAATTACATTATGGTCTATGGGCAAAAGTTTTGCGGTTCACTTTAATGATGTTACGATATTTCAAACATGATGATATTAATTATTAAAGGTACATATATAATAAGACAGACTTGAACACACAATTAATACAATATCCCAACAGGAGTGAAAACTTAGCCGGGACCAGTATTCGAAACTGGGTCCACAGCGTACCGTGCTGCTGCTTTACCACTAAGCTACACCTGGACGATATCCTAGCCCGGTAATTTCTCACTAATAAACCATGTTGGGGAACGCCATCGGCTCACGTTGGTGATGCTGTGGACCCAGGTTTGAATCCTGGCCCGGGATAATTTTTCATTCGTGTTGGGTTATTGTATTTTGTGTTCAAGTCTGTCTTATTATATATGTACAGTCGTGGAAAAAAAAGTAAACACACCCTACTAACTCCTCAACAAATTATCTTGGAAGAACGTTACTGGTACCGAACGATTGGAAATAAAGCCTGCTTTTAAATGATATATATAAAATTTGCTTAGGAGGCCATCTACAAATTAAAACGAAACCAAACATTTTTTTCAATGACAATATCCAAATTTAACGAGATATTTCAAATCTTCGGTTCAAACTATGCCTAGACACAGAACAAAAATTAGTGCTTCTAATGTTAAATTACATTTTCATATTTTTATTTATGTCTCCAGAAATTATGCTCCTAATGTGCTAATTTTTTGTGTAGCAATAATACTAATATACCCAAACATAAATACGCTGAATTTGGAATTTTTATAATTTTATAATATGAATTATGAATTTTGAAATTAATATTCGAAAAAATTATGAATTGCAACTTACAATTTTTTTGATGGATTTAGATTTATTACGTCCTGCTTTATGGAAATCCAAATTTAATATTTTTCTTCCAAGTAGTTCTCAAATTATGCTTAAAAAAGGGCAAAATGGTGGTTTAAGGGGCCGCATATAATAGAAGTGGCTAGGTATTTCGAAATTTCTTCTGCTGTCCTGTAATCTAGCAGACTTCATTGGCTTCTTAATGTGCCTAGATCAAGATGGGGGCTCTCTCAGTTTAGAATCGAGTTTCGAACTTCATTTTGGATACAGCCCTTAAAATGCGCTCGTTTTAAAATAATTAATTTCTCAGAAACTTGTCGTACGAATTTAATAAAAATTTGTTTTTAGGCTAATTGAAGGGTACAGAGTTCATTTATGCTCTCAGAATTGTGAGCTGCTATTGAAAAAAAAACAAAGTTATGGTTCGTTTTAATACGTAGATGGCCCCCTAAGCAAAATTTACCTATATCATTTAAAAGTAGACTTTATTTCCAATCGTTCGGTACCAGTAACTTCTACGATAATTTGTTGAGGAGTTAGTAGGGGGTGTTTACTTTTTCCACGACTGTACCTTTAATAATTAAATAAATACATTCAGACGTTAGTTTATGTGTGCTTTAATGATGATATTAGTCAGGTGCACTATATCATGTTTTTTTTATAGATAATGGAGGGCATAGCATTTATCTTTTTTTCTAAAGAATCACACAAATGAACTTGATTAATGGACTGACTAAGATTGATAACTGCCGGAAGTGCGTTTTCCGCTGTATTATGCACTTTTAAACGTATCTAATTTTAAATGTATTAGATAGCGTGTACAACTTCAATAGATCTTATAAAGGGTTATACAAAAGAATTCGCACACACTACCGGATACGGTCAGAAATAGCTAGAATTGAATTTTACAGAGTTATGTTTTAATTTATGTTCTTTATTTAGGTATCTCACTTCATAGTATAAAAAATGAAATCACTTAGTGATATTTTGTTAGCGTTGGAAAGTGCTTAATAATCTATTTCTGATGAAAGACTTTTTGTTCTTTTTTGTGAGTGTGTGTGTTTAGATATGTAGCCTGAAAATAAGATATATATATAAAATTTAGTGTTGTTTTGGTTTTCTCTTTGTTGTCATAGTGTAACACATTGCAATATGCATTGGTCAATGAATCAATAATTTCTAGGAAATTTTCTTATAGGGAGAAGAACGAAATAGACAAGAGAACAAAATATGTGACCCTGCCAGTAGTGGATCAAATAAAGTCAGTGCACGGGGTTTGTATTATATTTCCTTCCTTTGAAGTTTTAGAAGTAAACTAACTTGATTTTTACAACCCTTAATGAATGTCCTATGATGGAAAGAAACGAAATTCGCTGTAATTAAATAGCAACAAAATTACAAATAAATAGTTTTTTTAATTGCCATTTTTCCAGTGGTTGATCAGACGAAAGAAATCCATCGAAAATATAAAAATTAATCTTTAAAATATCATCCTTGCTCCATGATTAAAAATATTTTTTATAGAAATATTAGTTGTAATAAGCAAGAGCGGCGTTTCCGAAATTTTGAAGTCAATTTTCTTCAAATGACGTTTTTGGGCATAACGCGCACGATATCTCAAAAACTTCCGAATATCTTTTCATGAATGTTTCATGTTAGATTGTATAAACTGAACCAAAAATTTCCTTTTTATTGTCAAAAAATCTATTTTTTTAGGGGATTATACTGTTGAATATTTCTAAATTTTGCTTTAGTTAAATACAACTTTGTATTAAAAATACAAAAATGCTTTAAATACAAATTTGTTTAGGTTCAGGGTAATTAATGCAATCTGAAGTATAAGTAGGCACCAAAATTTTCATTCTAGTTGCAAAATTTATTTTTCAATCCTGCGCGTAATCGCTTATGCCAATTTTCTGCTCGTCAAATATCTGAGAGTTTGGAGCCCCCTGTAAATACCAGTTCTGCATCTTGCAATTTGTTAGATACATCAAATGAAAGAACATACTTATATGTTTTATCTCAATAAAAATTGTGTCTTAAAATCAAATACATTTTAAGATATTAAATGTTGAAAATGTTTTTTTTTTCAATTTTCCGAGTCCTCAGACCTCTTAAACAAACGATCTTGAAAGAGACCTCACCGTTTACAGTTCATAGTAAGCACAAAGCTTATCCATATTAACAAATCTTATTGGGTATACTGAACTTCTGTATTTCGGATCAGAAAGGCCCGAGAAAATTGCGAAAGTTGTAAAAGCATCTGGTTTTAACACAAAAAGATTTTGCACGTCAGTACCGTATTTATTTTCTCAAAATGTAGATAAATGAGTCTGAATTTGTATGAGCCTATTTTTCCAATATGTATATATCAAAATAGAGACACAGTAAGCTGCCTTGAGAAACGGAGGGTTAAAATCATGTATGGAGTAATTCATAAATATTGAGAACTTTGAGGATTCAGCATCCAATCTGTTCCCTATCGATATGTACATCGGTATTGAATACCCGGTTTGGAAAAAAGTAAAAAATATATGTCTCTTATGTACTAAAATGTGATCATTCGTTTTTTAAGAAAATGCGATTCTGTTGTTCGGGTTTTACAAGTCTTCCTATATTAAAAATGATTAATTACTTCAAATAATTAATATTTCTAACAATTTTTCGTTTAAAAGTGGAATAAGAGCTCATTTAAAAATTCCTAAAATGTAAAATAAAATAAAAATAAATTGTTCTCAGTACATCCGGCTGCACAGTTATATTTAATTATTTGAAAAAATAAATCTGACAAGATTATATTTTTGCTTGAATATGAAACTTTATGAAACTTCAAAAACTTTATTGTAGTTAAACACAGACAACAGAGTTTTGGGTAAGTTGTAAAAGTGTTAATGTCGCCGATTACAGTGCTATTTACCCGACTGAAAAGAAGGGTTATGTGTTTCGCGCGTATCTTTGTATGTGGATTTTTTATACTCTCGAAACATCCCGACGGCTGAATGGATTTTAATGAATGAGGTCTCTATCGATTCGTCTTAACGTCCCGATGGTTATAGGCTAGGTTTTATTTTTATAAATTTAAAATGGCGGCCGTAGAGTACAAAATGGCGGTAGAGACGAAAAAAATTACGCACCCTATTGAGTAGCATATCATTGGATATGTCTTTCAAAATGAAGACGATCTTTCATTGACTATTTTACAGTCAGAAGCTCTAGTAAAATATTATACAACCTGGAAGTTGTGTATGTAGGGTCTCTAGCTTTACTGCAACTCTAACCATCATAGACATCTATGGATCTCATCAAAACAGTGTTTATAGATAGGAACTAACAATCAAACACAACTTAAAAGTCATCAATACAAGTAAATAAAAAAGTAGGTAAGTAATATAAACAAGTAATATAATAAAAAAAAGTCAATTCCTACTTAGGTCAATAAGAGAATTTTTTGTGAGTGGCGCTTAAAATGCCCTGATCAAGAAGAGAGCTCTCTCGGTCTTAAAATACCTTCATCAAGAAGAGGGCTCTCTCGATTATTGAAAATTAATTAATTTAATTTAAAAAATGAATTAATATTTGAAAAAAACTGGGTTAACACAAGTGTCATCCACCACAAGTTTAAAAAAATTGTTTGAGCTTATTGGATGAATAATGAGTATTTTCTTAACGATTGAAAATTTGAACAAGATATATATAGCGAAAGTGTGAGCTAATAGTAGGAATTGAAAAAATAGTTTCACATTGATGAGAAATAATTAATTAGTTCACTTTTTACGCAGTCGGGTTTTTTTATTTTTTTTTTATTTAATTGTTTATTTCTAAGGTTATTCATAGCGGATTAAAACTTTAATGTAAGATTTGTAATATGAGAAATTTATAAAGTGTGTTTTTTGGAATCAGTTGAATAAAATAATATAAATAGGAGTAGGAGATGCTTGAAGTTTTTCTGTCAGTATTATAAAACTATTAAATGATTTATTTACGAGCTAATCAGAGATCCAGTCGGTTAAATTTTATATAAAGCAGTATTTATAATGAAGAGAAGGAAAGTTTTTCTTTTCAAACTGGATAAATCATACTCATAGTTGAAACTTCAACTGTATTACTCCAACTATGACTAGAAGTATTTCTTTTATAGTCATTATTTGAATGTACTTAATATAAGAATTCGTGAAGAATTCTGACAGTTTATTTTGTTAAATGCAGGCAAGTTTTTAAATATAAGAATAACTTATTTATTTATGTAAATACAATACCATTTTTCATTCATTTAAGTATTTTTAAGATATGTATATATAATATACTCTTCAGAAACAGAAATTGTGGTGGAGAAACAGCAAAAACGATTTTGCTTTTAGAACTTTTAAAAAATGTAGGGGAAGGTGGGGCAAAATCGGGTGCTATAAAAGTTTGTTGTTCCCAAATGCAATCAAATAGGAAAAGAAACTCTGAACACCGTTTTTTATATTAAATGAATCTTTGGTAAAAAGAAAACATATTCTTTTCGATAAAAAATATAATTCATTATATAGAAAAATAGATTTTTCAGATATATGGCAAAATCCGGTTTAACCCCACAGGTAGGGTAAAACCGGGTATTATAAAACTCCTGGAAAACTCATTTTGGTTAAAACAATTCTCGTTTAATATTGTAAAAAAAAAATACATTTTTGTTATTTTTAACAAATGAAATTGCACATGTCTTCTTCAATGTCTCAAAAATAAGTCTGTGGCAAATTTTCTACATTGTATATGCCTACCTATTTTACACTGGAAGTCTTAAAGTTACTTTAACTGGAAAATTCACAAATGAATTATATCCTTCTTCATACTGCATGCATCGTGTGCCCATCCGTGGCATTTCAAACAATGTATCCAAGCTCATTCGGATTTGGAATTGGACTAAATTCATTGTAAAACATTCAAGCTTTGTTATAAATTAATCCTCTGAAAATGTCTCCTCAACCTTTTTTGGTGTCCTTTTCTATTGATTCTGAATTTCTTTTTTTTCTTTTTAGTAAACTTCTTTTATCGATTTGCAGGATGTTTGGCTTATTTCTCTTTAATATTTGTTTTGAGCTCTAATTTGTAGGGCAAAGAAGTCAAAATAACAGTTTTCCCTTTCTTTTGTTAGTTCTTTTCTCAATCCTTCCTGGGGAGGGGGTAATAACATTTTAGGCGAGATTGGAAATGTACATTGCTGGTCTACATAATCTGCGATCTCAATGGAAAAGGCTGGATGTCATCAACTGATGGATGTGTGATGTCAATACTTTTAGATATAGATGTATTAGCTTCGCTATGCTGTGATGTTTCAGAAATATTTATTGGTGCAACCTGTGGCTGCATAGACCTCGTTGTGTTATTATTGACTTTCATGTGTTTCTCTGTTATTTCTGATGTAGCAAAAAGTTAGTTTAGAAAAACATCGTTATTATAGAGAAAAATGTCTGTTCTCTCGAACCAGATTGAAGTATTTGGTACTTCTGTTCTCACTTTGTATAATTTTCCAATTTAGTAAATTGTTAACGATCTCCCAGGATTCGAAAGTAACCACTCCCTCACCTCCTGTTCGTAGTATGCGTTTAAAGGTGCCATGAAGGACACATCAAGGAGTTAACAGCGATTAATTGCATTATGAATCCAATTTAGAGATCCATGCTGGATTATTAACTATCTTTAAAAATCATCCGATGAGTGTAGGACCAAAATGGTTATATCCGGTTTTGACCCACTCTTACACGGTTTTTCACCAACATGATACAGATTTAAAAACATGGTATCACTACTCTGAATCCTATAGTACAAAATCAGTAAAATGTTAAAATACTAGCAGGAAAGCAAGGAATTAGGTATAGTACTTACCAATATTTAATATACTGACAAACAGTGAATATATACGCAAAACCTAGAATCAAATAAAAATATTTTTAAGACCTAATTTGAACGAAATCCTTCACAGAAAAAGCAACCGCACACAATAGTGTTTTGTTCAGCTACACAAGTCGTAATGACGTTCGACAAACCATTCCTGGTTTTGGCCGATAGATGAAACTTCAAATCATGGAGCAATCTGCGCTACCCGGTTTTGTACAACTCTCCCTATGTGTTAATGAAATCTTTACTTTTTCTATTTACTGAAAAAAAATACGAGTACATTAGAAAGGTGATTAGAACATTTTGATATACGTTAATTTTAATTTATCTTTAAAGAAAATTAATTTTCTATTTTGTTCATTTTGTTTCAAGATTTAAAGTGCATTAAGTGCTTGTGCATTTCCTTTCCGAATCCAATTTAGAAATTTCTAAGAAGTGATAATTAATTTTACCTCCAAAACGGCGATGCTTTTTAATTAAAAATAAACCTTTACGTCTTATCTCAATTTCAAAAGAATAATTTTAATATTCAGAGATATAAAACCTCATTTATGAAGACACTACTCAAAGAAAAGTAATATTATTTAAATGCATGCTCTAAAAAGAACTTTTTCTTCCTATTAAAGGATTTCTTTGAGTTTTTATGATGGTGTGCATATTTAATATCTAATTTGAAGAACAGTGAAAAGAAACTGTGAATACTTTTTGAGCGAATGCATATATCACACATTTAAAAAAAAAAACATTTTAATAAATATTTATGAATAATTCTTCATCTTAATTGTAAATTACAACTGTGTTAAACTGTACTCTGGTAGTTAAAATTTTGTTAGTAATTTTACTTTCAAAATACACTAAGAGTGGTTATACATAAACTAATTTTTGAAAAGGTGATATTTTAAAACTAATGGAAACTAAGATGACATTTTTTTAACATTACTTTTTGTTAATTGAAAGTTGTGCAATGTAGTAACTTTAGAGTTTAATTAAAGGTTTTACAGCGTGCACAGTTAGTTACATAAAATACAACGATCTTGTGAACTCCCTACGAAATGGGGAAAGAACAATAACAGAATCTAAATTCAAGTCTCATATACTTCATTCAATTGATTCACAGTTACAGTCAACATGCAAAAAACCTATATGAAGTCCGTCTTTTACCTGATAAAAAATAATGCGGTAAAATGTAGACACAAAAACTTTTATAAAATTTTTGTGTGTTATTTTATGAATAATTTCTTTCGTTATTTTTGTAAATGCTGGCGGAACAAGATTTTCTAGTTGTTGTATTATTTGAAGTTTGCCTTTACATTTGTTTTTACATTCCATGTAAAAAAAATCGCTGCTGCAAAGTGTGCAAGATTATAGTACCTTATTCACATATTTTTTCGACACTTTTACAGGAATTGTTGAGAAAGGTGAGATCTACTGTAAATCTAGCTCAAGTATAATCCCTGTTTCATTCTTACTGCAAATATACCAAAGATAATTTAAAATAACTAAAAGTTCTGTGTAAAAATTAAACGGAATTTATCATTTAAAAGACGCCCGTAAAAGATATCATGACCATTTTTTTCTGTAACTAGAAACCACCGTAATGAGTGTAAAGCGAATTTAGAGAGCCATTTGTAACTTAGTGTCTTGACAACTGCTGTTTTCCTTAGGAGTTACTTTTGAATACTCTGCGACTTATGTCAATGGAAAAATGAGTTGAACAAATATACAGGGTGGCGGCAGCACAAATCATCACCTCATCGAGTTTATGGATAAAAATCAACAATTAGACAGAACACGATTAGCATATTAGTCATATATTGGCGAAAATCACCTGCATATTCGATTTTAGTGGTTGATTGGTAGGTTTATGATTGTCTTTTCCTGCACCCAAAGGTATGAAAACATGGAGGATAGGAAGCAGGAAAACACAATGCTAAACTTACCAGTCAATCTCTAAAATCGGGATTGTTGGTGTTTTCCACCAAGACATGACTTGGTAGACCAGTTGCATTTTAATATGCGAATGGCGTTGTAATTATTCTTGGAATTTCAACCGTCAACTTGAAGAGGTGATGGTTTGAGCAGCCGTCTCCCTGTCTAAAATACTTTGGCTAAATTTTGTGTTTCAAATGAAATTTCGTGTGCCGTACTTCTGTAATATCACCGACATTTCATAGGAATTTGTACGACGATAATGTACCACAGCACAAAGTTATCGCTGTTAATAGTTTTGGTCAAAAACGTGATGAATATCATCGACCAAGCATTGTACTCGCCTGTCTCGTGTGACTTTTTCCTGTTCACGAAATTAAAATTATCAGTTCGAGGAAGGAATATTTAGTTAATTAAGGACATACAAGAAAATTCACTGTGGGAGCTGGGGATCATACCACAATCAGCCTGTTAAAAATGTATGGAGGATTTGGATCAAATGCAGTTTGGATTTATTGAAATCTTTAGGGCCTAATTTGAAGACGATAAAATAAATTTTGTGAATAAATTAATTTTTGTGCGTTATTGAACAACTCATGGTACGTTTTACACAGAATGTAAGGTCATTGTGCCTAAATGTGATGACCTCTAAATGCGAGAATGTCCTTATACTTAATATCTTAAGAATCGTAAATAAATGCTATATAATGAGACATCCGAACTTCAGGAACAAAACCCGAAAAATGTTTCTGCTTCTTAAAACGTTTTCTTTTAAAATATTTCCCATTAAAATACACATCATTCATTGTAAATAGTCCCCATCTTCCCTAAATGAGGCAAAAAATTCCGAAAGTAGCTCAGGTTTATTTCGTTTTTAAATTTGAAAATCAAATAACGAATATTGAATAATTCCGGATACATTTTACACAGAAAGTAATGTCATTGTGCCTAAATGTGATGATCTTTAAATGCAACAATGTCCTTATACTTAATATCTTAATGCAATAATCGTAAATAAATGCTATATAATGAGACATCCTAACTTCAGGAACAAACCCCGAAACATTTCTCTTCTTTTAAAATGTTTTCTTTTAAAATATTTCCCATTAAAATACACTTCATTCATTGTATATCGCTTCCCCCCCCCCCATCTTCCTAAATGAGGCAAAAAATTCCGAAAGTAGCTCAGGGTTTTTCGTTTTTAAATTTGAATATCAAATAACTCTAGGAGCGTGAAGGACTGCGACTTATGTTTCATTTACCTGTATTGTAAGCTTAAGAAAAGGCGTCCAATTTTAAAATTAAAGTTATAAAATATTCTACGCATTTTAGTGATTTCGTTTTCTTCAGATACTTATTAGGGACAAACTGAATGGCCTAAATGCGGAGAAAATTTTAGGGAATTAACGAGGCAAGTTTATATGGTACTTTTCATATATTGTATTGAATTAATGTGTAAAGCAGAAATTGTGCTTAATTAAGCTATGCTGAATTAGTAAATTGGGAATTTCAGAGTGATCCTCCAACAGTGTTTCTTTTAACCGGGTACTTAAATATGTGTTTAAATTGATCAAAACGGAAATATACTTGTCTTTAAAATTATTATTTTTAAAAAATACCATAAAAACAGCGGTATCTATTCGAGACAGACAATAAAGATACCTGATTATGTTATTCTTAACGCTTTTATATCGTAAAAATCTTGAAAAATCGTGTATTGATTGAAAACTCTTGGAAAATATTAATGCGATTGAGTAAGTTAATTTTACAGACATTAAAACGTTCGGTAGCTTAAATGTCGAATCTGATTAACGCATGATGCAACTGGGTTATGCCTTGATTTGGAGGTCTCCATTTTTTTTTATACTTTTATTAAATCTGATATATTAATTCTGTTTTCAACGTTTATTCATCATAATAAACTTTTTCTTCTTTTAGATTAGAATAAGATAAAAAAAAAAGAAAAGAAATGAAAACTGTGTTTATCAAAATGAATATTTATGCTTCCATGTATGAATTCTAAGACATAGGAAATGTAAAATTTTTTGTGAAAGTGTAAGGAAAAGGAAGGGGTAGAGGCAACACAATATAATGCTCTGTGCTTGTTTTTGGCTTAATCTGGCCTGCTTAAATCGAATTATTAAAAGCATTTCACTATTTTATCTGTTTATAACTCTAATATTTTTATCATGTGATATTTATAATAACTCGAATTATATGCAATAAATATTCTTGTTAACAGTGCTATAAATATCTTGTAAATACTCTTTTAACCCGTAAACTCCACAGTAATGCGAATTCTCTCCGATCAAAATTTAAAATACTGGCGTTATTTAAATCATGCTTTTATTAATTTGTATTTTTCATTAACAAAATTAGATTTTTGATTACAATTAATGTCCCATTTCGATTTCTAATTAAATTTTTCATAGGAATAATGTGTTATACTTCATTATCACTATGCTGCCAATAAAAATATACGCAGTTGAAGTTACTTAATCCCAAATTGCACTATTGTGGAGTTTACGGATTAATTTTCACTCGCGAATTTTAAACGATTATTTCGTAAAAAGGTTTAACCATTAACCCCTTGGGTCCGAGCGACCGGTATTCGTGATGCGCAAGGTGCTCAGAATTAGTGATTATTCTCACCAGTAAATTTTTATGGTAAATTTTGCCTTATTTAATCCGAGCATTTTCCCGATTCAATGAGGCAAAATTTCCTATTTTTAAAAACCGGTGATAAAAGATTAAAATATTCTGTAAAAGACGGTCGTCCCGAAGGGGTTAACTCCTGTAAGCGGTCTCACATACCACTTCCTTTTAATATTATCACTGATTGACTTGAAAATTTCCATTTAACTAAAAATATTTGTGAAATTTTGTTTTGGGTGGAGCCCTAGTACTAATGCTAGAATCATCTGAAATAGTATTTTTAAATTATAGTAGTCCTGTACGTAGAGATTAGTACAGAAAAAGTATCCAATCTATACTAATAAAAGAACACATCGCTCTATCTGTTTGTCTGTCTGTGTGTCTGTCTGTGTGTCTGTGATAACTAGCAAAATCTACAGCACGTACGAGACTCAAGATTTTTGTGAGAATAGCCCAAAGTCTCTCCTGATGTACCTGAGCTTCAGAATTTTTAAATTATAATTATTATCTGAGTAATTAATTAACAATCGGAACACACTCCCATCAAGAAATAGCTATTTCATCGCCAGTCATCAATGTGCATGCCCAATACGCATCCCAATGAAACAGAATATAAATTTCAAAGTTTTTCGAATTATTATCTTGGTCGACTGGTTAGAGCGTCCGGCTGCCAAACTTAAGGTCCCTGGGTCGATACTCGGTAGGACCAAAGACGAAATTTTCTGTTTATAAATAAAATAAATTTCATTTTTTTTTCTGAAATTGTCAGGGTCAAATTTATATCTGTCTATAAGAAAATAAAATAAATTTTCAATTTCTAAATATATGCAGGCGAATTGCGTCATTTATTTTTATCAATTTAGTGAAAGAAATATTACATTACAGTTTATTTTTAATAATGGTGCGAACGGAATATAAAAATAGTCGCCTGTGGCAGCCCTGCAATCTTCAACCAAAAGTCAGAGAGTCAGAAAATATAAATCTTAAATTCTTTTAAAACAACCAAAACATCTCAGAAAAAAAGTTAACAAATTAGTGAAAGAAATCTATTATTTTATTGAATTTTCTGTTTAGAAATAAAATAAATTTCCTTTTGTTTTTTCTGAAATTTTAAGGATCACGTTTATATGTATCTATACGAAAATAAATAAATAAAAATAAATTCTAAATTTCTAAAATGGAAAAGTATTTTACCATTGTAGATAGCAGCACTGCAAAACAGTGTGAAATTTCTTGGAAACGGAGGAAACTTCGCATCGCTTAAGGGAGTGCTGAATTCAGGGGATAGCCCGGGGAGGACATTCCCTCCGGATGAATGAGACCCCCCCCCCGGAAGATTTGAGATTTTGTGTTCTCAATGGTCAAAAAGTTCAAAATTTCTAAAGATGTGCAAAACTGAAATGGAAAATATTTCATTTTAACACTGTAGATGGCAGCACTGCAAAATAGTGTGAATTTTTTTGGAAACAGAGGGGACTTCGCACCGCTAAAAGCAGTGTTAAATTCAGAGGATAGCATGTGGGGGGGGGGGGGCATTCCAACCAGGAGCATTGAGATGTCTCCCCCGGAAGATTTGAGATTTTGTGTTTTCAATGGTCAAAAAGTGCCTTCCCCCCTCCCACCCCGGAGCCACAGAAATTTTCCCCGGAGAAAAATAGCATATACTTTCAATTCAAAATGTTTTCGTGATTTTTGAATTTAAAAATATGAAATCAACAAAATGGAGTTAAAGATATAAAATCATTCAAATTTCATTAAAGGGTCATTCATCACCGGCCCGAGCAACGCCTGACTTACCAGCTAGTGATTTAATGAAGCGTTTTATTTATTTTTTATCAAGCGGTCTCGGAGACTGTTCACAGTGGCTATGCGACAATTTCTGTCACAGCTGTTAAGTGTTAAAAGAATATTTTTAGAAAAATTGTCATATATGAAACGCATTGTCACGTTTAGGGCTTTCCACGTCTCATTTAGGTTTTAACTGCTGTAAATGCGACAAAAATCACCCAAATGCCAAATGCGGCAGTCGTATGTTGTGGGATTATGCTATACATATTTATACCATTTCTGCAAAACAAGTTAGTTTTGAACTAAAGGGACAGTATTCAATAATTTTCTGCATAATAAAATATGTATTTATTTAACAAAATGCCAAACATACCCTAAATGCGACAAAACTATACGGAATCTCGTCTTATTTAGGCACAATGACATTATATGATAAATTATTTTTTTAAATTGCCTTCGGAAATTTTCGATTTAATTAGAAAGACTATTTAATAGAAAAACTTAAAAGTGTCTGTCTTCTGTATAAGAAAAAAAAAAAGAAACTACGAGAACATCTGGAAAATTTCTATTTTTAAACGAAAGTATACTTAATAGTCAATAGAAATATAGTTTAAAATGACATTTTAAAATTTTAAATTCGATTCATTCATGGAATACTTTAAAAAATGTAAAATCTTTCCTTGATACGAAAGTATAAAATTATTTTATCCTTTCAAAATATAACTTTTGCTTTAGATTAAAAATGTTTAATATTAAAAGTAAATTACTATATGAAAACATAAAGTAATTCCATTGTATTAATTGAATCTATATCAAAAGTTGAAAATAAATATTTCTGTAGCGTTAAAATTTTCTTTTTTTCTTTTCTTTAGCATACAACAATTTCTTTCATTTTAATTTTAAACATGTTTTCAAATATGCTTAAAAAAATTAAGCCATGTATAAAGCAAAGTAAATTTCGAAAATGATTTAGTCTTCGTTCTATTTGTTATCCTGTCATTTCTATGAAGTAGATTTAAATTTTAAAGATAGTGTTTGATATAAACATAATAAAATCCCGTTATTTCATTTTATCTGAAATATGAGATACAACTTTTACAGAAATATTTTAGTTTTTAAAAAAGGAAACTGAATTTTAGCTTTGACGTAATAAACTCTAAATAATACAATTTTGAATTCGTCTAGAAATGACTTCAAAATATCGAACTAATTGACTTCAAAATATCGCTTTTGTGTTTAATGTGGATTAAATATTATTTGTATGCACTTCCTGCAGTATGTGACCGCATATAAAAAGAAAATTTTATTTAAACAAATATAAAATCTACCATAGTTTAACAAAAGTAATGAGAATAACAGTAACAAAGAAATAGTGTGAAAGGTTTAATAATATAAATTTAAAAATATGAATTTTAGGAACTTGATTGCGTTAATATATTTTAAAGAAACATTACTTTAAGCACTAAAATATCTTTGTAACTATAACAAAAGAAATTTGCAATAAAATATACTGGTCTTTCTATTAATAAAATTTAAGAAATTATCTCAAACACTGATCAGTAAAATATATTCACTATCAAAACGGTGGATAAATATTATTTAAAATAAAGAAAATATATTCGAGATAAAAATATTTGGAGGTGTTCAGGTGGTTTGTAAAAGGATTAATCGTGACTGTCTTTTCTTATTTTATTTTTACAGCACCACTTCACAACATTAAATCGCACATATTAATATATATATTTACATGACATCCATTCCGAAGAAACATTTTATTTCTTCATCAAGAACAATTCAAGGTTGTTAAATGAAAATTCTAGCATATTTTGTTAAAAGAAAATTCAACTAAGAATTCTACATCAGACAGTTTTTCGCGGGCTCTTTCGCCAAACGTACCGAGTCACGTGATAGCTCGGCTATTTTTAGATTTCCACCCCGCGCAGGCAGGCGCCAATTCGTAACATTCGCCAGTTTGCACCATAATGCAACAATTAATATAGATTTTTATGACATAACAGGATAAATAAAACTATTACTGATTTGGACACATAACTACAAAACACTGTTAATTAACATTTAGCTCCGAGCAAAAGAAAAAAAAGACAAGTGAAACAAAAATGTTACAGTAAACCAAACGTACATACAATTTACAGCCCTATATATATATAATACTAATCTAACATTTTTATGAAATTATTTTACGAAGCGAATTTACGTAATGATTTTTAAAAACGAATTTATAAAATAAATTTATGAAATATATCTATCTTGTATTTCTAGAACACTGACTGTAATCTATTTTTAGCATGTTTTCACAATAATTTACAGCATGTATTTCCCTGTGCAGGATGTATTTGCAGTAATTGTACAAGGCCCCACAAAATAATTCGATTATACTCAAGCTGTAGGTGGTGATTACTTAACATTTTAATACCATTATGTTATTTGAATTACTACCAAATTTGTATATGTTACTAAAACTTACTGCAGCATGGTATTAGAATTTCTGGATCCGTAATTACTCAGGTTTTGTTATATATATATATATACATATATATAGTTAAAAAATTCCAATAGTTATTTCAAGCATTACCACAAACTGTAAACTTTAATTGAAGCACAAAATTAACTTAACCAAACTAAATAAGAACTATAATTTAACTTAATAAACAAACTTAAAGAAACACAACTTAACCAACTTTAACTTAAACAAAACAACCATAAGAAACAAGGCAAATAACTAATTAAACATGGAGACAGGTCTGTGTGGCTTATGACACACTAATGCAGGGTTAAAACTGTTTTTAAGCATGCAACATTCCCCAGATTTACCTGTCGAGACCATATTGAAAAAACAAATGAAACAAGATTAACGCTAAATGAAACCGACCGACTGAAATCAATCCATATCAAAAGCGATCTGTTTCCACTACATTCCGTAAACCACACGCTTCGAGTAAAGGCATCAATTCACTTCTGTTCTTGCAAGTTCTAACATAATTATACGTCATATTTTTGACCAGACTCACAGGATAACCCTGTTTCACAGCAGTGACGTACCATTTCAGCATATCCTCATTCAAAATGACACTATCCGATGTCAATCGGTTTAATCTGTTTAAACCGTTAATATAAATGTTTCTGAATACCAATATATGGACATTTGAATTGAAATTCAATATTGCAATTGTTTTAAAGTTAAAATCGTCTCTTTTATCATAAACCGATGTAATTAAATTTCTGTTTTCTAATTTTAGATTTACATCTAAGTAATTTGTATTGCAACTATTATGACTACCGGAAAGTTTCAATTCTAAATTTTTAGGATAATATTTAAATTCATGGTTAATCTTTATTCCATTCAGCTCGACAATCAAAACGTCTTCGATATATCTGAAACTCATTATGTCTTTATGTAATTCACTTATATTTTCATATATATCTAGATACATGTCGGCCAAAATTGAACTGCAACTCCCCCCCCCCCCCCGGGGATACCCTTAATCTGCTTATATACCTTATTGCCCTCATATAAAAAATTCTCTTGAACCACCAATTGAAACAAATTTTGAAATTCACTTAAATCCATGTATAAATCACCATACCTATTATACACCTCCAATATCTTCTCCCTCAAATCCTCAATCTCTATGTTGTTAAACAAATCTGCAAAATCATATGCATACAATCCTTGTGAAGGCGCCTACCTTCACATATTAATATTAAGACCTTTCCTTTTCCCCCCCTTTAAAATTACATTTTTTTTAAATTCTTAAATTTAATTATCTGTCTGCATTCGGATTCAATCTGTTTTTTGCGCTCTTTTCCCTTCATAAATTAAGCATTCAATTCTCAGTCTCTTTAATATTTTAACCGCAGCGTACTACAGTTAAAAGAAATCATTTCCTTTTCTCGCATAATAACTGGATTCTAATTTTCATCCTTCTGCCTTAGTTTGATGATATGCAGAAATTAGTCAGACATATTACTTCTACATTTTTAGCCGTTGGTCCAGATGTTAGATAGATGTGTCATTTCAGTTATTAACCCTGTCTTTATTTTGTTTTTGTTTTTTTAACGTGCTCTTTCGGCCGCTTCAATCCCATGAGAACTTTAGCAACCCCTATAGAATGCGGTTTATGAGCTAAAATTCCAACACAGCCATTGGCGTTAAATATTTCTTATTAATCTTTTACATTCTCCATTCAATTTCAATTATTGTACTTTGACCGCATGTCTTCCTCTCTTTAATCTCGCCATATAGTGTATATATTTGGCGAAATTGTGTATGTAAGCTTGCCAACACTCCAGATTTCGAAAAAGTGTTTTGTTGAATGAGACTAGCTCCTGAACTCGCATGATGTGAATAAAAAATATTGTAACTCTTCGCTCCCTTCTCCAACATTGGCCGTGTAATTCTCGGCGGTGGTGGAAACGATCCCGGTGCACAATAAAGACCTTCAGAAAACTTCTACCTTTTATTATCTCAGCAGTTCCTTGCCTCAATCTTAAAATAATTAACAATTGATTTTTTTTTACCTTAGAGTCTGTATTGAAGCTTAGCAAAATGAACCACCTGTGCAACAACAAATAACTACTTTACAAAAACTGGATAACTCCGTTACAAAAACTTGGTGCGTCGGCCGGGAGTGCCGAGGTTACATTTGGAGAAGCGGAGCACGTGATATATATATATTTCTCATTCAAAATAATTACTAATACTGGATTATTACAAAAAAACTGTTCAATTTCTTTAACAAAAAAACTGCAAAATTCATGGACTATGTTCATTACAGTGGCTGTTTGCACGCTTATCTAGCCTGAACTGTCCACTACCCCGGTACTGAGACGCAATAATTATGACACCTGTAGTACCCGATTAGCCAGTTTGATCTTTGAGTGTGCTATCCAAAACAGATGTCTGAAACTATTTTCTGCTATTCCAGAACAGAGGTTCAGTGAATGTTGCCTGCTATACAAAAAAAGAAAAAAAAAGAAAAAAAACTGGTCCCCGTGGTCCTGAATTAAGATGAAAATGAAAGACGCCCTCGTACAGCACTGTACCGCAGATTTCCTGGTGGTCATCGGAAAACCCATGCATCCCCTTGCCGGGGGATTCCGTCACAAAGTCCGCCAAACACCTCCTCTTTATTTCCAGCAAGAAGAGAAAGGAATAAATTATCATTCACGATGACTCAAAGTATATTTTTCTCTCGCCGCCGAAGCAAGATTTTTGTTTTTTTTTGTGTGTGTTGGATGGATGCGCCGTTTTACAAACTTTCAGCAGTCGCAGCCTTTTTAATTATTCATCGCTTCTGTGAGTTGTGTTTTGAGACATCTGCAAATGAACGTGTGAATTTAAGCAACTGATTGATTTCACAAAATCAACATGAACGGTGATTGCTAAAGAAAAAAAACTTTAAATACAAGTAAAATTCACTGGGGGCGCACACAAAATAAATAATTTTCCCTTCTCTATAAAAATATAATATAAGGTGAAAACACAAGAAATTAATTACACACAAAAAAAAAAAAAAAAAAAAAAAATCATTTTTCTTGTCTTTAGTATAACAGGTAAGCTATTCCTTTTCCTTTTACAGTATTCAAGTCATGTTACTCCCATAACTACATTTTATGGCTCCTATGATATAGAGGCATGCTAAATTTAAGTAATTTAAAGTGGTATGAACTCTGGACAAATACATCATATAATGTTTTTTAAAAAAGGGCCAATGAAAAGAAATTTGAAATATTACTTTTGGTTCTTGTACCTGTATTTTCTTTAAGGTACAAAATTTGATAGTTAGATGGCAAGTTTTATATATATTTACAGTGTAAATTGTAAAGTATTTTTTTTTCTTTCTTGCACTTTTAAAGGTAATGTTTGCTCTCGCCTTACCAGTTTTGTGCTTGTGCTAAAGGCAGAATTATACTTTTATGTTGATTCCTAAGTAATACAGTATAGATACTGTGTGATTAAAATTTTTTTGCTACCTTTTAACAGTGGATATTGAAAATATTGAAGCATTTCAAATAATGATGTTTTAGTTACGAGGATTGATTTTGCTATATATACATTGAGATAAAAAAAATATGTAAGAAAAAAAAATCCTCATGACTGGATTATATTGCTTTTTTTAATATATATCTATATATATAAGTTTTGATGGCTTCTTACTAAAAATTAAGCATTTATTTTTATTAGTAACATGCTAAGATTTTGTATGTCTAGGGATGCACTGCATATCCAGTTCAGTTTCAAGGTTTTTTAATTTAGATAAAAGATTGTCCAAATTTTTTTCTTTCTTTTCACATTTCCGATTCTTATTTAATGCATTATATATATTTTTCGGTGTGACACAATGTTGCAATTCTGAGATGAGATGTTGTTTTTCTTATCTCCATTGGCCTAGGATTGCTGAACATGGTTGCTCTCGCTTAATTTCTTACATCATTAGCGATGGTCGCATTTCCCCCCCCCCTTTTTAGATATTATGCGTCTGCAATTATATGTGTCGCATTGCATTTTATATAAAAATGTTATATATTATGATCACAGACAAAGTTTTTATTATTTTGGTTCGTGTACTTTTAAAACTCAGCAATCTTGTTGTAATCAGGCAGTCTGATGGTGAAAACCTTGTTAGATAAAAAAAGGGGGCATAGTGTATAAAGAAAAGATAAATAAAATAACTTAAGGTAAATTTTTTGTTTTCACAGAGCTTAATGTAAGTTTGATGCAAAAAAATGAGGTAAAAAAATGAAAAGGCTTAAACTGATACTGGACTGATATTATTATTATTATTGATTTTTTTTGTTACTTGTTGTGCTTAATATGTTTCTTGCTGTAGCACTTCCTACAGGTAATTTCTTTTTATATATAACATTTTATATGTTTTTTTTATGTGTATATTATATGTTTTTTTATGTGTATATTATATGCTTTGTCAGTCATCCATATCAATAAGATATGAAACTTTTAATACTCTAGATTACTATAAGTATACGTCTTGCAACTTTTATACTTAAGGATAAGCACTGGTGACATATAAAAGAAAAGAGAGAGGAAGGAACCAGTAATGATGTTTAAATTTGCTCATTTTCAATCCTTTCCAGTTGGTTGCTACCAAGTTAAGAAAATTAGATTTGGCATCTATACAGTACACTTTTCTGTTTAGATAGATCTCTCATATTCCAATTTACACGGATTTTATACATTTTTATTCACATCTCATTAATTTATTTCTATAGCATAGGTTAGGCTCCTTCGTTTTAAAATATTGCGCGAGTCATCATATCTTAAATTTTTATTATTTCATAAAAAAAAGTCTCTTTTTCCTTTTGATTTCTATTTCTACTTTATAAAATTTTATAACATGAGTCGTAAACATTTTATGCATGTGTTAGATATCAGTATGCTTGTTACTGCATACACACACAATTTACACGCGCACTACATTTTACATGTGATTATATTACTTGAGGTAAATTTTTAATTATTGTTTCCTGTGTTGTGTAAGTGCTTTTTTTTCATTGCGCTATGATCCGGAAATAGCCCAATGATTAAAGGTGTATGTTTCAGTTTTGGCTAAGTCGATCGGCCGTCCACTTTCTCAAAAGTGGAACTCCAGATTTCGAAAAAGTGTTTTGTTGAATGAGACTAGCTCCTGAACTCGCATGATGTGAATAAAAAATATTGTAACTCTTCGCTCCCTTCTCCAACATTGGCCGTGTAATTCTCGGCGGTGGTGGAAACGATCCCGGTGCACAATAAAGACCTTCAGAAAACTTCTACCTTTTATTATCTCAGCAGTTCCTTGCCTCAATCTTAAAATAATTAACAATTGATTTTTTTTTTACCTTAGAGTCTGTATTGAAGCTTAGCAAAATGAACCACCTGTGCAACAACAAATAACTACTTTACAAAAACTGGATAACTCCGTTACAATCCTGTAATCTTATTTTTATACCTTTTTACTTTTTCCAACAGTTCATAACTATTACTTATTATAAAAGTTGAATTCTCACTTTTAATCTTCAAAAATATTCTCTTCAATACCTTTAATAATTTTTTATTCGCACATTCAATATAGGAATTATAACCACATGTAACGGTTCTAAATTTCACAGGGCATTTATGGAACTTGGGTATTAAAACCAAATAAGGAAAATTCAAATTATCTTGTTTTGTTTTAATTTTTTTATACATTGCCCTAATTCTGTTCTCCACCTCATTAATTTTTGCCCTAATTAACTCAAAATTATTTGTGTTTTCATAACTTTCTCTTAATATTTTTCCATATAATTTTTTACAGATAATTGCATAGTTAGTACTTGCCTTATCTACATATGTTATTATAAAATCATCTTGGATGTTTTTTATAGCTTTTCTTAAATCAATATATTTCTCTTCGGACAAACCCTCAAAGTTTTTAACGTATGTCTCCTCTAGTTCCTTTAAAATATGATATTTCCATTCTTCAAATAATTCTCCAGGTAGTCTGTATTTGTAAGTTAACTTTTTTATAAAGATTTCTATATTATATTTAAACCGTTTAACTGCATTACTTTTCGTGAAATTCCGTTTTATTCTGTATTTTGCTCCATAACTCATTTGATTTTTCAGTTCGACATTTTGTACGATATCTAGATTCCCAGTTATTACATGTCCATAATGTTTGTCTACATATTTGTTGTACACATCCTCATTACATTTACAAATGTCTGCATTTTCGTTCCTATTAATATTTTTAGAATAATAATTATAATTAAAGATCATTCTACCTAAAGGCTTGTCATACTTAAACGCTTTAACAATATTTAAATTTTTTATTGGTAACATGTCCTTATATTTATTAAAAATAATTTTGTAATTTACATTACTGTAGCACCCTCCTATGTAATCCATAACGAAATATATTTTATCTGCATCTTCCTGATTTACATCCTGATATACATATATATATATATATATATAAATGATAATGATAAAACGAAAAAAACACATACCATTTTACAAATTATGTGAAAAGAAAATTTATCCCCAGTTTACACAGTGTTTATTAAATTGACACCTTTAAAATTTTGCAACAAACTCTCGGGTCATTGCATCATTTATATCGAAAAGGGTTACGTAACCGTAAATTAACTTATGAAGTTATCTTATATATTATAACTTATAAAGTTATTCTTATAAAGTTATCTCACTTTAATGTGGTCAGATACGCTTAATAATGTGGCAAAGTAACAGTTGTCTTTAAAAACGGTCAAATGACTGAGCAGTTATCTGAGATTTTTAAAAGTGGAGAAACAAAATAGCTAAGAATATCTTTTCCATACGAGGTCATATTTTTAATACTCAAATTAAGAATGTGAGCAGGCGCCTGTCGTACATACACATGAAATAGAAGTACTTAAATGTTGAACTCGTATGTATATTTATACGTGTTCATACTTTTATTACTCAAATTAAGAATGTCAACAGGCATCTGTCGTATATACACATGCAAATAAAAGGGCTTAAATATGGAGCGCGTATGTATATTTGTACGTGTTCATATTTTATTACTTAAATAAAGAAAGTCAACAACAGGCATTTGTCGTACGTATGTAAATAGAAGTACTTAAATATAGAGCGCGTATATATATTTATAAGAAATTTTATACATTTCCTCTAGTTTTAAATGTAAAATAAATGTTAATTATAAGAAAATTTCATAATATTTAACTACTATTTCTTAAAATTGTACAAAGCCAAACCAGACTGAAGTGTTCACATTTTTGCAGCACAGCTCACGCGAAAAATATCTCAACATAAAAAATTAATAAAATTTATATTTTAGAGCAAGCAGAAAATTCCAGCGCCTTCATCCGTAAAAACGAAAAGTGAAAAATCGTCTCCTTTTATAGCATAATATTTCCTGGAAAAAAAGGTAGGACGTAAAACATGATCTAGATGAATTTAATACGAAGACACTGTTCAGTCTTTGCCTGTTCCTTTAAGGATTTCCAGAAACTAAAATTTTCTTCTTTACGACACAGGTTGTATCTGGCTTTATTCGGGAAGAACTACCAACTTCACTGTATGTTATGAATGAAGGAGAAAACGTGAAAGGAATAAATAAAGCATTTTTGTTGTATCCTTCTGACATGAAATCTAGTTAGGTAGAATTTAAACAACCTTTTTAATATATTCTGTCTAAAATAAGATCCTAGAGCACAAAGGAGTCAAAAACAACAACATATAACCTATATGTGATTTTTTTTTTATCTCTCTCTCGCTTTCTGTATTGAAAAGTTGAATTAAAGCATTGAGTTGAAAAAAAGTAAAATGTAAATGACTAAATAATTATGATGATAGTAATAATAATAAAAGAGATTTTTCTCAATTATTTATTTGTTCAATAAATACTGGAAATGTCTCTAATATCCCGCCATTGCCTAATATCGCACCCCTCATGATCTCATCAAGTACAGGATGCCGCCTAGCCAAAACTGTCTTAACTAATGTCTAACTGCAAGAAATCACCCGGTTCAGCTGCTTGGTTAAATACGCAGTTGCTTTTAGTCTCTGTTATTTTTGTAAAGTTTTATACAAACCAAAAGTTTTTAACAACATTTCTTTACAGTGAAAAATCATTTTCAAAGTAGGTGATGTTCTTAGTTATTGTAACGTAAATACAATCACACAATCATGTAGTTTAACTAGATATAGCTGTAAGGCTTTCTCTATTCTTAGTTTCACTAGTAGACTCGGCCTTATTGTAATGTTTCATTCTGCCTAATATCGCACCTCTACTGTAGTCCAAATATCGCACTCTGCGATATTACGCAAACTATTTTATTTAAGGGTCTAAATGTCAACTTTTTTATTCATGAAGAAATTTCTATGCATTTTTCCTTTGATTAGAAACATATTCAAAGACCATTAATTTGTAGTGGTTGACTCTGCTGAGACTTCTTATCAGCTTGAACATCCAGACGACTCTGTCTGTCCATCACTGACAAGTTGTCCAGCTGAAACAATTCAAACCAGACAGGAATAACCTGAGCCCCAGCTTGTATCCAATGTCTCGAAACACCTGTAAACAATAGTGACAAATTTAATAGAAAAAGTCTAGCTGTGTTTCTGCCATAACCAAATGGTAGCAAATGTTTTCCGATAGATGTAATAGTCCAGGCAATAGGGAATTTTACCTAGCAAAATTAATGGTAGTACTGAAAATCGGCTTTCTAGATGTTTTTTGGGTCGCTGAATCCGAATTTGTAACTTCCCACCAAAATTTCCCCCGGCAACCCCCCCCCCCAAATTTTGGTAAAAAGGCCCCCAAAAAAGGTTTTTATTGAAAAATCAATTTCTTTATTGTTTTAGAGAAAAAGTATCTAGAAATTAGGAAAGTAGGCAAAATTTTCAACAAACTAGATATATGACATTATAACTTAGGATGAAGGGGAAGGGGGGATCTGCCTCGGAACATGCGCGCGGTGCTGCGTAAACTAAATTGCACAATTCCACTTAACCACTCACACGTTTACATTCGCCCTCCCATCTCCCCTCCGAATTTTCTCTATAAAGTTTACTTTAAGATTTTTGGGTCGCTGAACTTTCCCCAAAAAATTTCCCCCCCTGAACCCCCCCCCCAAATAGTTGCTTTTAACTTAAATTTCTTATTGTTTTAGGGGAAAAGCATTACGAAATTCAGAAACTAGACAAAATTTGCAACAAATAGGATATATGACATTATGAATTAGGATGAACGGGGAGGGTGAGGGCTGCCTCGGAACATGCACTGCGGCGCTACGTGCACTAAATGATGAAGTCCAGGCAATAGGGGATTTTATCTGGCAAAATTAATGGTAGTACTGGAAATCGGCTTTCTAGATGTTTTTTGGGTCGTTGAATCCGAATTTGTAACTTCCCTCCAAAATTTCACGCGGCAACCCCCCAAAAAATTGATTTTTTGAAAAAATTTGGTTTTTGAGAAAAGCGCGCGGGGAATGTTCCGAGGCAGCCCCCTCTCTCCCCGTTTATCCTACGTCATAATGTCATATATCCTATTTGTTGCAAATTTTGTCTAGTTTCTGAATTTCTTAATGCTTTTCCCCTAAAACAATAAAAATTTTAAGTTAAAAACAACTATTTGGTGTGGGGGGGGGGGGGTTCGTGGGGGAAAATTTTGGGGGTAAGTTAAAAATTCGGATTCAGCGACCCAAAAAACTTAAAGTAAACCTTATAGAGAAAGTTCGGAGGGAAGATGGGAGGGCTAATATAAACGTGTGAGTGGTTAAGTGGAATTGTGCAACTTAGTCCACGCAGCACTGCGGCGCACGTTCCGAGGCAGATTCCCCCTTCCCCTTCATCATAATGTCATATATCTAATTTGTTGCAAATTTTGTCTACTTTCTGAATTTCTAGCTACTTTTCCCCTAAAACAATAAGAAAATTTTAATAAATTTTTAAGGTTTTTTTTAATAAAAACCTTTTTGGGGGGGTTTTACCAAAATTTCGGAGGGTTGCCGGGGGAAATTTTGGTGGGAAGTTACAAATTCGGATTCAGCGACCCACAAAACATCTAGAAAGCTGATTTCCAGTACTACCATTTATTTTGCTAGGTAGAGTACCTATACGGTCTCTATTGCTTGGACTATAAGCCCTTTGCCACATCTAAATGAGAAAAAACATTCAAGTAAACAAAAGACGTCCAATATTCTCAGCAACGGTTCTTACATGTACCCCATATAAAGTAAAACTTAGGTGCGGTATTAGGAAAACTTTTTTCCAAACGTCCTAAATGCACCTTTTGTTATTTTACACATTTGTATATTTTTTATTATTTGAGCTATTGGACTGATTGTGTGTGTTATGAAGTTTCAATAACTCGCCTACAAAATCACGTGAAAGTTATTAGTTAAACTGAAAATTTCCAAAAATAATTAGAATTTTTTAAAAAGGGGTGCGATATTACCCTTTCTAATAAATTGTATATTTTAGAACAAGCAGAAAATTTCTGTGCTTTAATCCTTAAAATGAAAAGTGAAAAATCGTCTCGTTTTACAAAATATTTTTCATAAAACAAAAATTAGTAGAACGTAAAACATGAACTAGATTAATTAAATGCGAATATAGTGTTCATTCTTTGCCTATTCCTTTAAGGATTCCAGTAAACTCTAGGTAAAATTTTATTCTTTGCAATACAGGGTGTATCTGACTTTTATTTGGGAAGAACTACACGTTTACTTTATCTTATGAATGAAGAAGTGAAAGGAAAATTAACAAATAAATCATTTTTATAATACCCCTTTGAGATGAAATCTAGTTGGTTGGAATTTTGAAAACTTTCTATCCTATTTTGTCTAAAATACGATCCTAAAACCCAAAAGAGAAAAAAAAACATATATCCAATATGTGAATATCTTTTACCATCTCTCTTTTTTCCCTTTTAAAAAGTTCAAATAAAGCATTCGGTTGAAAAAAAAAAGTTAAATGTTTATGACTAAAAAAATATAATAACAATAATGATAATAAAAGAAGAGATTTTCCTCAATTATTAATTTGTGGAAAAAATTTATATTTTATATGCAATAAATTTATATTTAAAATTTGTATTCTAAAACAAGCAGAAAATTCCAGCGCTTTCATTCGTAAAAATAAAAATATGAAATCTGTCGTTTTACAACATAATATTTTTCGTAAAAAAATATGTAGGACGGAAAACATTAACTAGATGGGTTTAATACGAAGACAGTGTTCATTCTTTGCCTGTTCTTTTCAGGATTCAAATGTTACGCAAAAGCAACTCTACATAAAATTTTGTCCTTTACGATACATGGTGTATCTGTCTTTTATTTGGGAAGAACTCCAGTGTTCACAGTATCTTATGAATGAAGAAGAAAATGGAAAAAGAATAAATAAAGCATTATTACAGTATCCTTTAACATTTAATCTACTTTGGTAGAATTTAAAAACCTTTATAACATATTTTGTCAAAAATAAGATTCTAGAACGTAAAAGAAAAAAAAATATCACTAATATATAATTTTTTTTCTTTATCTCTCTGTGTTTCTCTTTTTAAAAGTTGGAAAAAAGCATTGAGTCGAAGGAAAGTAAAATGTTTATGACTAAAAATTTAATAATAATAATAATAATAATAATAATAATAATAATAATAATAATATAATCGTCTCGTTTTAAAACATAATATTTTCTGTAAAAAAAAAAGTAGGACGTAAAACATGAGCTAGATGAATTTCATACGAAGACAGTGTTCAGTCTTTGCCTGTTCCTCAGGATTCCTATGTAACTGAAAAGAAATTCCACATAAAATTTTGTCCTTTACGATACAGGGTGTATCTGGCTTTTGTTTGGGAAGAACTACTCTGTTCACTGTATCTTATGAATGATGAAGAAATAGGGAATGGAATAAATAAAGCATTTTTATAGTATCCTTTTCTCATGAAATGTAGTTAGGTGGAATTTAAAAACATTTCTACGTATTTTGTCTAAAATAAGATCCGAGAACACAAAAGAAAAGAAAAACGTTTTATTAATATATGATTTTTTTTCTTTATTCCTGTCTATATTTCTTTCTCTTTTAAAAAGTTGAATTAATGAATTATGTTGAAATAAGTCAAATATTTAGGACTAAATAATAATAATAACAACAATAAAAGACATTTTCCTCAACCAGACGATCAGTGCGAGGATTTCTCATTGCAGTCTCATATTTTTTAAAAAAAATCTAATACTTATCAGATTAAACATAAAAAGAAAAATTGAGGATAAAAATATCTGCAAACAACATTTGTCAAACCAAATTATCATCTCATGTATCAACCAAAGTTACAGTAAAAACAAATATTAAATTACAGTAAAAAATAACAATCGTATTTTAACTGTATTAGAGGATGATTTCATCCACTTAAAGAAAAACATGGGACGAAAATAAAGTAAATTGCATGCATATAAAGTATAATTTAATCTAATATAACAGCATAGATTTTGAGCTACACGTGAATTATCACTGCGTCGATTAATAGCTGGTGTCTTTTTCTTCTAGACATTTCAATTTTAATTAAGTTTTTTAATCATAAACAAATATTAACCCGTGGGGAGATAATCTCACGTTATATTTTTGTGCTATTTATTGATTTTTTATAACCACTGCTGAGCATGATAATGCAGCATTTTATTTTTCTGGGAACATTGATTTGATAAAAATCTTTCATTGCATTTATGAAAACGATGCTGATTTAATTTTTTATTAACTACAATTTTCTACCAAAAACATGTTTTAATGAAATTCGGGGGTACTATGTCAGATGAGGGTTCAAACTCCTTTTGAATGATGTCTCATTTATTGTTGTGCGTTTTGTAAATGCATAGAAAAAGGGGACATAACTGATATATATGATTATCTATTTGTGCAATAGTGAAGTCCATTCTAAGAGAAAATATCGAAAATTAAAATACATATGCCAGTTTAAACACAGAAAACATGTACTAACACACACTATATATATATATATATATATATACCATTTAATTTATTTATTTTCACCTTAAAATACTGTTTTTTGTATTCCCCATTTCAAAGTTCTATTATTCTAATCTTATTATCCACTTCCCGTAAATAAAATAATTCTATTTCTAATATTCATTTTCTTTCATAAGCCTATTTTTTTTTCTACGACATATTCCAAAACATTACCTCTTCTTTTTAGGCTTTTACACCATTAAAAACAGAAAACGCTTTTTTTAGCACTTTTTTGCACATGGATTAGCTGGTATAGAGTTTTCAATACATGCATATCTGTGATTCGAGACGAATAGGCCATTCATCATAGTGATGAAGAAAAATAAATGATGTCAGAAGTTTCTAATTTTTTGTAACAAGACAATAGAAAAGATACTTAATTCAAAAGAAATAAGCGTCAGGCTTCATATTAACCCGTTCGGGACCACTGGTTCATATATGTACCTTCAAATAATGCATAGAGAATTTTTTTGATACCGGTAATAAAGAAAAATAATATTTGCTTTATTTAATTATACCATTTTCGGTATTATTTAAGTAAATGTGCAAGAAATGGTGCTCATCGAATAAAATTTTTGTAAAAGCCGCCGGTCCCGGAGGGGTTAAGAACTTCTATAATTGTTAGATTTTTAAATATTTATTAAAATGAGGGATGATTACAATGTGAGGAAATGGCAGTTTTGTGAATTTAAACAGCATTTTTAAGAAAACTTTTGGCCAGAAAAATTAAATCTACATTCTCTGCTATCAAAAAGGCTCTAGAGGTTCAACATTTTTTTTAACAATGTCACATATTGGGTAGTCATAAATATACTTTTTCGTATGCCACTTAAACTTTCCATTGCTTATAGATTCAACAGTATTTAATTTGACTGATTTGTTATCAATTTCCAATAGTTCTCAAGATATATTTCAAATTCATGCTCCAAAATTATGCAATACAAATGCTTTAATGACTCTTTTAAATAAAATTTATTCAGTCTCCATTGTTTGTATGCATAATACCCGAATACAGGATTCTTTGTTGCCGGTGTCTTTCGAAATCTGCAGCGAGAATTTCTTCGGTGATTTGCAAATAAATTTTTCGCAAAAATCTCTATGCAACAATATATACTTTTGTGCTTAAGAGGAATTTATTTTCTTAATTGCTTCATATTGATAAGCTACCGGGTGTCCTAAAAAGGACTGACTTATTTTAAAATTCAATAACTTGTAAACGGTGACAGATATTTAAAAATTTCTTGCAGGAGGGTTATGCATAAGGACAAAAGTTTTTTTACAGTGATTTTCAATTTTAGTTCGAATTACAAACAATAGATGGCGCTGTAAGCAATATACGCTAAATCAGGCTCGATTTTTGGTACTTCGTGGACCGGATAATGCATTTCCTTCTCCTTTTTCCGCATGAAACAAGAGAAAGGACCAAAAATCGAGCCTGTATTTAGCGACTATTGCTTACAGCGCCATCTATTGTTTGTAATTCGAACTAAAATCGAAAATCACTGTAATAAAACTTTTGACCTTATGCATAAACCTCCTGCAAGAGTTTTTTAAATATCTGTCACCGTTTGCAAGTTATTGAATTTTAAAATCAGTCAGTCCTTTTTAGGACACCCGGTATATTTCTGCTGCGTACCAGGAATATTTTCAACAGAATGCTAAATTCTTTCACAAATACTTTTGATGAAATTTCTCCACGAACTTTTTCTTGGTTTTCTTGCTGACTTTTCTTTACCTTTTAGATAATAAATAAAATTTTATACACCGATTTGCTTAAAAATACGTTTTTATTTTCATCAAAAGCATTACATTTTCAATAAAAATATATTTTCTGCAAGATTGTAAAGTTAATAGAACAATTCTCTCACATAAGAATCATTCCCTAAACAAATGATAAAATGTACATTATTAGCTTTTACAATTTGTACTCGGAAATTAAATTTAAAAAAAAAATGTTCTCAAATTATCCCTTCAGGGAAAACTACACCACCCATTAATATATTTTTAGAAATAAATTACTGTTATAAATTTAACCCTTTGCACTCCACGTCATTTTGCGCATAGGCTTCCAGCAACTCCGCGTTATTTTGACTGTAGGCTATCAGCAACTCTGTGAAATTTTGACTATGGTCTATCAGAAACCCAGCATCATCCGGGGCCGTCGCGAAACAACTTCCTTCTCTTACGGGCCTGCTCCAAGACGAAAATGTCGAGCAAGATGGCGATGCAAGAGATCTCAGTAACAAATGAAATAGGTCGCATAGCTGTATGTTTTATCAAAAACAGTGGTAGAAATTTCCGTCTGTCACCATTCCGTCTGTCAAAACACCATTGGTCTGGGTTCATACAGACCTACATCGTGGAGCGGGTTTTGTACAATTTGAGTCAATACTGTAGTGCCAGTAGCCGAGCGAATGTGTTGTTTTAGAAGAGTGGCATTTATATTTCGGTTTCTTCATTGGGCGTTGTTGCACGTCTACGATCTTACCCTGGTCTTCGGCCTGCATTTCCAGTTCCCAAAAGGTGGATGCAGATCCTGTAAATGAAACTTCGTTGAACTCCAGTGGCTTTTGCTACTTCGGCTTGTATTTCACTCCCCCCCCCCCCCCTCACTAATAGACCAACAACTCCCGAAGCTTCTGATTCGATTAAATGACTTCTTTGAGCTATCACACTCGTCGAAATAAAGCACTTACTGAATGTCAATCATTGTTTTCCGCTTTGTCTTTCAGTAAGCTGGAAGCCAAAATTCATTCGCTATCACCAAAGCGTCTTTTTTGACGTCAAACTCAAAATTTGCATACTCCGAAGTTTAAAAATGAGAAAAATATGCATTTGTGAATACAGTAGAATTCTTCCATTTTCTGCAAAATCAATTTTGCTTATACCGTTATTTTATATAAGACTTACAATATCCTGTTATGGTTTTGAGCAGTGTATCATTTGATTGTATTTCTATATTTTGTATTTTTTACTGTTATATTTGGGGCATCCATTTTATTAATGTTCCTGGAAAAACATTATTGCATATTAGACCCAAAAGGAGTTTTGACAAATAGGTAATACAATCAAATTCAGCTAAATCCAAAATCAGTTTTACCGAGTTCTAAATATCACTCATGAAATACATCAAAATGTATCACCTGAGTAATCCATTTCCCAAAATATCCAGTGAAACTCCCTTGAAAATAAACGCCGGGTGGTTGGATTGCTTTCAGAAGGAAATTAAGCGGAAGTTCTTTTACCTTTCGGGCAGATAATGAGGTTCTATAATGTCTAAATAGTTCACGAAAAGCTGGTTTTGCCCACGATAAAATTCTTAAACGAATTTAAAATGTTCTTCTTGCCAAATATTTACCTCTTTTTATGCAGCAGTAAAAGATTTTAAATTACGATAATACTTTGTTTTAAGTAAATGTGTTTTATGTAAATATATAAATTTAAAGTAAAAATTAAGAAAAAGTGTAAACATAGTTGAATAAATTTTAAAATACTGTAAATAAAGAAAAAATAATTTCTTTGCAGTCTTCAAGTCCATCAGTAGTTTTTTCTATCATGTGTACTAGTATTTTTATTGAAATTTTAAAATATATTTATTAGTGATAAAAAGTGACCCCCACTCCCCTTCCGGATTCCCGGCATAAAAATGACTGAAGAAATTGCAAGGCATGTATATTATGATGGGAATGGTACATAATTTTACGTACTCATAAATTGTCGTTCGTGCAATGTGTTTCTCATAAACCCCATCAATTAAATTTATGATTTTATTAGATGTAACCCCTGAAGTAAGATGAAGAAAAACGAGGCATATAAAATATGAAATAGGAAATTTATGTATACGTATATACTATGTTCCTCAAGTAGAATTCATATTATTTATTGAAAGCTATTAAAGAAAGTTATTTCATAGAATTTTGGACTAACTTTAAGAAATTAAGGTCTGTGCCAAGGATTGGCGACACATATTGCCCGTATAGGTACAAATGTTATTGAAAGTGAATGTGATTGAATAATACACTAGGACTCCCCTCAGAGGGATTAGTCTGAGCGATATTACTGAGAACATAGATTTAATAATAACATGTGGAAGCAAAGAAAATGAGATGTTATCTTTAATTGTCCATATACTGCGAAAAATTGAAATGATGAAAATAAACGAATTGTAGAATTACAAAATCTTTTATATAAATTCTTATACACTGTTTAAAAAAATGGGAAGTCAAACCATTCAAGACAGTCATGCATGGATATAAAATTGAAAGTACGCAATATATTAAAAGTAAAATAGAAAATGAAACACTAATTTACTTATATCGGAATTTTAACTGTATAAAATGATGTCAAGAGCATAATCAGACGCTCTGCACCAATTTGAGTAACTTTAAATGACAAATATATGATGTTTAAAAAGAATGGACTATACTTTATATGGTGTGTGCTCCCGCGGAATAGTTAATATTGTACAATATCTGTTTTCCACGGATGCAATGAGGTTGTCGATAACATTTAAGGAATTCTCTTCTCAAAATCTAATATAGTATCAAAGTACCAAATACATCAAAAGTGGCATGCAATGCTTCGTTAGAGTGTGTTTTAGATATGCTCGATCGGATTTAAATGATGAGTGTATGCTGGCCACTACATACGCTGTATTGTTTTGTTTTCAAACATATTCTGCACAAGTTGAGCTGTATTTAGCATGTAATAAATAAAAGAAATCGGCAATGATTACAACATAAAGTATGACACAAGATCTGAATATATCGTCTGCATAACTTTTGAGCTGTCAAAGTGTCATTTGAAGTAATTTACAAATCCATACATATTTATTCAGCAAATCATGCAAGCTAACATACGCCAATATGAACCCGATTACAAAATTTCACCAGAATAAGTTAATATATAAAAAATCTACTAATGATAATTGAGAATATGACCTTATGATAAAATGTCTAGAAAAATGAATCGGATAAAAAATTCATATCACATTTAAAACGGCACTTCCCTCTGTTAGTGGCCTTGGCGAGAGAGAGAAAAACCTAGAGAAAGAACACTTTAACAAGTACTTTCGGGCAACCTACTCACTGTTTCATACAGGTCTTTATTCAATATTTACACAATTTATTTAATGCTAGGTGGGTATCTATCAGTTTTGTTGCATTTAAATCGCATGTTTTGCGGAGGAAATGCAGCATTATGAAATATTTAAAGTTGCTGTACCTAATAATTAATGGTAATTGAGATCGCTTTCCGTTAATTTCATCAGAGCGTTAAATATTAGACTTTTTCAAAATTTTATTATTTTCTGTTTGATGTGAGGTGTTCAGCTATAAGTATGCAAAATTTCATGTCTCCAACTTAATTAGGAGCTGAGTTAGAAAAATTGCTTAAAATACACAAGTTAGAGCCCAGAGGGTTAAATAATAGACTTTTTCAAAATTTTATTATTTATCGTTTGATGTGAGGTGTTCAGCTATAAGTATGCAAAATGTCATGTCTCCAACTTAATTAGGGGCTGAGTTAGAAAAATTGCTTAAAATACAGAAGTTAGAGACTGGAGGGTTCAATGTGACTTTTTCAAAATTTTATGATTTATCGTGTTATCGCAAGTTTTCCGCTATAAGTATGCAAACTTTCAATTCTCCAACTTAGTTAGGAGATGAGTTAGAAAAATTGCATAAAATACATAAGTTAGAGCCCAGAGGGTTAAATATCAGACATTTTTCAAAATTTTATTATTTGTCGGTTGGTTGATTTTGTGACGGTCGATTATCTACACTAGGGATATAGGCCTGAGGGGGAGTGCCCTTCGTGGGGGTCTTTCTAAGGGAACCTAACCCGTATTAACGCATGGAAATCCATGGTTCGAAGAAAACCACGAAAACTCCGAACGATTAGGCCGACGGGCGCGATTGGGATCGAACCCAGCACTTCCCGTCTACCAGTTTCGAGAGCAGAACCTCTCAGCCACTGGTGGGGCCTATATTATTTGTCGTTTGATGTGAGGATTTCAGCTATAAGTATGCGAAATTTCATGTCTCCAACTTAATTAGGTGCTGAGTTAGAAAAATTGCTTAAAATACATAAGTTAGAGCCCAGAGGGTTAAATATTAGACTTTTTAAAAATTTTATTATTTGTCGTTTGATGTGAGGTGTTCAGCTATAAGTATGCAAAATGTCATGTCTCCAACTTAATTAGGGACTGGGTTAGAAATTTTTTTTAAAATACATAAGTTAGAGCCCAGAGGGTTAAATATTAGACTTTTTAAAAATTTTATTATTTGTCGTTTGATGTGAGGTGTTCAGCTATAAGTATGCAAAATGTCATGTCTCCAACTTAATTAGGGGCTGAGTTAGAAAAATTGCTTAAAATATAGAAGTTAGAGACCGGAGGGTTAAATATGACTTTTTCAAAATTTTATGATTTATCGTGTTATCGCAAGTGTTCAGCTATAAGTATGCAAACTTTCATGTCTCCAACTTAATTAGGGGCTGAGTTAGAAAAATTGCTTTAAATACACAAGTTAGAGCCCAAAGGGTTAAATATTAAGCCTTTTTCAAAATTTTATTATTTGTTGTTTGATGTGAGGTGTTCAGCTATAAGTATGCAAAATTTCATGTCTCCAACTTAATTAGGGGCTGAGTTAGAAAAATTGCTTAAAATACAGAAGTTAGAGACTGGAGGGTTAAATATGACTTTTTCAAAATTTTATGATTTATCGTGTTATCGCAAGTTTTCAGCTATAAGTATGCAAACTTTCAATTCTCCAACTTAGTTAGGAGATGAGTTAGAAAAATTGCTTAAAATACATAAGTTAGAGCCCAGAGGGTTAAATATCAGACATTTTTCAAAATTTTATTATTTGTCGTTTGATGTGAGGCTTTCAGCTATAAGTATGCGAAATTTCATGTCTCCAACTTAATTAGGGGCTGAGTTAGAAATTTTTTTTAAATACATAAGTTAGAGCCCAGAGGGTTAAATATTAGAATTTTTAAAAATTTTATTATTTGTCGTTTGATGTGAGGTGTTCAGCTATAAGTATGCAAAATGTCATGTCTCCAACTTAATTAGGGACTGAGTTAGAAAAATTGCTTAAAATACAGAAGTTAGAGACTGGAGGGTTAAGTATGACTTTTTCAAAATTTTATGATTTATCGTGTTATCGCAAATGTTCAGCTATAAGTATGCAAACTTTCATGTCTCCAACTTAATTAGGGGCTGAGTTAGAAAAATTGCTTTAAATACACAAGTTAGAGCCCAAAGGGTTAAATATTAAGCCTTTTTCAAAATTTTATTATTTGTCGTTTGATGTGAGATGTTCAGCTATAAGTATGCAGAATTTCATGTCTCCAACTTAATTAAATTAGGGGCTGAGTTAGAAAAATTGCTTAAAATACACAAGTTAGAGCCCAGAGGGTTAAATATTAGACTTTTTCAAATTTTTATTATTTGCCGTTTGATGTGTGATGTTCAGCTATAAGTATGCAAATTTTCAAGTCTCCGACATATATAGTTTCTGAGAACGGGCTCTGTGACAGACGGACAAATAGACAGACAAAGGAGTGAGACAGGTAGGGTTTCGTTAGATGAACGAAACTCTAAAAACATGCTGCGAATGACTGTAACAACATCCTGAAATTACATTACCATCAGCGATCTACCAATCCCGAATTTAGTTTATATTCGTTTCATATATTCTTATTCTTTTGTGCGGCCCTGTAAAATAATTATCAATATTATATACAGTAAAACCTCTGAATAGCGGACACCCCGAGAATGCAGAATTTGTCCTCTATTTAGAGGTGACCGCTACTGAGAGTAAAACATGTACAGTTATTTAACAGTTGGTAATCGAAAAAATGTCCGCTAAATAGAGGTATCCGCTAATCGGGTGTATCCGCTATGGAGGTTTTACCAGTAAAACTTCTGAATAGCGAACACCTCAGGAGGGCGGAATTTGTCCTCTATTTGGAGGTGTTTGCTACTGAGAGTAAAAAATGCACAGTTATTTAAGGGTTGGTAATCGAAAAAAATGCCCGCTAAATAGAGATGTCCACTAATCGGGTGTGTCCGTTATAGAGGTTTTACTGCATAATAATATCATCCTTTAGAAGAAAATTGCATGCTGTATGATAGACAGACAGACATCCAGAGAAAGATAACCTCCGGATCAATAAACACTCATGTCTTTTGTTTTAATCATCCACAATTGTTTGTCATACAACATGCCAGATTTTATACAACAGGCTAAAAACGGTCACCGTGGTACGGAATACTGCATTATTATTTGTTTGCCCACCAAAACTGGTTGCTACGGGTTGTTGCAAGGTTTGTGATCACGTGATTGAAACTGATCTATTCAATATTACTGCGTGCGTATTTTTTTTTTTTTTTTTTTTTTTTTTTTTTTGCTCCATGTGTTCAAACCAGTTGTCTACGAAAACATCAACCGGTGAAAGTGACGCACACCAAATTTCTGTGACGTATGCAGATAAATTGTGCTTTTTTAAGAGTTTTTTCTATATAATTTTTAAACGGTTTGGAACTTATTTTTCATAGTAGGTGCATTCAGTAGGCGACCCTCATAGGTACCTTCTGGTGCAATCAGAAACGAAATCCGACAAATATTTTTTGAGTTATGCTTGACGAAAGGTTTTATTAGGCTTTTTTTTTAGTAGGACATGGCGTTAATATCCATCGTAGTAGTAAAGTGTCCGGACAGTAATATTTCGCTGAGTATTAGCCTTCGCTTCGCTCAGACAATTATAAGCAGTAATAAACAAAAACGAAATATCACAAAAAAATACAATCTAGCAAAAAAATTAAAATTTACCAAAAATCAATTCATTCCTAGTTACTCTCCATTTATTTACAAAACATGACTGTTAAAAAGAGACTGTTTTAAATGAATATGAAATGCAAGAGATTTGCAGTTATTTTGAAAAACTTAACACGAATTACGCTAAACAAACAAATTAATACTAATATCTTATTGTTTATGGTAACTATTTTTGCTGTAAAATTTGGCGATATTTCCCTTAAAATTGGCAATCATAGGAGATAGTTATCGACCAAATGGAAAATAAAATGTGCTTAGGAAAGGTGATGTTGGCCAGCATTTTTAAAACTTTATTTACATAATCTATTGTAAATGCCAAATAAAATTTTGAAATAATTATTTATAGGTTTAAAATATATATATTCCTAACTCGGTTTTGCTGCAAATGAGATGATTGGTACATAGACAAGTACATATGCAAAATTGGTACATTGGTACATATGCAAAAGTGCATGCATACTGCATAAAATTATTTCTTTTAACTGAAAAAAAACTATGTCGCAAATTTTATAAAAATAGTAAGATTTAAAACAGATGTTAAAAATGTTTAAATCATATTTTCGTTCATGTTTCAAAAGTGACATATTGCTTCATCGGTATTATCAAAAACGATCTCAAAAATGATAACACAAAATATTTTGGAAGTATTCCAGTGTGAATATTGTAGTATAGAAGCAACAGATCTTTCTTCTTCCATTACACTAAGATCATAAATCATTTAAGAAATCGAGTTTAAATGAACATATATTGTTTCATATCATTAGTCTTCATTTACCACAAATTACCCACGGAGTGATATTTGAACAGATACTGATAAAGATTACTCGGTTTTCTAAAAAAATACATGAAAAGTTTCTTTTGGAATATGTATTGAATAATCTTTAAGTCAAATATATAATTTAGACTTTGGGAATAAAGGAAGTGAGATAGCATAGAATTTATCTGGTGTTGTCACGTATGCAAGAGACTTTTTTCTACGCATGCATTTTGAACAATGCTTATGTTTTGTAATATTACTAAAAAAAAATAACTTTATTACCTATGATACTTTTTTCTAACATTACTAGAGGGATCGGCCCCCTACGAGCTACGCTCGCCAACCCCCGTCCAGACACCGCAGACTCTAAATGCACGCTAATTTGATCGGCTTTAAAAAGAATTCGAAAGATTGGATTATAATTTAAAAAACAGTGGCGATCTCCCTATAAACGAATTTCTATTCATTTCTCTTTGATTGGGGAATTTTAACGCCAAATCCGCTGCTGTACTACTTGATTATCCCGTCGACCAATTTCGCCAAATTATATAAATCGCCAAACCACTCGCCAAATTATACAAATTGACATAATTTTTATTTTAAATAACAAAAGAACAAATAAATTAGTACAACATAAAAAAAAATACAAATAAAACGTCGAAATAAAAATAACTTGATGACGTAGACACGTGTAACAACATTTCAAAATAAGCTAATATAAAAGGAATTAAGTAAACAGGGTCTTTGTCTCCTGGTATTTTTTAAAAAAGCGAAAAGAAAGTTCTTTTAAATGAGACATTTTAAATTAATCGTTTTTAATCTGACGTAATTTTTACCAAGCTATTTTTTCTCTTTTAAATATGCACGTGAAAATACTTTTGTTAGAAATGAAATATTATTTGCGCTTTCCTAACAAAAACGATCCTCTCAAAATAACAAATAAATGTCTAGCGCAATTTCTAAATTTAAACTGTTTTGCAATATTATTTTGCGTTCATTTTATGTAATAACTATAATGTGACGTAAATATGACGTAATTTCTCCTATTTAAAACTTCTAATGCATGTTAATGAATTTATTATTTTACAATATCCTTTCTCTTTTAAAATGCACGTGTATACATTTTATGACGTAATTTTTAATAAGTTCCTGCTTTTTGTACATAATTATTTAATTCTAATTCCAAATGATTTTTTCTGTTTATAATAGTCCCGTGTAAATAAATTTTTAATTTGAAGCAAACATTATTGTTTGCGCTGTTTATACATTTGGCAACAGTATTAATTAATACCATTTTCTAAAATCTCTCTCTCTCTATTCTAAAAAAAAAGTAACTACTGCTGTCACCGCCGCCGCCGGTTTTGAATTTTTTGTAACCGGAGGTATTTCTTCGTTAATATTAAAAAAACTGTTGCATACAAAATATGAAAATCGGTAGTATTATAGAAAAATGTTTGATAAACACGCTGATGCAGACAGTTTTCAAATCGAAGAATTATTTTAAGAGATATTTAATACCAAATTTGTGCGTCAGAATTTCCCGGTGTGCAGATTGCAGTTAGTTTTTTAATTTGAATAATTTTTCGAGGTTTTATTTCTATTTTAAATTCAAATTTTAGCATTTCGAGATATATTTTTTACAAATTTTAGAAAATTGTATTAATTTAAACTGTTGCCAACTGTATAAACAGCGCAAACAGTAATGTTTGCTTCAAATTAAAAATTTATTTTACACGTGACTATTATAAACAAAAAATATAAAAAGCACGAACTCATTGAAAATTACGTCATAAAAACTATAGTTACACGTGAATTTTAAATGAGAAAGAATATTGTAAAATAATAAATTCAGTAACATGCGTTAGAAGTCCTAAATACGAGAATTTACGTCATATTACACTTATTACGTAAAATGAACAAAAAATAATATTGCAAAACAGTTTTAATTTAAAAATTGCGCGAGACATTTACTTGACATTTTAAGATGATCATAATATTTCATTTCTAACAAAAGTATTTTGACGTGAATATTAAAAAGAGAAAGAATAGTTTGGTGAAAATTACGTCAGATTATAATTGTCCTATTCAAATTATAATTCAATCTTCCGAAATCTTTTTAAAGGCGATCTAATTAGCGTGCTGTTAGTGTCTGAACGGGGGTTGACGAGCGTAGCTCGTAGGGGGCAGAGCCCCCTAATAATGTAAAAAAATATCTCTAGAAATGCTGAAAATTTGAATTTAAAATAGAAATAAAACTTCAAATAATGAGTCAAAATAAAAAAATTAATGCAATCTGCACTCCGGCAAATTCTAACGCATAAAATGATCTAAAAATGATTACACTGCCATGTGTAGTTTTTGCTGCTATAAAACTTTTTCAGTGGAACGATTTTGTCCAACTTTAGCATTAAATATCTCTTAAAATAATTCTTCGATTTGAAAACTGTTTGCATCAGCGTGTTTATCAAACATTTTTGTATAAAACCACCGATTTTCATATTTTTGTATGCATTATTTTTCTTAATATTAACGAAGAAAGACCTCCGGTCACAAAAAATTCAAAACCGGCGGCGGCGGTGACAGCGGTAGTTACTTTTTTTAGAATAGAGAGATATATATTTTTTCTAACATGTTTATTACATATAAAATTAATATTGTTAATTTTATATGTGATAAATATATATATATATATTTATTTTATGAGATTTCTGTGTAAAATCACTATTAACGTTAAACGGAACATCGTTTTCTATTAATAAAAATATTTATAGGAATGCAAATTTGATCTATAAAACTTATGTGCATTCATACTTCTTTTTTAAACTCAGTAAACCAGAATACTTTTTTTAGCCTCAAAACCCACATCCATTCATGAAATTGACTTTCTTGAAGCATTCCATATTTATTAAAATCTTTAAAATCTTGTTGATTTTGATTTTGATATTCCTCCGTTGTCAGATTGTTGGAAAAATTACATAAAAACCTCTTGTTCGTAAATTCCACTTGCATGTTTTCACATTACATTTATTATATCTTAATGGCTGTTCTGTAAATTTTCCCAAATTTCTATTGGCCAATAAACTTGATCTTTGAATCCGCTTAAACAGCTCATTACCTAAAATTTCCTATCGTAATTCTATTGACTAATAAACTTTATCTTTGAACGCGCTTCTATTATATTCGCCGTTTCCAAAACTTTCCTATAATTTTATTGGCAAATAAACTTTATCATTGAATACGCTTCTCCTACATATATTTCAGCAATTTTCTTTCCGGAGCAATCACATTTGCACTGATGATGGCACGCTATGGCTTCCGAAACTAATTATCAACAAGAAATAAAGCGTTGTTTTGGTGCTTTAAACGTTGTTTTTATTTATTTACATTAAATTATTGTTATATCGAGTTTAATACATAACTAATTTTAACCGAGCATGTTTCGATCTTCCTTGCAGTTGATAGCAAAAACGAGACAATTTTAAAGGAACATCAGTTACAAAAGATTTGCAGCTTAGGTGATATCATAACGGTTAAAATATTTAAAATGCATTAGGGTAACTCCGGGAGAGTCGCCGCATCCGGGATCGATACCGCACCCCTTATATTTCTTGTAATTATCGATAGATGGTCGTCAAACGCGCAGTATTGGTGCGCAATGAGATTATTTTAACCAAAGTATAGCGTGAATTCAATTTCGATGCTTACTTGTAGATGTACAATCCTTATTTTGACGAAAGTGCATGATTTCACTGTCCAGACTTTTAAACACGTCATGCTTAAATACTTTTCATACGCTAATTACTAAATGGATGCATGATTTCGTAACCAAAACTAAATGTAGCGTTTGTATAGAGTACAGTGTGTATGATTACGCCATTTTCCTTAGCAATGGCAGGTAACTGTGATGAGCGACGTCTGTACCATGCAAAATTGGATACATGCCGCCCTGCAATCCCGGTATACATACCGCAGCTTATTTCGTACTGTATGATTAAGTGTTGTTAAATTTTCCTTTTCTTTTTGAACAGACTAACCAAGATAGGCATGTTATTAAGTTTACTAAAACCAAAGGATAAAAACGAAAAAAATAAAAAGTAAGAAGGGCAAGAAAGATGCAAGTCAAGATGATAATAATGAAAAAATAGATTACGCGTAACGCAGACGTTCTTCGCAAGGAATGATTAGAAAACTACTCCAAAAAAGTGGAAGTGTAATTGGCTTCGTTGCATCATGTATCAAATGTAGTTACATAAAGACTGTACATTTTCAACACTTTTTGTGTAGATTGTGGTCGAAAAAACAGGTCTATTAACGCATTCGGGACCATGAGTGCATATAAGCACCTTCAAAAAGAGGATAACGAATTTGTTTCTGGCACCAGTAAAAAAGGAAAGTAATATTTGTGTTCTTTAATTAGAGCATTTTCCTGATTATTTAAGTAAAGGTAACTTCTTTTAAAAAAACGGTGCCAAGCGAAATAAATTTGTGTAAAAACCGTTGGTGCCGAAAGGGTTAACAAATAAATTATGTAAACACAATTTTACTTTTACTCTTTTCCCTCTGTAATACATTGATGTTACGTTGTTGCTGAAATCCCGGAATTACCCTAATACAGCAAAATCTTCATGACTTAATTTAGAAAAAATTCCAATTAAAATTTCGAAATAAATATATATATATATTCCTAACTTGTTTTTGCATTAAAAGAGAGATGACTGTCTCATATAGTCGTATATGTAGAAGTACATGTGTACTATGTAAAATTATTTCTTTTAATGGAAAAAAGCTATATCGAAAAAGTTTATAAAAATAATAAGATTTAAGAAAGATGTTTGAGATACGCCAAAATATATTAGTGTTCGTTTTTCAAAAAGTGACATTGTTTTAACTGTATTATCAAAAAGGATCTAGCACGCAAGTTAAAAACAGGGCTCGCAGCGTTCCTAAAATTTTCGCACTTTGCTACCACTAAATTAAAACGATAATCTTTGTTGTATAGTTCTATAATATATGTTAAAGGAATCTACGACGAAGAATTCTTATTTAAAATACTGGTAGCAAAGTGCGAAAATTTTAGGAACGGTGCGAGCCCTGTAAAAATATATTTTCGATTAAAAAAAATACAGACAAAAACATCGTTAAAGCAAGAAATCTAAACTATTCACATATTTCTAACTCGGCTTTGCTACAAGGGACGATATACCCATATTGGCAAACTTACCCTTATACGTAGAAGTGCATGCGTACTGTGTAAAATTATTTGTTTTAACGGTAAAAAGCTGTATCAAAAAGTTTATAAAATAATAAGATTTAAGAAAGATTTTAGACATGTTTACAAATATATTATGTTCATTTTTAAAAAGTTAAATAGTTTCAGCTGTAGTATCAAAAGCACTGGCATGCAAATCAAGAGCATGCAAATTTAAAATATGTTTTCGATTTAAAAATAATGCATATAAAATCGTCGTTAAAGCAAGAAACATAAAATGTTTTGGCAGTATTCCAGTATGAATATTGTAATATAGAAGCAACAGATCATTCTTCTCCCATTACGACAATACCAAGGTCATAAATCATTTAAGAAAATTAGTTTCAAAGAACATATTTTCGTTTATATCATTAGTCTTCATTTACCACAAATTATCTACTAAGTGATATTTGAATATATACGGATTGAGATTATTGGATTTTCTAAAAAAACATACGAAAAGTTATTTTTAAATCTGTATCGAATAATCTTTAAGGTAAAATATAATTTACGCCTTGGTAATAAAACAGTTAAGATAACATAGAATTCCCTTAAGATAAACGTAGAATTCACCTTACTGAAGAGAATTTTTTCTACTCAGGCATTTGAAACGACATTTATGTTTTCTAATACTGCTAAAAAAAATTATTATTTATGATACTTTTTACCAGAAGTGTATATAACATTAGTGGCTAATTCCATGAAAGCTTGTCATGTCAGTCAAACAGCTGAAAATCGGCATGCTTGTTGGCCACCGGTATTTTCGAAAAGTTTGCTTCGCGTTATTCAATTGATGAGATATCTCCGATAAAATAAGTCACATTTTTTCGTTCTAAAATACTGATAACAGAGAAGCATTGTGATTTTCAGCTCTGTGACAGACATGATAAGTTTTCATGGAATTAGCCTAGTATATTTTTGCTGATTTTGTTTTACAATTTTTGTCAATTTTACATGGAATATATTTATTTTTAATTTTATGAGATTTCTGTGTAAAATCTTAGCTAACATTAATCCCTTGACGATCTAGCAAAAGGGAAAAATTATAATGTTCTTTTCAATGTAATTTTTTAAATGATAAAAAAAAAATAATTATTCCACCATGATATGAGAAAGTTAGTTATATACATGAAGATGAAACTTGAGGGTATTATCCATTACTCACTGAATGTGTTAAAACAGTATTAGAAACAGTATGTGCTAAAATATGTTTTAAAACAGTACTAAATCTATAAAAATATATAAATTTGAAAATGCATTGAAGTGAAAACTGTAGCTCAGTCAACGAGTTATCACGGGCTTGACAATCAGAGGGTTAAAAGGAATATCGTATTTCTGTAATTAAAAATATTTATAAACATACGAAATTGATCTATAAATGTTACATAACTTAAGAGTTGTATTTGAAGTGAATAAAACAAGACGGATTTTAGCTCTGTTTGATGCATTGGGGGTTGAAAAGGAAGAAATATGGTTCACTTCAAAGATGCAAGAAATATCTAAGATGCTTTTACTCAATATTTTCATAACATATCACCTTGTTTTAGAAGTCGGAAGCAACAGTCGACTCAGAAACACAAAAATCCTCTTAATATTTGTGAAACTTATATTAAAAGCCTACATGCAGTTGAAGAAGATATTTATAAAAGATTATAACTACTTCTCTAATGTACTTAAAAAAGATTTATAAGCTTCATTATAACGTCTCTATTAACATCAATCCAAACGTTGACTCCTCCTCTTCTAGAACAAAGCTAGGGTAGTCAAGTCTCTGCCTTTTTGCATGCAAGTAATTTCGCGGAGAAAATGTTGTTATTTTAAATCGCAGAATGTTCCGTTTAAATGGCTAATTAGATGGGTTTTTGTAGTGTAAGTCACATAGCCGATAACTTCTATGCTTGCTGGCCACAGTTATTTTCGAAATGTTTTACTCGCCCTATTCAATTAATGAGATATCTCCGATAAAATAAGTCATATTTTTTCGTTCTAAAATACTGGTAGCTAAAAATCGCAGCATGTGACATACACTACAAGTACTCATGGAATTAGCCAAATAAAACATTTTCTGTACTAAAATACTGGTATCCAAAAAGCCGGAGACTTGACAGTTCTGCAAAGCGAACTTCCACATATTTCCTACATCACGTGACAGGACTTTTGAAGGTATCAGTGCCTAGTGCAAAGATCTGTTGAAAATGAATAAAAGATTACATGAGAAAAGTTTATGGTCTCCCAGAATATTTGTACTGCTCTTGAAATCTGTATGTCCTAATTTCTAACACTTAATAAAATTCTTTATTTTTAGTTATAGTAATGGAAACTAGTTCATTACTTTTTGTTGTAAAAAGATTTTTCAATTAATCTCTTATATGAAGCAATTTTCCTTTCATCATGTAAGACTATTATGTTATCTTCTATTGATATTTCTTTTAATATAATATGATTATTCCATCCAATCTGATATTTATATTAACCTGTGTATGCTTGATAAATTAAACCAAGACTGAATTGCGACTGCTGCATGACGAATTCGTTGATTTAGATGCATTCGTATTAAAACACTTTAATTTAATCAATGGTAATTTCTGTTTTGTGTTAAATATATTGACATATTTCACACTCTGAAGACTTATACTGTTTTGCGATATCATGGGCGTTAATCGCAAAACGCTGGAACTTCTTACACCAACAGTAAATGACATCAAAAACACACACAAAAATTCAATTTCTTTCATAAAATTGAAAAACAAATCTACAATCACATCAAAATAATTTCATGTGCTACTGAGATTTCCTTTTGCCATTTTAGGTTTAAAATACTATGACATCAAACTCATTACTAGAAGAATTAAGATCTGTTGAAAATATTTTTCACCTAACAATATTGAAACGTAATAACTTTATGAAAGGAAATACCTATTTTCATTTAACCCTAATTTTCATTGAAGAAAATGTAACACAAGAAAAGTCAATTAACATTTCAAGTATTCAGTCTGAAAATGTGAAAAGCGGCGTGCTTCCCAGTTGAGAAACACTGTTCTAAACAAAAATTAAGGAATTATGAAAGTTTGTAACAAAACATTAAACATTGACTTTAATACAGTCTAATCATATACTACAGTTTCTCTATTACAATATTAAGTTGTGACCCGGCGTATAAAAACACCATTAAAATTTTATATTGCAATAAAATAAAAGAGAATCCCTATTCTTTATGCTATTCTTCTATACGTAATCATATGATGGTCATATATGAAACAACACAATTTTGCTTATAAAACTCGGAATTACAACCTTTAACTGCTATAAACGAAATAAACTAACCTCACGTTATTAAAAAGAATACTTTATTCGCCATTTGAGTTTTAGACAAGTTATTTGAAACATAAAGAAAGCTTAGAGAATAAACATAATGGTTACTGTACTAAATATGTATTTATAAAATTACGTTTCTGTTTGATGTACTATTTCGCTATTTTTTAACACTCTTTTTAAAAAATAAAGGTAAAGGTGACAATAGTTATATCCGACTTTAAATTGGGTTGGACATTTTATATTTATTTCGGGTTGTGTTTTTGACAGGTATAGAATTGCATTTTGTTTTACAGATATTTTTATAGTGAAATACTATTCTTCAAATACTTTGAATTTTAAAAAATGTAATAAATTTTTCCTAAGAGTATGACAAAAAATATTGACAGCATTCATATTCTAACACTAGAACCGCCTTGAGGGGTCATTTTAACCCTTGCCAAATTGATAATAGTCGATTCGAAGAAGAAATTATTGTATAAGATATATTAAATGTATTACAAGAAAAATAAAATGGGCTAATTAAATAACTTGTGCAGTTTGAAATAACAATTCTGGTGTGAAATACTTTTTTATAAAACTTGAGTGAAATTGCCGGCAGTTCTAGTGTTAAAATTTGTTACTTCACTAAAACTGCAGTTACAGTTCATTGAAACTGCAAAATCTTTCTTTTAAAAATACAACTTTCAATATTATGAAAATTAATATTAAATACTATAAAACATAGCGATATGATAAAATATATGTCAACGATCATGAAGGTGTGTACTAAACTTTTACATAAACTTCTTTACTTTCTTGTTTTTATAAGGCAACAAAGATGAATAGACTTTTTATTTATGTAATAAGTGAAATTGCCTTTATTACTGTCTATAATTATTGTCCAAATTTTCGTTCGCTCCTTCTTTTACATTTAAAACAATTTTTTTGTATATTTTTATCTTGTTTATTTTAAATTTCCAAGTTACCTAATAGTTGAAATGTATTACCGTATTATGGCTTCCTAAGAAAATAATTCTAGATTAATGCAGAATATGAAATATAATTATTATTCATTTATTCTTTTGTGTGTATTATTTTTTTCCAAAATATTTCTTATATATTTAGTATAATCATTTCTAATTTTAAAAGTGTATCATAGTTTAAATGTATTCTTCTTTCTCTAAGATATGAATGTTTCAAGATTTACGATGAATACTGTGGTCTTGTATTAAAAGTCCGATAATACTTTTTAATTATGCTCATACTATTCTGTAACTTAGATCTCAGGATTAGTTTGTGACATTATGGCATTATGGCCAAGTTAATCTTGACAAATGCAATCTATTGGTCGAATGAGTTTTGAATGGATCATGTTGTCTTTCGTTGCTAACATCTGCGATTTAAGGGAACAAGGGACCTTAAAAACCTTAAAAATCATTTTTTTTTATTTTTTGTAAATTTCACTTTAAATATTATTCAAGGGTGCAATTATATTCATTGAGCATGCATTTATCACAAAAAAAAATTTTTTTTGAGAAAAAAATGGAATTTTACGCGTCGTTTTAGAAATCTTCGAAATGCCCCCTGCGTGTTCCATATCAATGAAAATTCCCAATATTTTTTATGAAAGTTTAATTTATATATGTAAATAAAACTGTGCATTGAATTTTATATATTTGAATATAAAGGTAAAGAAAAAAAAAAGGAAATAATTGGAAAATTTTTAAAAATCTTTATATTCAAATATATAAAATTTAATGACAGTATTATTTATATATATAAACCAAACTTTTATAAAAAAATATTGGAGTTTTTCATTGATATGGAACACGCAGGGGGCATTTCGAAGATTTCTAAAACGACGCGTAAAATTCCATTTTTTTCTCAAAAATATTTTTTTTTTTTTTTGTGATAAATGCATGCCATAATGCATATAATGTACCGTAGAATAATATTTAAAGTGAAATTTACAAGAAATAAAAAATTGATTTTTAAGGCTTTTTAAGTCCCTTGTCCCCTTAATACGAATCTTATTCCTAGGTTCTTTATGCTTCACAAAATATAAAAGGATTTGCAGATGATAACGGTAATTTGCAGAGTTATACATTAAGTAGAAGATTTCGAGTTTTCAAAGGATCTCGCCTCTTATATGATTGTTTGCTTTTTGTACACGCGCCATTGAAAGAAATCTTTAAAATTTATATTGTAATTATATAAATACATAGCATCTATAGTCATCATCTGGCCCGTCCGTCTGTCTGCATATAACAGCGCAAAAACTACCCCACCGAATAGTTTGAAATTTAATATATATAATCGTTGAAAAATTTGTCGAGTCATTTCAAATTTTATGATAATCGAATCAAAACTTAAAAAGATAATTATAAAAGTTTTCGTCATTCTATCAATTCCCCTCAAAAGTAATTAATTCAATGAGATTCCTTTATAGGTAATGATTCTAGTTTACCATGGTCCTTGAGACCTGTTATTTCCGTATTCTGAAATTAATATATAGAATCGTAATAAAATTTGCATTCATGCATTTTTGCATAAGAATGTAACAGCTATTGTACCAAGATCTGAATATTTATAAAACTAGTTAGAGTACGAACATCATTTGCCACATTTGACGTAAAAATTTCGACTTGTTGTTTTTTAGATAGATGTTGAAATTTTGTACTTCGAATAAAAGAAAATTTGCGGGATGTCATTTAAAGATTACTTATTCATCTACGTAAAAGTGTCTAGGTGTCTACGTCTACATGTTTCTAAATAACGTTTAATATGTGTCCGTTAGCCAAGAGTACATTTTTAAGATTGAAGTTAAATTTAGTTGTGAAATCGGGAAAATCTCCCCCCCCCCACCTCATCAGATTCCTGCACTCAAAATTTAATTCACGTGAAATTTTCAATACAAAAATGATTGTACTCTTCAAACAGTCTAAAAATATCTTTCTATTTTGTAGAAAACTTAACTTAATACTGTATATCTGAGATAACGCAGAACTGAAATAATCACAATGCTACAATTTTACTGTTAGCAGTTTATATTTTCAACTATTTGTATATAAAAAACGAATATGAAGGAAAAATTCGTTTGAAAATATAAAAGTCCTTTAAAATAACACTGTAAAAGTAGATTTTTAAATTGAAATTCAAAATGCTTTGACAACTGAAATATATTCCATTGCAAATAAATATTTTAAAATTGGTATTATCATTCATAAAACCAGCAGAGCTTCTAGATTTCAAAATTAAAACTATTTTTTACGGATTTTCATGTATAATGTATATTTGCCTGGATATTTGAAAGATTTAAATGTATGGTGTTGAAATACAAATCTTTCCTGCTTAAAAATTGCTACTAGAACATGGCGGTTTTTGTTGTAAAAAAATAAGGAATCAGTAATTGCCAGATTCTGCTGGGGTTGAGAACAGTTGAGAAATAACATGTGAAATCGCATGTAAAACAGGTGACATCTTTTTATGGAGAACTAAGGAAGCTATTTAAAGATTGTTTTAATAGTTTCGGCAGTAGCTAAACTGTAATTTCAACAAAAGATAAAAAATTCAATAGTATGTTAATAAAAAAAAATAAAAAAAAATTCCAGTTTTTTTTTTTTTTTTTTTTTTTTTTTTGGAAAAACTTCGTAACTATTATGTGTATATATATAAAACGAACGTTTAATATGTAGGTTCACTACTGCCAAAACTAAGTAAAAATGTATTGACAATGTATTAGTAGTAGTTTTTGAGAAAAATGTATATCGGTGTCAGCTGCTTTATAAGTATTTTAGGTAGCTTTCTTTACAAAAAAGCTACCTATTGCAGCCGTTCGGAGGAAAGCGATTTCAAAAAATTTTGGTATATTTTCATCGATCATGACCCCCAGACCCCGAAACCACCCTCCGTTCAAAATTGATATATATATATATATATATATATATATATATATATATATATATATATATATCTGACCTATGTCACACTGTAACTCCCGTAATTATGAACCGATTTCGATGCAATTCGGTGTGTACATAGTACATACCAATGTCTCGACCGAGTTCGTTGGCCAGCTTCATCCGCCGTTTTGTTTCAAAATGGCGGCCATTTAAAAATTTTAAAAAATTTTAAAACTTGAAATGTGGTACCAAAAAATTAAAAATGGAAAAATATTTTTTACTTATGTATTTGATCTTTATACAAAGATTCCGGAGCAGTTTTTGTTTCGTCTATATCTTAAAAAATGGCTGAGTTATAGCATTTTGAATTTCTAGCGTTTAAAACGTCCTGTATTTTGTCAAGCGATAAAAGGCGTATTTATGAACCGATTTGGATGTAATTCAGTGTGTGCATAGTACATACCAATCTCTCGACCGAGTTCGTTGGCCAGCTTCATCCGCGATTCTGTTTCAAAATGGCGGCCATTTAAAATTAAAAAAAAATTTTAAACTTGAAATGTGGTACCAAAAAATTAAAAATGGAAAAATATTTTTTTCTTATGTATTTGACCTTTATACAAAGATTCCGGAGCAGTTTTTGTTTCGTCTATATCTTAAAAAATGGCTGAGTTATATCATTTTGAATTTCTAGCGTGGCTGACATTTTGAAACGTCCTGAAATTTGTCACGCGATAAAAGGCGTATTTATGAACCGATTTGGATGTAATTCAGTGTGTACATAGTACATACCAATCTCTCGACCGAGTTCGTTGGCCAGCTTCATCCGCCATTTTGTTTCAAAATGGCGGCCATTTAAAATTTTTTTAAAAATTTAAAATTTGAAATGTGGTACCAAAAAATGGAAAATGGAAAAATATTTTTTCTTATGTATTTGACCTTTATACAAAGATTTCGGAGCAGTTTTTGTTTCGTCTATATCTTAAAAAATGGCTGAGTTATAGCATTTTGAATTTCTAATGTGGCTGACATTTTGAAACGTCCTGAATTTTGTCACGCGATAAAAGGCGTATTTATGAACCGATTTGGATGTAACTTCGTTTATACATAGTACATACCAATGTCTCGAACGGGTTCGTTGGTCAGCTTCATCCGCTATCTTGTTTAAAAATGGTAGACATATAATCTTTTAAGAAAAATTTAAATTTGAAATGTGGTACCAAAAAATTAAAAATTGAAAAAATATTTTCTTCTTATGTGTTTGACCTTGATAAAAAGATTCGGGAGCAGTTTTTGTTTCGTCTATATCTTAAGAAATGGCTGAGTTATAGCATTTTGAATTTCTAGCGTGTCTGACATTTTGAAACGTCCTGATTTTTCTCACGTAATAACAGGCGTATTTATGAACCGACTTGGATGTACCTTGGTGTGTACATAGTACATACAAATATCTCGACCGAGTTCGTTGGCCGGCTTCATCCGCCATCTTGTTTCAAAATGGCGGCCATTTAAAAAAATTAAAAAATAAAAAAATTTAAATGAGATACCAAAAAATTGGAAAGTGAAAAAGATTTTTTTTGTATGTGTTTGACCTTAATACAAAGATTCCGGAAGAGTTTTTCTTTCGTCTATATCTAAAAAAAATGGCTGAGTTATAGCATTTTGAATTTCTCTTGTGGCTGACATTTTAAAACGACCTGATTTTTGTCACGCGATAACTGGCGTAATTATGGATTAACTTGGATGTAACTTGGATGTAACTATTTGGATGTAACTTGGTCTGTACATAGTACATACCAATGTCTCGACCGAGTTCGTTGGCCAGCTTCATTCGCCATCTTGTTTCAAAAGGGTTACCATTTAAAAAAAATTAAATTTAAAATTCAAAATGAGGTATTAAACAATTGGAAAATGAAAAAGATTTTTTTATGTGTTTGGCCTTGATACAAAGATTCCGGAGCAGTTTTTGTTTCTGAAAATTTGTTCTTTTGTTTATATCTTAAAAAATGGTTGATTTATAGCACTTTGAATTTCTAGCATGGCTAACATTTTGAAACGATCTTGTATTTGTCACGCGATAACACACGTATTCGCCTATTTCGATGTAAGAAGGCATGTGGATAGTATACATCAACACCTCGACCAAGTTCGCTGGCCAGATTCATCAGCCATCTTGTTTCAAAATGGCGACCATTAAATTAAAATATATATATATATTTAAAGTGAGGTGCAAAAAAATTAGAAATTGAAAAAGGTTTCTTTCTTAAGTATTTGACCTTGATATAAGGATTCAGGAGCATTTTTTGTTTGTCTTTACCTTAAAAAATGGCTCAGATATAGCAGTTTCAATTTCTATTGTGGGTGACATTTTGAAAAATCTGATTTTTTGCATGCGACAGCACTCCTATATATTAACCGATTCCGATGTGAGTGAGCATGTGCACAGCAATTACTAAGGTCTCGACCAAGTTCACTTTTTAGCCTCATCCACCATGTTGTCTTAAAATAACAGGCACTTTAAGAAATTTCCGAATTTGGCAGCCAAATATATGTTACTTTAAAGAAAAGCAGCTTGGATAAAGCTGACTAATTTCGAGAAATTCTCATTCATTATATTGATAAAAAATTAGTATGGAATCTCCTATATTCGGTTTCCATTAAATTGAGCTTCGTGTGTTTGAATGATATAATTTGGCTTTTTTTAAATAAGGATTATGAAAGCTACCTCTTCCTCCCGGCACTGGCCGGAAGGACTTTTTTATAGCGAAATTGCGTAAATATGGAATATGTTATTTTTATTTCATGCAGAAGGATCAATTTATAGTTACAGCTACAGCTAAAACTGATAAAAAGTTATTGAAATCACTGTACTAGTTCCTGTGGAAGAGGCACATCAATTTAAGATGTTTTACTTGTTTTTTTCGCAACTGTTGTCATCACAAAAAATAAATAAATAAACAACTAAAATAGATTCAAACATATATCATTTCCTCCAGAATTAGTATCTCATCGTGTCAGTGTTTGAGAACTTTAATAATCAAGCAGCGATACTCGCAGTCTAATATTAAGAGCCTAACAGAAGTCACGTGATGAATCTTGTACGCTAATGTTAAACCTTTGCAGTTTTTTTTTTCAAATTTCTCACTTCTATTTTAAAATTTATAAACGAATTTTTTTGCATAGTTTAGCTGACGTCGGTCTCTGACGGTGTTAATGTTTACTTTTTCGATTTTGGTTGCAGTTTTCTTTTTATTGACATATTTTTACTTTTGGAACAGGTTCGGAAAGTAAAAGTGACCTTATAAAGAAATACTGGGTGTCCCAAAAATGATTGATGGATTTTAAAATTCAATAACTTGCAAACGGTAACATATATTAAAAAGAAATTCTTGCAGGATGGTTATGTATGACGTCAGAAGTTTTTTTAGTGAGATTCTTGATTTTAATTGGAATTTCCGACAATAGATGGCACTGACAGCAATAGGTGCTCAGTCCAGACCCGTATTTTGATACTTTGGGATCCATTTCATTCTCCTTTTTCGCATAGAATAATAAAGGGGCCGAAAAACCGATCTTGGATTTAGCGGTTATTGCTTGCAGAGCCATCTAACGATGCTATTTGTAACTAAAACTGAGAATCGCAGCATAAAAACTCCTGACATCTTACATAACACTCCTGCAAGAATTTTTTTATTATCTGTCATCGTTTTCAAGTTATTGAATTTTAAATTCCATCAGTCACTTTTGGAACACCGGGTATATGCAACTAAATTAAAAAAAGTAAAGGTAACAACGTTCGATATCGATATCGAGTGTCCTATACACGGAATATTATTTAAAAATATCAAAATTCTAGCATGGAATTTGAAAAGAACTCTGCCATAGGTTCAACATTATCTTTCGAGTTTCTTCGTATTCTATACTATTGCGGCTATGCTACTTTTAAGGTTGCTTAAATTAAGTTTAATGTTTTGAAAAGCAGGTATTTCAATTTTTGTATCGATAGTTTAAAACGATGAACACTAAAAACAGAGGGAACTTTAATCCAGATTTACATGTCGACAATATAATATTAATATCTTCTATTAAAAGTTTAAAAATAAATGAGGCATAAAAACAAACAAAATTATTATTATTACCATGGTTTTAATTAATTTATGGGTTTTTTACTTTATTCACCTGCAAAAAGGGCTGAAAAAATATGTTTGCAATACGTCTTTAAATCGTCTTCTATGTTCAGAACGCAGAAAAAGAGAATTTTATTCTTAATATATTCTTCAAATAAAAATTAAATTACTTTATATACATTTTTACGCCTTTTGCTAAATAAATGAAATTAGTTTTCCTTAGATTTATAATTCAATACTTTTTAACTAATTAACGAATTTCTTGAATGATGTTTAATTAAATGAAGATCTCCGAATTCTTAAGGACCTGCTACGCTAGCGAAGAAATGTTATTTTAATTGAAATTTCAGTACTAATTATCTAACGACAACGCAGTTTAAATGTTTAAATTAAAAGTATTTTTAACAGTAATGAAAAAAGCTAGACGAATTTTAAGTTTAAATTGTTTATATATATCTTCTTAGATATTTGTTCAGTTTCTTGTAACAAGTTTCAAAATCACTTAGAGAAAAATTAAAACACAGTAAGTGTAAAGATGATTTTAGAGGTTTTTTTTTTCATTATAATGAAACGCATAAATTTTATGCAGTATATTTTTTTATGTTGAAATATGTTGGGACAGGAAACGGACTAAATACACTATGATTAAGTATCCGCAATGAATTTGTTTTCACCAGTCCTACTCTTTAATCTCTTCTTCATTTTTTTTAAACTAAAAATAATAATAAATAAAGACTCAATATTGCTTAATGGTACGCAAAAGAGGAACTTTAATAAGTTAAAAGTTAATTTCTACGTTTCGAGCTGTTTCTACAGCCGTCTTCAGGAAAATATGATGGTAAAAAAGCTCAAATTTCAGAGACGAAAGTTTCCTGTGCAAGAGAAAATTAGTCAAAACTTAACCAATGATTTGAATACAAAAATGTAGTGTTGCCATCTAGTGAAAATAAATAATTATTAATGAACTGAGATCAGATGAATCAAAAAAGGTCGATTTATGTACGTAATTCTACATCTAATTACAATATTTCAGCTTAAAGTTGTATTATATTGCCAAAACTTGAATGAAAACTCTGCTGAACGTGGTTTTGTCCCTCGTGTGTAGATAGCGGCACTCGAGGTTTCTTAAATCGACCTTTTTGATTCATCTGATTGCTGTTCATTAATAGTTACTTATTTTCACTAGATGGCAACACTACATTTTTGTATTCAAATCATTCGTCAAGTTTCGACTAATTTTCTCTTGCACAGGAAGCTTTCGTCTCTGAGCTTTGATCCTTTTTACCATCATATTTTCCTGAAGACGGCTGTAGAAACAGCTCGAAACGTAGAAATTAACTTTTAACTTATTAAGGTTCCTCTTTTGTGTACCATTAAGAAATATTGTGTCTTTATTTATTATATTTTATGATGCAATTGTCCATTATGTGTTACTAAAAAAAAATATTTCTGAAAAATACCCTTTTTTTTAGCCTGTGACTTTTGCCACCTTCATTTTGCTTAGAGTGCTCTGCCCTGACGTTTTTTCGTTGAACTAGTACTAACATCAACTTTTTAACTGTTTAATTTTTTATCAATTTAATTTTTGCAGCTCCTCTGCATTTTTCAGAAATATAGTTAAATTCGATTTATCTTAAGAAAGTTTAAACATTCTTTTCGTGTATTATATTTTTGCACAACTTTAACCCTTAAACTTAATTTTATTTTAAATTTTCAGTTTACTCTCTTTTTTCTCCTCTTTTAAATTTTATAATTCTATGAAATTATTTATTTACTTTATAAATAGATTTAAACTACAGGGCTTTGAATAAATAGTGTGGAAATCTGTTATCCAAACAGCGCTAAAAAGTTGTATCCTTTAAATGTGCAATCATGCTGAAATCCAAAGAGCCGATCGCAGCGACATCTGCGATATATTTTTAAATTTTTATGTAAACATCATATTATTACAGCCTCTAGACTAAGTGGTTTTGGAGTTTTAGAAAATATCCTGCAGATATCTCTCTGATCGACTCTTTGGATTTCAATATCGTTTGACATTTAAGGGATCCAATATTTTACCACTTTTTTAAGTATTACTGGGACAGCCAATTTCTACACTATATATTCTAGTCGCTTTAGTTTAAATTACAGTTATATCTTCTCCCAATGTCTTACACTTTCTGCAAGACAGTCTTTCCATAGAGTAGGCGTGAAGTGGATAGCAAACAGGAAGACACTCAATGCTGTTTCACTCTTCAGCACTGTTCATCTTTGTACGTTTATTTTTAGTTCGAAAATGTACATCATGCTAGCATACGAACATTAATTTCGTAGTTGAAGCTGAAAAGAATTCACTGACATTGCGTATGTATCCATATGCAAAGATATATTGCAAGGAATCACCAATTTACCGCTGAGAATGCAACAAACCATGCTTCACAATAGCAGTTTCCATTCAAACATCAAAGTGACACAACATGGAACTTGGCCAGTTCTTGGGATGCTTATCTCCTGATAACACTACGATCATGTATTCTGTGAGGTTGATATGTACCGCTTGTCCCAAAAAATTACTGATGGATTTTAAAATTCAATAACTTGCAAAAGGTGACAGATATTTAAAAAAATTCTTGCAGGAGGGTTATGTATGTTGTCATGAGTTTTTTTACTGTGATTCTTGATTTTAGTTCGAATTTCAAACAACAGTTGGCGCTAAGAGCAATACTTGCTCAATCCAAATCCGATTTTTGGTACTTCGGGATGCATTCAATATATTTTAATCTCCTTTTTACACATGGAAGAAGTGAGAAGCCGAAAAATCGAGCCTGGATTTAGCGGTTAGTGCTTGCAGTGCCATCTATCGACGCTATTTGTAACTAAACTGAGAATCGCAGCATAAAAATTCCGGACATCTTACATAACACTCCTGCAAGAATTTTTTTAATATCTGTCACCGTTTTCAAGTTATTGAATTTTAAAATCTATCAGTCATTTTTGGGACACCCGGTCATGTAAAATAAGTGATGTGAAGTGTCCCTTCTCTGTGAGGTACGCCAGTGAGAGAAAGTTACCCGATAGATTTCCTTCCACTACTTTTGGATATTTTTTTTTCATTTGAAAGACGGAACAATTAACTATCCAAAGTAGTTTTTATTTTCTACGTACGATCGTTAAAAGTGTAGTTATGTCTGTTTTTGTGTGATCTGTAAAAACGGAAGTTTTTATTTAAGCAATCAAAAGCTGAGCCAGATGTCTAAAGTAATTTTTGCTTTCTACATATGATGATTAAAAGTGTAGTTACGGTTATTTTTGTGTAAGTTATCATATAGAAAGTTTTTATTTGAACAATCGGAAGCTAAGTTATAACTAATTAAATACTCGTTATACCTGAAAGACAATTTTTATGAACAAAACATTGCTAAAAATGTTCTATCTTCAAAACTTACGGTTATACTTATGCAATCTTATTGCCTAGGATTTGTGTGATGTTTCGGATGTTATTAACTATAAAACTTCGTTTTAAATTAAATGTAATTAAGATGCATAAATATTTCGAATTTCTTAAAAATAGAGAAATTTAACGTATAAACACAAAAACAAAATAACAATGCTATATAATGTTAATCAATGTTATAGTTTTTTAATTTAAAAAAAGGGAGTTTATATAGTTGAGAATTTACTGAAACTTTATAGCTGTTTTTTTTTGTTTTTTTTTTTTTAATTAAAATAGATAAAATATAGAAAACCTCCAAAGTGATATTTTGAATGGATATATCTGTGGAAGTTTTTACTTCATGGCTTAGATTCTATTATAACTAACCTGTAATACTGCCACTCTTATTTAAAACTAAAATTCCTATGGTCGTGGTAAAGTTCAAGGCGAAGGTGGACCTTCAAATAGACCGAAATCATCCAAAATTTAGAAAATACTTTTTGTCCCCAAAACATTTCTTTCGTACGCTAGCATATTCAGGTCGAATTTTCGCAATCACATGATTTTTGTATATTTCATTAATATTTTTAGAAAATTTAAAGATCCGCGCTGGTCACCTGATCTTTGGTTACAATATGTTTGTACATTTTTTACAAATGTTTTCAGCCAAATTTTATTGCCCTAAATAATTTTTAGTTTTTATTTATGAGTGGTAATTGGCAACAGTTTGATTTATTGATGACCTCTTACCCTTGGTTGGCTACGCCCATGATAAAAATTACTGCACATTTATAACTTATTACAAGATATAATGTAATTTTTTTAATTCTAGACATAATAAAAATTGTGAAAATTAAAACAAAAAAAACGATAAAATTGAAATTTTTGCCTTTTTCATGATATTTTGGCTGCCGGTGGTAATAGAAGAGATTTTACCAAAATGAAATTTTACTGGGATATTTCTCATAAATAAAAATCCCTATATTATACGTGAAAGATATGCGCATGGAGCATTTTCAATTAATTAATTATTTCAATAATTCATAATTAATAATTATCAAAATAATTAATAGTTTTCCTTAAAATTTTAACTTTTTTATATAACTACAATTGCAATCACATATTTTATTTTCAAGCAAATCGGTTAAAAAGATGGTTTTTAAGTCCACCTTCCCCATAAAATAGGATAATCACACACACACACACATATATATATATATTACAGCTACCTATCTCTTGAATTTTTGAAAAGAATATTTTTTTAAACTTTTGACTTTTAGTTTCAAATTTAAAATTTTGTAAAACACCCTTTTTTTAAAGGTAACATGACCACTGGGGATAATTTGTCTAAATTCCTTCTTTTCTCATTAAATCTCGTCTAATGAGTTTTATGTCACTGAAGCACAAAAAAGACACAATATTAGTATTTTTGTGAATAAAATTATTTATATTTTTTAAAAATCGGTTATAAAAAAATAGAATTCAAAAAACTAATTAGATACACCAAAATGTTAAAAAAAAAAATTAAAACTGTGAAAAACGTTTGAAACCACCTACTGAAATTTAAATAAATATTACATGTATGATGAGTCATGGTTAATTAAAATGTGCAATATGGGAATATAAAATTGGTTAAACTCTGAAACAGCCAATGGTCCGCATTGGCAGCGCTTTCCGTATTAGCCGAGTTGTATTGCGCAGTCCTTGGGCCCTGGTTCGCAATCTTGAATGTCCAGGGGTGAGAAACAAAACGAAAAATTATACTATTTGCTCTTGTGGGGTTTCAGGTAAAAGAAAAAAAAATCCAGAGGTAATTACTGGGGAAACATTTGTCTTTCTCAGCTGCAGAAAAAAATGCAATTTGTGTAGTTTTCGAAGCATAACTGAAAACATTACTCATTGGAATAAGTTACATTTGGAATTTCTAGAAATCGATTTGTGTTTTCAAAGAATATATATTTTTCAAACAAACAGAAATGAATTTCCGAACACTTGAATTATGCAAATCCAAAATTTCTGTTTATTCCTCTATGTAAATTTTAATTATGCTAGTAAAACTATCGGCATTTCAGCCTGTTTTGCAAGGGTTAACAAGGAATTTAATTTTAATAGTTCCTACAATTAAACTTGTATAACACTTAAACATTTTGACCGAATGTCTTCCAGTTTAGTATCCAAAGTTAAGATTTACTGCAGAATCGACATATGACGTTAAATTTAGGTGTTAGGAAATGCCAGGTATAATTTTTGTAAGTAGAGGAACCTCTTAACAAGTACAAAATTAATTACTAGACGTTATTACTAATCGATTGATTGTGGACACATTTTTACTTTCTTCTATCTTTACAAGAAGAAAGTACTTGATTCGTGAAAATTTTTGAATTCCGGTTTTTGGCGGATTTATAAGTTTTAGGGAGCAGATATTACGGAAAACATGTTTTTACAAAATGTCTGTCTGTGTGTGTGTGTGACACAAATTTTGAGAGCGCTCTATCTCAAGAACTAATGATAGGAATTTAATAAACTTTTAGATTATTTTAGTCCTTTATATAGACTGGCGCTGATTATTTTTTGGTGGAAATCGCCTAGCAGGTGGCGCTGCTACACTGTAAAAAAAAATCTGTAGTTCTACAGATGTAAAGTTACATGCTTACTAAACTTTCACCTGTAACTGTACGAAAAAAGCTGCAAATCTACAAAACTAGTTTTTGTAAAGCTACAAGAATCTGTAACTTTACAAATGAATCTGCTAAAATTTCAGTAATCTTACTTAACTTTTATTTGTAACCCTGGCTGCAGTTACATGAAAAGTTCTCGGAATCCCAGTTTCCAAAAAAATTCTTAGTAACCTTACAGATTTTTTGATTTTCGGCGCAAAAGTGTGTCTGTTACATGCAATTTTGTTGTTGCCGTTACATGAAAAGTTCTAGGAATCCCAGTTTCCTAGAAAAACTTTAGTAACTTCACAGATTTTTTTTACAGTGTATGCTGCGCCTGATTCCCACAATAGCTATTCCTGATTTCCACAATATCTTAAGAACAAAAGCACGGATTTTCAGAAAACTTCAGATTCAGTTAGTCTTTGATATAATTTGGTGCTGAAACTTTTTCGTGCAAATCGCCCAATAGGTGGCGCTGTTATGCTGCATTATTCATAAATATCGCAATAGTGCTATCTCAGAAACCAATTCACGAATTTTCATCAAACTTCCTACACAGTTAGTCCTTGATATAATTTCGTGCTGATAACTTTTTGGTGTAAATCGCCCAATAGGTATTGCTGTGATGCTGCATTATTCATGATTACCGCAATAGCTCTATCTCAGGAATTAATGCACATATTTTCATGACACTTCAGATTCAGTTAGTCCCTGATATAGTGTTGTTTAGTTTTTGATGTAAATTAACCAACAGGTGGTGCTGCTATGCTACTTTTTTTACGATTTCTGCAATAGCTGTATCTCAAGAACTAATGCATGGATTTCCATCAAACTTTAGATTCCGTTAGTCTCTGATATATATTGATCCTTATAAGTTTTTGGTGTAAATTGCCCAACAGGGGCCACTGCTATGCAGAACTTTTCACGATTTCCGAAAAAGCTTTATCTCAGAAACTAATGCACGGATTTTCTTCAAACTTCAAATTCAATTAGGAGTTCACGTAAGTTGATGCTGATTAGGTTTTGCTGTAAATTACCTAACCGGTGGTGCTGCTGTGCTGCATTTATCATTTTGAAAAAACTTTTTAGAAATATAAAAACTATTTTACATATTTTAATAATACTTCCAAACTCTGCTTTACGGCCTTCGTTCACAATTAAAGAAATGAGAAAGTTTTGTAAAATAAATAAAACTGGATTTATAACACCGCCCGACATTTATTTTTTTATAAAAAAATAGGTAATAAACGTGTACAGTTTAATATCTTTTATGATACAAAACGTATCTTTCAAACTGGATAAATGATTTTTTGGCACATATTTGACAATTTTATTTTATCTTATCGAAATAAGTTTCATAGGTAAATCTAATGTTTTAAAAGTTCTGATTTCATGGTTGAAATATTTCAAAAGAATAATGCTTAAAATTTTGGAGAATCACCAAATCGTTATCAGACGTGAAAAACTGAGCTCAATAAAATATCAACTGTTACTTTAGAATATTACGTGAGAAATATTTTGTTAAAAGAGTCAGTGCACTTTAACATCTCCTCTATATAGTCTATATCAGGGACGGTGAACCTTTTCACATCCACTTGCCAAATTTTTCCAAATATATATTTTGCGTAATCATGACGGGCCAACAATGAAAACAATTAATGAACCAAATAACAAATAATCAAAATTACTTAAAACAATTTTAGCATTAAAACATTATGGGTAATATTTGATATTACATTTTAGAAATTTATTTAAAAGTATTATTTCTGTTGTCTTATCTTGGATTCCAAATAATTTATAAGTTCCAAATAATTTATAAGTTTTGTACTTAGTTATTTTTAAGAGAATGCAAACAGAATTGGACTCATTTGACAAGATGTTTTACTTCAATTTTTCATATTATTTATTTCCGAATACAATGTCTCGCAGAATTGTCAAAATAGCAAGCGCCAGCATCTACATTTATTCTTAAAATTTTGTGAGCCAATATTGAGCTGGATTAGGATACATTAGGTTATGTTTTAGTTTCTTCAATCTGTATGACAATGACAATCAAACGAACTAACCGAATTAATATAAACAGAGACAACATCAAGATTAATTATTGCATTTTGTGAAATTCTGCTATATTTAGGTGTAGAATCTGAATCTACGCCGTGCCAAAAATAATCTGCAGCGTACCACTTATGGCACGCGTGCCATAGGTTCGCCTTTCCTGGTCTATGTTATCTGTATCTATCTGATGTAGAAGACACAAATTACGGAAACATATGAAAGCAAGAAATTTCAAAAAATAAATTTAATTTTTCATTACTCATATACTAACGTTGTATGTATTACAATTTAGAAGAAAAAAATGTTGTCCAGTAACCTTCATTATGAAATATATTTACAAAATACTTTATGAACCGACAATTGTTTGATATGGATATTTCGGCTATTTATATCGAAGGGATTGCGAAGTTGAAATTAATAACATTAAAATAATCTAATTTTTATGGTATGAAGATAATAAATCCTGCAGCAAAAGGGCTAAAATCGCAAATGAAAAGAAAAATATATCAGAGAGTGAAAAATTATCATTATAAGAAATTCGTCGTACTTCCAATATGATTTATACGATATCAATGAAATTTTTACATGCCACCATAGATAAAGACTGTAACAGTTTTATGAAAGCCACAGGATGTATAAAATAAACAGTAGTCACATGATAATTATGTAAATATATAACAATTTAACACCTTGTAATAATATATTATTTCTAATTGCTAAAGAGTTGTAAGATTAAAACTTTAAAAACAGTAAAATAGTTTTATTAGACTGTTGACATATTTCAACTCATCCGGAGTCATTTTCAAAATAAATAAATAATGATATTCTGAAATTGCATGGTTTCACTAAATATCATTATTTATTTGTTTTGAAAACGACTCTGAATGAGTTCATTGTTAAAGTATATGGCAGCCATTTGGCCTACTTTGGCGATCATTTATTAGCACATAATTAAATCATTAGTTTTTAAACTACCATAGAATTATATGCCTTAAAGATAGGGGAAGGTGGCCTAAAATGATCCTAGCGGGCAAAACGATCCACATAGGTTTTCTTCCTGACAGGTCGCGCTATCTACAAGGTAACACATAAACTAGATGTGCCAAGTGAAGAAGAAGCAATAATGGTATTCAAGCGATCGCAGTATTACGCATCTGAAAAGAATTCTTTAAGAGAGTGGTTTTTATAACATCTGTTATGAAGATAAGCACCAACTTTCATATTTATTTAGATATGCTGTCTTTCATGTACAGAAATATGACTTGGTTTACTTAATAGAGTATGTTTTTAGATAGGAATTACAGTTGCTAAGTTTGTTATGTTTCTCGGCGTCATCCAGTTATATGACCTAAAATAGATGGCCATGTTGCCGGGTAAAATGATCCATTATGTGGATAGTTTTACTACTGTTTCATTGGCTGAAGAAAATCCAGTACCTCGTCCTAGCCATCCTGGGAGCCAAATGTGTGAATGCACCAAACTTTTCTGTTTGAGTCCACGTGCAGTCCTACGATCATAATTTTCAAATATTCCATTTTAATGTTTTTTCAAAATTATTAGTGATACTTTTTTATTTTAAAATTTACATAAAATAAATTATGTACGCTATTTGATTAGAAAACTTATTTTATTTTATTACGTATTGTCATAATTACTTTTATATCCTATATTTTGCCGATAAAAAACAATTCACAATTACTTTTAAATGAAGGATCATTTTGCCCTCGGGTGAGGGTAAAATGATCCTTTGGACACTTTTTCAAAAATCGATTCTTTTCATTACTCAATTTCGGTTTAAAATATTATTAAAATATGTTTGTAATGCAAAATATAGTGCAAAACATATTAGCATTGGGCTAAAGTTTCATTTAAACAGTTATGTTGTTTTACACAAGTTTTCCCGTTAAGGGGATCATTTTAGGCCATCTTCCCCTAATATATGGCGATTCAACGCCTATGGCAGACTAACTAAAGTAATACTTAAAATTTATAATTAAGTTTTTAAAATAACTATATTTTGGAATATTTCATCGAAAACACATCTCAGTACATAATTTTTATAATTCTAGCGAATCAGGAAGTGGATTGCAAAATTCCATCTTTAAATACAAAAACCAGATGGAGTTAAATTACACAATGTAAAAGCATTTCTTCCTAAAATAATTCAAGTTTTATTATTTAAAATGTACAACAAAGAGTAATTTTTTCTTTCTTTTTTATCAAATGATCTACATCTACAGCTTGAAAGATTAAACAGCGAATAAGTGTCACCCGAAAGTTTTGTTCTTTCATAAGTTAGGAATGACAGATGGACTGTAGGGGGACATGACAGATGGACTGTAGGGGCATTCATAAAAGACATTTCGTGTGTCAAACTGCGTTTCGCTTAATGTGCTTTCGGATCATTTACTACCACCCATAAATCGCAGATATGTAGTCTTCTAAAAAAATAAAATGAAAGATTTAAATTTCTGTTACGATTCGTTTATTTTCACTAGTAATTAAAAAAGTAATAATAAATATTTCCTATGTGTGCGAATTGAATAATTAGTCGTAAACAAATTTTAAATAAAAAAAAATAACGGTAGTTTGGATAATAGTCTTCTTTTCATAACACTACAGAAAGTTGGATATTTTAAGCACTGCAGTTTTTGTTTCTTTTTGAGTCAAATGATCTACAGCTAGAGCTTGAAAAATTAAGCAGCGAGAAAGTGTCACCGCAAGGAAGTTTTGTTCTTCCACAAGTTTGGAAGGGCATACGGTATGCAGGGGGATACTCATCAAACCCATTTTGTGTGTCAAACTGCGTTTAGCTTAATGTGCTTTCGCATCATTTACTAACACCCATAAATCGCAGATATGTAGTCATCTCAAATAATAAAATAAAAGATTTAAATTTCTATAGCGGTTCGTTTATTTTCACTAGTAGTCCTTCTATATATATAAAAAAAAAGTTTTGATTTGGAAATGGACCAATAAAAATCTGCGTAGATCATCCGGGTATACTCCTACTAGATCGGCATCCATATTTTTCTATGACCAGGGGTCTTTCTTCGTTAATATTAACAAAACTGTTTCGTACAAAAATATGAAAATCGGTGGTATTATAGAGACATGTTTGATAAATACGCTGATGCAGACAGTTTTTAAATCGAATATTTATTTTAACAGATATTTAATGTTAAAGATGGTCAAAATCGTTCCATCAAAAAGGTTTTATAGGAGAAAAACTATACATAGGAACTTAAACATTTTTAGATCATTTTATACATTGGAAGTTCCAGATGTGCAGACTGCAATTATCTTTTTAATTTGACTCATTTTTGAGGATTTATTTCCATTTTAAATTCAAATTTTCAGCATTTAGAGAGATATTTTTTACACATTTTAGAAAAGGGCAATTATTTTAAACTGTTGCCAATAATAAAAACAGCGCAAAGAATAATATTTCCTTCAAATAAAAAAATTATTTACACGTGGCTATTATAAACCGAAAAAAACTTTCAAATTAGAATTAAGTGATTACGTGTTAAAAATCAAGAAAATATTGAAAATTACATCATAAAAACTACAGTTACACGTGAATTTTAAAAGGGAAAGAAAATTTTTAAATACTAAATTCATTATTATGCATTAAAAGTCACAAATGAAGGAAATTACGTCATATTTAAAAAGGCCAATTAAATAAAAGTTGGTAAAACACTTTAAATTAAAAAATATATTTGCACGAGACGTTTATTTCATATTTTGAGATAATCTTTTCAACAATTATCGTGAATTCTCAGACAGCGCAAATAATATTTTCTTTCTAACAACAGAAAAATTTTCATGTGAATATTAAAAAGAGAAAGGAAACTTTGGTGAAAATTACGTCAGATTTAAAACAATACATTTAAAAGAACTTTCTCATAGCGGTGTTAAACATTACCGAGAGACAAAGACTCTGTGTACTTAATTCATTTTACATTAGCAAAGTTGAAAAGTGTTATTAATTTCGGTTTGTTTGTTCGCGCTATAACTCTCGTAAATATACTCGGATCACACTGAAATTTTTGGTTATTGATGTTTAGCCTAGCACGAATCCTATTTCAAATGAAGTTTGTAGCATATTTAGTTCATTTACAGGGACATTCAAAAGTATTCCGTTACATTACGGCCAATGGAAAAAAATCATTTCAAATGAATTTTAAAGATGTTACACCCTTTCAAACATAATAAAAAATCTATGCATTTACGAAGTGCACGAAAATATGCAGAATATTCTGTAGCATATGCGGTGCAACGAATAGTTACTATTCATTTACAGGGCTACACAAAAGAATTCCATTACAAATGGTATAGGGGGAAATTGTTTGCGGCGTATTTTAATTATACAAATTCATATATAATAAAATTGATATACGTCGGTGAGGCTTACTTAAGTTATTTCATGTATAATACGAAGTGCATAGCATTTACAGGAACATACAAAACATTTCAGACAAGTATTTGCTATCCGAAATACTGTATATTAGCGGTGATGGTAGGGAATGCACTTTTAATTATGATATGCGCTTTTAAGTTTCACTATATTTATGCATACTATATGGTGTGTGTAAATGTTATAGTTGATATACAGAGCTACGCAAAAGAATTCGTAAAGGTTACTGAGTATGACCGTAAATTGCTCAAAGGTGGGTTTAAAATGTGTTATTCTGAACTGCATGTAGTTTTCTATGAAATGTTTGTAGAATATAGATAAAATGATATACGAGGCCACGCAAAGAATTTGATACATGGCCGCATATAGATGATAAATTCTGGAAATGCAATTTCAGTAGTTTTAAGAGTGATTTAGTTTGAATTAAAGTTTAGCTAAATAGTGGCGTGTAATAAAGGTACTATTAGGTAAACAATAGGGCTGTACAAAAGTATTGAAGTATGTTTCCATCTATTAGTCTAAATTGCTGAAAGATAAATTTCAACCAGTTATGCGTTTTCTTGATAAACTAAATTTTCTATTATATAGTATATATATCAGCCAACAGATCAAATACACGGCTGTTCGGAAGAATTGGAATAAATATTTGGCTATGGATGGTAACTGCTGAAATCAGTTTTTTAAATGTTTAGTTAGTTATCTTATTTACCTTATTTCCCTAAATAACGAAGTTTTGTTAAATTCTTTCAGGGAATGTTGGAAAGTGTTTCATAATCTATGCCGTACGCATGATTTTTCTTTCTTGTTTTTAATCAAAGACGAAAACAGCCATTGTATCTCTTGGTAGCGGCTAATTTCGTCTTAAAAATCTCCAATCAACGGAAAATGAATGAAAACCGGTTTACAGGGAGACCGTCACTGTTTTTTTAAATTATAATTCAAACTTCTTAAGGCCGATGAAATTAGCATGCTTTTAGAATCTGGGGTGTCTGAACGGGGGTTAGCGAGCGTAGCTCGTTTTGGGCAGAGCCCCCTAGTATAATAAATAAATACATATTTGTTTTTACTGGTCTTGCATATTCAGTCATAAAAATTTAAGTGATTTTAAATAAAAAATATATATAACAGTACTTTTGATAATATTGTTCTTTTCATAAAATTACAGAAATTTAGATATTTTAAGCATTGTAGTTTTTGTTTCTTTTTGCAACAAATGATCTACAACTACAACTTAAAAATTTGAGCAGCGAGAAAGTGTCACCGCAGGAAGTTTATTTCTTTCACAACTTTGGAATGGCAGATGGTGTGTAGGGGAACATTCATAAAACTCATTTCGTGTTTAAACTGCGTTTAGCTTAATGACCTTTCAGATCATTTACTACCACCTATAAATCGCAGATATTTTGCCATCTAAAAAAATAAAATGAAAGATTTAAATTTCTAATGTGATTAGTTTTACTCTCACTAGTATTTTTAATAATTCGATATTCTGTATCCGGCGATCTCGGATGTTTAGATGTTAACCGATTTAAGTTTTTTAAATAAAAGGAAATAACAGTTGTTTGGATGATGTTCATCTTTTGATAATATTAATGAAAGTGAAAAAACTAAATTTCTGCATGTTTATTAGAGAGAAATTATATTTTATTCACATAAATTATATTTTGTTTCGGGTAAGGGAAAAAATGAAAATGAGAAAGACTAATGAAGATATAAGAAAATTTTATAAACCGAAATACTCTCTAGGATGTACTAATTATGAATAAATATTTATTTTTGGGAGAAAATTTTATAAAGAAAATAACGTTGTAAAATTACATTTATAGACATCGTAACAATTACGTTGGAATATATCTTTTCAATTCGAAATGCTTAATCATGTTTTTATCAAGGATACCATTAATTGCTCTCTTTATCAAATTTGCGAAATGAAAGATCAATTTTATCGAAATTGTCACATGTTTTGTAATTCCAGATTTTATGATGAAAATTAAAAACTCTTAATAACACATCCATATACATGAAATTAAATTATTGAATTACGAATGGTTAAAGAAATACATGGTACAAAAAAAACTTTCGAATATATTAGGCCTCTAATAATATACATACGCTACTGAACCGTTCATTCGGGGAAGCCACATGAAATTTGAAATATAGGTATCTCAAGGCATAATCTTGACAATGTATTGAAAAACAACAATCAAGTTCCCAGAACTGTGGTTACAGTGGTACTATTTTTAACTTTTCAAATGACAAAACTTGCTTTTTTTCCTTGGCAAAGCGAGGGACACAATAAAAATCTATACATGGCATTATAATGGTAATTTAAGAACTAAAAAGATTCAATATAAATTTTGGTTCAATTTTTTTTAATCTTCTGGAAAAATTTGCTTTAAAGAAATTTAAAGTTGCTATCCAAATCACGAAATTTACGCTTTAAGGGGATCCCGGGTTAAAAATTCTCCAAAAAATATCTTTAAAAAATACTGAGTTTTTAGCGTTAAATATCGCAAACCGCATGCTTTTATCTTCATTATATCCAGATATATATCACCTATTGCCTTGAGAAGCGATGCATAACTTCATTTATCCCAGAATTAATTTTTTCATGATTTGTCAACTTTAAAAGAATATATCTAAAGTTCCTTGCAAGATATATGTAGGAAATTTGCAACAAAGATATGATACTATACTTCCAACAAATTCTCTTCAGGATTTTTAATTTTGAGTGATAATTGGGAAAATATTAATTAATGCAAAACTTCACTCATAAAAAACTTCATTTTTTACTTAATTTTTTTATAAACTTCACAATCAATATTTCAAGAAATCCTAAAAGTGTAAAAATTTTGTAAATCGAGTAAATAGAAGAAAAAATTATTACTAATTATTATTGCTAAATACTGAAACGCAAATAAAGTCACAAAGGTTTTTAATACATATATAAAATATACATGCAGATAACAACAAAATTTTAGGATAGGTGTTAAGACAAAAAAAAAAAAAAAAAAAAAAAAATAGTCCCTGTAAAGTCATTCCTAATAATAGGATTCCAATCCAATATACACAGTGTAGCCGAATTCGATCGATAAATTCAGAAGGGTGATAGTAGATATAAAGAGGATGAAAAATTACCATAGAACACGAGGTCGAAAAACATGTATTTAATAAATAACAAAGAGTGTTCTACCCTACCTGAAAATTAGTTGACGGTAATAAGTTCCAGAAAACTGAAGTACATTATAATAACACTTTTAATAGGTAGGGGAGGTAAGGGAGGTTTGATACATAGGGAGGGTTGATACATTGACAATTTTTCTCAACAAATGGCATTAACAACCATTGTAACAGGTGTAAAGTCTTCTTTTATTAGCAGAGGTCATCAGTAGCTGGACTTAGCAGTGAAGAACTGACAACTTTTTTTTCTTTTAATTTTGAAGACTTTTGGAATGTCAGTGTAATTTTTTTTTAATATTGATTTTCTTTCATAACTCTTATTATTGTGAAGATAATATCTTGTAATTTTTTTTATTTGTAACGCACATTGTTAGGGTGAGTTTTACCAGAAAGCAGATTGGCATTTTGCAACTGCATTTATACAAAGTGATTGAAAATCCAATAAGGCATGATAAGGAGAAATGATACATTAGTGCTGGGGGAAAATGATACACTTGTATATTTGAAATTTAATAGTTTTTTAAGTTGTAAACTAATATAGGACTGTAATATTCATTATTGTTTTACAGCAAGAGCTACTGAAATTGGTAAGGAAGAACAAAGAGACTATTCGTAGACATTATGTAGGCTACATAGAAAAGCAGTGCGATGATAGATGGTTAGTTCGATTTCTCGTCATGTAGAAGGGAAAAAGTCTAAATGACCTGAAAAGGAAGATGTTTCTATAATTGACGAAGGGCAAATTAAAAAAAACATTAAATCCACCCGATTTTACTTACCAAAATAATAGAGTTATTAGTTTTTCTTTTAACCATTTCAGGGGTGGTGGTATGTTTATGAAACCACTTAATTTTAATTCCCAAACGCCACATTGGCACCAGCATTTTGTAAAATATTTTCCATTTAATATGAAAGAGAAATATAGTCCTTTTCTTATTTCCAATTAAATTTGTTGGTAAATTCCGGTGCCATTCATTTATTCAACACTTCAGCATTGAAAATGCTTTGACCTGAAAGGGTTAAAGAAATCTTAAATGTACTAAATGTATGTTAAATTGTTTGCAAATCAGCAATGTTCATTTCATTTTTTCCTGCACCAAGATCTTTAGGGGGGTTTTTTCGTTATTTATTTTCTAAAAAGTGTGTTAATAGAATTCATTAAATAATAGCAATTGTTTAGATATTTTTGTAAAAAACATCCCTGAAACAAAAATATGTCAATGTCATTTCTTTTTAAATTTTTCTTAAATATTTCAAGATTTATCCTAAAAAATTGTATGACACATAAATTGAATTGTCTGCTTTTTTTTCAATTTACATAACAATGTATCAAAACTCCCTTGCTAGTGTTTCAATCCCCCCCAGCAATGGGGAGATTTGATGCAGTAGTAACCATTCACAATAATTGGAATATATTTTTTGAATGATTATTTTTTTTTTAAATTCACAATATTTTTAATAAATGAAGAAAAGATCACTTTATAAGAAAACATGAAAAATTTGTTTAAAAATAGGTTTTTAAGGGTTGAAAAAAATTAGTAAAAAAAAGTGTATCATACCTCCCCTACCTCCCCTATTCTTTACTTTGTTGCAAATGTCATAATAGCACAAAAAAAAGTGATAAAAGTTTCCATTAACCACTTCGCTACCTGGGTCAATAATACAATTTTACGTTTACAATAATACATTTTTTAAGTTTTGGCAGTGTCAAAGACATTGTTTATGCAGTCGAGAACACTGCCAGAACTTAAAGAACGCATTTGCGCCGCATTCTGAACCATTGACAGAGTGATGCTACAAAATGTTTGAAACGAACTGGATTACAGATTGGACGTACGCCGTGTAACAAGATAATCACACATCGAACATTTATAACTGAAAAAAGTGGTATATTTCTCATTAAATTCATATATCACTTATTGTAATATGTGCAGTAGTTTCGAAAATATGATTCTTTTAAATCGGGACCATTATTTGTACTCCCCTGTACAACAACCTCTTCCGAAATACCCGCAATTCCGAAAACCATTCTTTATCTTTAGAAATCTAAGAAACCAATGCATTTTCGAGATTTCAAGAATCATACATGAAACAAGGCTTATTTTGCTGCCACCGATTTTTGGAAACGTTTCCGAGTACTTTTTAATAGTGCGTTAATCAGATTTCTTGAAGTGACACATCATTTTTCGGATCCTATAAATTCTCAGTCCATCATTTTTAATTATGCAGTGAAATTTACACCTTCAAGAGTAATAAAATATTAATTATTTTAATATTAATGTTAATTTTTTATGTTTGTAAAGCATATTTGTTGAAAATAAAAATGTTTACTGAAGAACTGAAAGCATCTGAAAAAATAATAATTTGGGTCGAGAAACCCTATAAAACCTTCTATAAAATACTGGTATAAATGCACTATAAAAACTACTCTGAAACATTTCAGAAACTCCCAATAAACAAAACTTCGTTTTTATAAATATTTCTTAAAATATCGGAAATTATATTGGTTTAAGAGATTTCCAAAGATAAAAAATGTTTTTCGTAATGGTGGCTAACTCGAATGAGGTTATTGTATATTCTAGTTTGTAGCATAATTCCTTTGAGTAAGATTTATTATTATTATTTTCTTTTTTAGAGTGTACAAAATTTTTCAAAAATAAACTAGAGATATAAAACGTTGTGAAAGCTAAAATATGTTTATTTTTTTATTTTAATATTTCATATTTAGGAAAGGATACCTTGGAAATATGTTTTAATATTTATTCAAAATATTTGCCTCGTTTTTCCTTATTGCAGTATAGCATTCGACATATTGATATTGTAAAAAAAATGAAATTATTACAGTGTATTTTATTTACAACTTTAATTCATCATCGAGAATAAATTAACATGTCAAAAATTAGTACAAAACTGAAGCAAAAACTATCAGTGTTTCATATCAAATAACGTTGACTATTTGAAATACAGGTTTCAAGTAAATATATGTTCAAAATAAGAACAGAATTATTAAGTTACATAGCACAAAAATAAACAATAATAAATAATATGTTAGCTAGCTCTCTTTCAAGCATTTCCAAAATAAACCATTCAACATCTGTTTAAACCAACATGCTATTTCAAAATCTTAGCTAAAAATGATTGTTTACTTTCTTACGCTTCAATTTAAAACGAAGAAAATCTTGGATAAATCTTTGTCAGAATAATCTATTATATATATAAAATCCAAACGGAAATTTCGTTCCGAACGCCGAGATTTCGAGTTCTACCGCAAGGATTTTTACGGAACTTATACCGTTAGATAGGTATCGTTCCAGGGAAGGTTTTAAGCTATAACACATCATTCTACCTAGATTAGTTATAGAATTATTACGGAAAATTCTGTTATTTTGGACTTTGTTACTTCATATTTCCTTAAATATCTGGGCTCCTATTGGTCGTAGAGCTTAGATCTCGCGCCAAAAGTAGCTCCAAAGCACCCAAGCAAACTTTTCCCCGCGATTATTTTGCCGTCTTCCGATTTCCTCTAACTCTATTAGGGGCCCGCGTAGGGCCCCTTTAAAATATTTTTCATAGTAATTTCAGCAATTATCTTAAATTATTGGTTAAGACCGCCACCCTCCCGATTCATGTATCTACGGAAAGGTTGCATGAAGGAGTTTCGTTCAGATACGCTTTCGTTAAGAATAGAGTGCGCTCCCTGGTGGTGGAATGTGGAACTAACATAACGCGATATTGTTAAAACTAGGAAATCTAACAATGCGATCTGTTTTAAACTTTGAGATAGTTCATAACACATAATCTATTATCTATTCTATTATATATATATAAAATCTATTATCTATTCTATTATCTATTATATATATAAAATCCAAACGGAAATTTCGTTCCGAACGCCTAGATTTCGAGTTCTACTGCATGGATTTTTACGAAACCTATACCGTTAGATAGGTATTGTTTCAGGAAAGGTTTTAAGCTATAACACATTATTCTACCTATATTAGTTTTAGAATTATGACGGAAAATTCTGTTATTTTGGGCGATAAGGTTACCATTTTATTTCTTGACGAAATTCATCGTTGATAAAAAAAAAAAAATTGAAACGGCTATTAAACCTCGAAAAATAAAAGAAAAACTGTTACTAATTTTATTTAAATGAAAAAAAAAAGAAGAAGAAAATCCGTTTTAATGAGTGATAATATTAAAAAACGGAAACATTTAATCAAAACCTGAAAGAAATATTTGTAATGCTTAAAAATTAATTTAATAAGAAATATTACACTTGATACGCAATATTTGGCTCTTTATCGCTTGCGTTAGATATGGAAACGAATCTGAAAATTTGATTAGATGAAATTTTAACGACATTTTATTTCTGTTCTGTTCTTTTCTTTTTTTTACATCTAATTGTCCCACCACCAGACTTATAGAAGAAACAAGCAGATGTAATTGTGAGTCACATGTGTAATTACTATTTGTTTCTTTACAATTTTTTATTTTTTCTTTTGTCGCCAAACAATGTGATTTTAAGCCAAAAATGCATAAGCGTGACATTAGCTTGAGGATGTTCTCACAAATGGTGTTTTTTTTAGGTGAAAGAGATCATTTTTTGAGTACATTTTCATATTCAATTGTAACTTATATAGATATCAGTTAATATTTTAAAAATGGAATCGAATACTTAAATTTCAGTGTGAATTTCTGCCACACATACATATTGTAAAATAATTTCATACTTTTTAAATTGTTTTACGCCGTAATTCCGAAAGCATGTGATATTTATAAGCTCGAACTCAGATCAACGAATATTACCCATTTTATTTAAGCAAATATTATCTATTTTCTCAAGTCATATCGCTAATTTCATTTATAGGAAAATTCACAGATTCGAAATCTAGGAAATAAAGATAATTTTTAAGGAAATTTATGTTTTAATACGTTATTACTATGGAAAAATTCAACATTTTGAAAAAAAAAATTACAAGTCTTTTGTAATTCGTCATTTCTTCTTCGTCTTTCTTCGTACTTTCTCCTCTGTTATGTAATATTTCAAATGATATTGGACTAATTTTCGATCATCGATTCACCGCAAAATCGCATATCTAATATAGTATATAAAATAAAGTCTGGATTAGGGGACTAATTAACGCACAGCGCAAACTACTGAATCTAAAATCTTGAAAATCGTGGTAAAAATACTTCTTATGACATAAACTTCTGCTAAGAAAGGATTTTCTAAAGTGTCACCCCTAATGGTTTTTGCACGGGGAGGAGAAAAAAAAATCGAATATCAAAATTATGCGTCAAATGATAGCATATTTTAATGTAGTTTTGTATGCTGAATCGAATGCTACCAAATAAATTTTTATAAGTCCAACAGTTCATGACACATTTCATATTTTTCTAATTTGGCGGTGTCTTTGGCATCTAAACCTCAAAATATCTATCATTACATCCGTTACTCTAGCAACGGAAAAAATTCAAATCAACCCTTTTGGCTAAAAAATAAAAACGGCTCTATGAGTTTGAAATAAAAATGCAAGCATCTTAATTCTTTTTAAAAATAGTGATTTTATGTAAAATAAAAGGGAAAAAATTACTGAGAATTTAGCGTTATAAAACAAAAATGGAAAAGGTACTACTTAGATATTCCGTCGACCAAAAATCTATCGTCAAACTATAAGATTAAATGCCAATAATGGTTGATCGTAAATATCAAATTCACTTGAATTTAAACAAACTACACGTGTTTACGTCATCAAGTGATTTTAATTTCGACGTTTTATTTGTATTTTTATTAATGTTATACTAATTTATTTGTTATTTCGTTATTTAAAATAAAGATTATGTCAATTTATATAATTTGGCGAATGGTTTGGCGATTTATATAATTTGGCGAAATTGGTCGACGGGATAACATGTAGTATCAATGAAAATATTTAAGTATGAAAGCAATGTTTGTAACGACTTAAAAATTATTTTCATATATATAAACTCGGTTTATGGCGTCAGATGCCGTCATCCGAAGAATCTACAAGAGTCTTTTTCCATTTTTTCCGGTCATAGGTTCCTCAATGAAAGAAATTGGAATTGGAATAATATTGTGCGATTTATAAATTGCTCCTCGATAAGAAGAACAAGTTGGAAATTGCTCGTCAAACGTGGCAAATGAGGTGCGTTCGTACTATAACTAGTTTTATAATTATTTTTTGCACCCCATATTGTACTGAATGTATATTTTTTGCGCTTCATAAGTGCATAGTCTGTAACATCATTAAAATGCACTCACAATAATTTTTCCCCATTCCCCGTAATGTAACGGAAAACTTTTGACTGTCCCTGTAATTAAACTATAAATTCGATTTTCCTAAAATTTGAAATAGCTCAACAAAATTTTGCAACAACTATATCTTTAAAATTTCAGACCATTCGGAAGGCTGTAATATCATTAAAATGCACTTGCAATAATTTTTCCCATTGGCCGTAATGTAAAGAAAAACTTTTGACTGTCCCTGTAATTAAACTATACATCCGATTTTCCTAAAATTTGAAATGGCTCGACAAAATTTTGCAACAATTATATCTTTAAAATTTCAGATCATTCGGAAGGCTGTAATATCATTAAAATGCACTTGCAATAATTTTTCCCATTGGCCGTAATGTAAAGAAAAACTTTTGACTGTCCCTGTAATTAAACTATACATCCGATTTTCCTAAAATTTGAAATAGCTCAACAAAATTTTGAAACAACTATATCTTTAAAATTTCAGACCATTCGGAAGGCTGTAATATCATTAAAATGCACTTGCAATAATTTTTCCCATTGGCCGTAATGTAAAGAAAAACTTTTGACTGTCCCTGTAATTAAACTATACATCCGATTTTCCTAAAATTTGAAATGGCTCGACAAAATTTTGCAACAATTATATCTTTAAAATTTCAGATCATTCGGAAGGCTCTAATATCATTAAAATGCACTTGCAATAATTTTTCCCTTTGGCCGTAATGTAAAAAAAAACTTTTGACTGTCCCTGTAATTAAACTATACATCCGATTTTCCTAAAATTTGAAATAGCTCAACAAAATTTTGAAACAACTATATCTTTAAAATTTCAGACCATTCGGAAGGCTGTAATATCATTAAAATGCACTTGCAATAATTTTTCCCATTGGCCGTAATGTAAAAAAAAACTTTTGACTGTCCCTGTAATTAAACTATACATCCGATTTTCCTAAAATTTGAAATGGCTCGACAAAATTTTGCAACAATTATATCTTTAAAATTTCAGATCATTCGGAAGGCTCTGATATCATTAAAATGCACTTGCAATAATTTTTCCCTTTGGCCGTAATGTAAAGAAAAACTTTTGACTGTCCCTGTAATTAAACTATACATCAGATTTTCCTAAAATTTGAAATAGCTCAACAAAATTTTGAAACAACTATATCTTTAAAATTTCAGACCATTCGGAAGGCTGTAATATCATTAAAATGCACTTGAATAATTTTTCCCATTGGCCGTAATGTAAAGAAAAACTTTTGACTGTCCCTGTAATTAAACTATACATCCGATTTTCCTAAAATTTGAAATGGCTCGACAAAATTTTGCAACAATTATATCTTTAAAATTTCAGATCATTTGGAAGGCTGTAATATCATTAAAATGCACTGGCAATAATTTTTCCCATTGGCCGTAATGTAAAGAAAAACTTTTGACTGTCCCTGTAATTAAACTATACATCCGATTTTCCTAAAATTTGAAATGGCTCGACAAAATTTTGCAACAATCATATATTTGAAATTTCAGACCATTCGGTTGGGTAGTTTTTGCTCTGTTACATGCGGACAGACGGACGGACGGACGGACAGACGGACAGACGGACGGACAGACGGACAGACGGACGGACAGACGGACGGACTGAACGACGACTATAGGTGCTACGTATTTATATAATTACGAACGCACCTAAAAAATGGGTACATTTATAACAACCGTGCGCACATCTCGCTGATAGCATTTTTAAAATTCCCAGTAGCAGTAGTTACATTTTGCGTATGTAAATTTAAAATATTTTTTTGCTTTTAATTATGGCATTATTTCCTGTTATTGTTTATCTTTTCAGTTTTTTAAATGAAATTAGTATAAGGCATGCATTTTAAATTAAATGAGTGAAAGGTTTGTGTTTTAAATGAAAATAATAAAATAAGAATATGCTATGAAAACAATCTTTATTGATTTATTACCTGCGCCCGGCTGACATAAAAGTATCACAAAAGCCACATATTCACTTTTCTTTGAGTAGTTGCTCATGAGAATTAAAGTTAACCTTCCGTAATCGGATACTTCACATATTGGTGTATTAGCTTTAATGTTGAAAACATCGTTTTTGTTTGAAGCGAAAACTTTACTATGAATTCTATTACACAAAATCGCATCATCATCATCTACTATATATTTACAACGGAAATTTGTATTTCATTCCAATTGTTTATAATACTTTCGTAGGATATACCACAATTAGTTAGGTAATAATTTTGGAAAGGTTTTAGTGTATACATATTGTTCAAGGGTACTTAGTTATAGAGCAACAGTAAAAGTTCAAAAATTAAGTGAACCTGATTATGAAAGTTTAGCCTTTTAAAAAAAATCTACAGAACATATTTTGTTACAAGTGGCCCTGTTGCATGACTTTTAGGAATGGTGTTAGTATATACGATTTCATTATATGTTGATTAGTTACAGAGGTATTAATTCCTGTTGTCATAACGGTCTCATTACCCGACCATAAGTGCGATGTTTATAATCAACTAAAACAATTACTTCTTAATTGCTAAATTTTGTCCAATGCTTAAGAGAACATTATATCGCAATGGCGTTCGCATCGTTTTCAGTAATGTGCAAGGTCAAGCTGAAGATCCATATTGTTTAAAATACAAGTTCAAATTCACCATTTAGTTTAATCCAAGGTTCATTTGGAAATATTGACCAGCGCAGCGGGCATAGCCTGCTAGTAAAACAATAAAACATTCTCTAATCTGTGTCTCTGCCTATTTGAAATAAAGGTTTCAAGTAAATATCTGTTCAAAATAAGAACAGAATTATTAAGTTACATAGCACAAAAATAAACAAGAATAAATAATATGTTAGCGAGCTCTCTTTCAAACATTTCCAAAATAAATCATTCAACATCTGTTTAAACCAACATGCTATTTCAAAATCTTGGCTAAAAATGAATGTTTACCCTCTTACGCTTCAATTTAAAACGAAAGAAAATCTTGGATAAATCTTTGTCAGAATAATAAAACAATAAAACATTCTCTAATCTGTGTCTGTTCTGAAAAAAAAAATGCGAAAGTTTAATTTCCTTCACTGTTTCATTTGTCTCTCAGATTTAAGTAATAGGCTTACTTTAATTTTACAATGACAATTTTAATTTGATTTAAATTTTTACAGTTCAAGAAACTTTTTTTGTCTTTTTTTATTATTTTAAATATTGAACTATACTGAAAAAAAAAATGTTTTTAGTTGTTTCCAAGTGTAAAGGAATACATTTTCAAAATACGTTTAGTTCAATAGATTTAAAAATATTTTATTAAATTTTATTCTAGACTTTTAGATAATAATAACGAAATTCTTTCAGGCATTTCAAAGGTATCTTAAATATAGCAAAAACGTTACTATTCATAAAACAATATTATTGTAAAAAAATTTATTCTTTGACATTAGAAAAAAGAAGAAAAAACCTACCTATCAATGATGTATGGTAAAATTGTCCGGCTATTTCAAATTAAAACGATACTTTTCAATGATACTTTTTAGCACAATTATAATATCGAAATTGGTTGTGATTATGACGCTCTAAAACCAGTTTTTTTTTTGAACAAATTTCAATAGTTTTTTGTAAATATTGATTTATTTTACAGAGAAAAAATTGACACCTTCAAAATCTATCAGGAACTCATAAATTGAAGTTATAAGTTCTAGGTTTATTATCTGAACTACGTAACTGCTTTAAGTAAATACATTTTAAAGGGTGTACAGAATTATTAAAATACGTAGCACAGTAAAAAGCCACATTTATTAATATCTCAGCTAAATCATTTTCAAACTTCCTCCAAAACAAATGTTCAGGAACGAAAAAAATCGTAATTCAAATACTGAGTTGAAATTGATCTGTTTACTATTCCACGTTTTCAATTTCAAACGAAGAATTCCTTAGATATATCTCTTTTTCAGCATTAAAGCAACGAAATTTCAATCGCTTTATATCTGTTTTGAAGAATCCCATTTCATTTAATCGATCAGCTGTCTTTCAGATATAAAAGATAGTTTTTATAATGATTCAATTCATTTCTAGAAGAAAAATATCCGGGTAATTTTATTTTATAACAAACATCCAACTATGATGAAAAACTAGTTATTAATTTGCTTCCAAATGTAACATACGTAATACACTCAACCCTGTATGTCCCAAATTAGGAATTCATAAAAATTCCATTTACTAAAGCATTTTTCGTGAATTTTTGAAACTACATTAGAAGAATTTACAAAATCATTTAATAAATTTTAGGAGGATTTTTCAAATAAAAATTTTAATTAAATTTAAATTTATAGGGATTTTGTGCAATAATTATAACTCCACACAAAGCTTTTGTTAAAAATATTTTTTAGTATTTTGTGGAATTAGGAAATGTACAGATATAATGTTCTGACAATAGAACTATAGAAATATTTCCGAACTGAAAGTTTTCCCTCCCAAAGCAAAATATATCATCCTTTTTACAATATTTCTTCTTTGTGCAACCAATGATGCTTTTGGAACAAAATAGAGTAGAGTATCTATAACTCATTCTAAACGGTATTACTACTAATCGATTCATTAAATAAATTTTATAACAAATTATTTTAATGGTACTTTAAAGTACCGTCGGACCATAAAGGGTTAATGCGTTTAATATGAATGAAATATATGTAAGATATTTTCAAATCGTTTTAGTTCACCAGGTCTAAAATAACATAGAATTTGCACTGGTGAAATGGTATAAAGGGATTAAAACTATCATTTTTACGTTAAAATCTGAAATAAATATTCCAAACAAGTAAAAATTAAATTAAAAAAATAAAAAAAAACTCGACTGCGTAAAAAGCGAACTAATTAATTATTTCTCATCATTGATAAAACTATTTTTTATATCACTTACCTATTTTTTTATTTACTTGTATTGATGACTTTTAAGTTGTGTGTAACTGTTAGTTCCTATCAATAAACACTGTTTTCATTAAACCTATAGATGTCTATGAAGGTTAGAGTTGCAGTAAAGCTAGAGGTTCTACCTACGAAACTTCCAGGTTGTGTAATATTTAAACGGAACTTCTGACTGTAAAATAGTCAATGAAACATCATCTTCATTTTGAAGGACCTATCCAATGATATGACTTTCGATATTGTGCGTAATTTTTTTTTCGTCTCTACCGCCATTTTGTATTTTACGACCCCATTTTGAATTTATAAAAACAAAATCTAGTCTATAACCATCGGACGGTTACCACGAATCGATAGAGACCTCACTCATTGAAATCCTTCCAGTCGTTGGGATGTTTCGAGGGTATAATGAAACCCACATAACCAGATACGCGTGAAACACATAACCCTTCTTGGCAGTAGGGTAATAAATACCTGTTCTGATGATCTATTCAACATAAATCAATGAACACATTCAAAGATAGAAATGTAGAGCACAGATTATTTTTTTTTCAAGATTTTCAAATTCAAACGAAGAAACTCAAGCCATATCTCTTTCGCCACACTAAAACAACAAAAATTCAAACATTTTATATCTTTTTTGAAAAATTCCACATTTCATGCAATCGATCAGCTGTCTTTCAGATTTAAAAGGTAGTGTTTTGTAGTGATTCAGATTCACGCTACAAAAACAATATCCGTTTACTTTTGTTTTATAACAAATATCGAATTAAGAAGAAAAAATTAGTTTTTAATTTGCTGCTTCCAAATGTAACATATATAATACATTTAATGCATGAAAAATATAATAAATAAAACAAATGTAATGTATTTTCGAATCATTTTAGTTCACCAGGTTTAAAACACATATAGAATTTACACTAGTTTAATAGTATAGAGAAATTAAAACTATCAGTTTTAAGTTAAATGTCTGATAAATACCTGTTTGGAGATTTTATTGAAAATAAATAAATCAACATATTCAAGGACAAACATTCTGATAGAAATGCACAGCTCAGGATTAGTTTCCACGTTTTCTAATTCAAACGAAAAAGCACTATCTCTTAACAACTCTTAAACGAAAAAGCATTATCTCTTAAAGCACTATCACTATCACGACTCGGCACTATCTCTTTTTCCAGATTAAAACAACAAAAAAATAAGCACTTATTTTTCTTTTGAAAAATCCCATTTCTGTCTTCCCTAGCTGTCTTTTTCATTTAAATAATAGTATTTATATGGTGATTCAATTCGACTCTAGAAGAATAAATGTAAATGTAAACAAAAAAACATACTTTCATTAAAATTTACAAAAATGTCGGAAATATAAGTTTTTTTAATGCACAAAAAAGTAGAAAATAGACATTTGTCGCCAAATTCGGCAATATTTCGCCTAGTAGGCTAACAGATGGCGCTATTGGGAATTCGCCAAATTAGCCAGCTATCGCCAAGTTGGCTTCACATACGGTAGCTTATTTTTGTCATCGCCAAATTTGGCTAATATTTGGCGCAATTGCGGTAACCTTGCCATTAGTACTTTAAGTTGATACTGATTTCTCCATAGGAAATAAACCGTTATCCCGTTTTCTCCCCGTTTCCCTCCTTAGGGATAAATTTCTTTAAAATGAATGTCCAATTCATGTATTGCCCTCGGTATTACATATTCATTACAAATTTTAAAGATCTATGTCAACAGGAAGTGGTGAAAAATGCGTCACAAGATTTGACTGCCACATACAAACAAACAGAATTGTTAGTTAAAAGAAAACATGTAAAAATATCCGGATAATTTTGTTTTGTAACAAGCTTTGTAAACTTACAAAGCAAAAATTAGTTATTCATTTAGTTATAAATGTAATGTAGCACATGTTTAAATCATTTTAGTTCAACAGATTTATAAAACGTATAGAGAGATAAAATATGTTACATAAAATTTAAAATGTTCACTGTTTTACTTAAAAGGTGACTAAAATAATAAAAGAGAAGTTACGCATTAAAAATATACGTTTTATTTAAAACTTCTAAGTACTTTCAAGATTTTCTAAGCTCTTCATCAGAGAATATTTTAATAACTCATGTCTGTTTATTCATACAAATACGTCACTTCGTTTTGAAAATGAGAGAGCCAATAATTTTTAGAGTTGAAAGTAGAAGTAGCAGTATTAGTGGAAGTATTTGTATAAATAAACAGAAATTAGTTATTAAAATATTCTCTGTTGAAGAGCTTGGAAAAGCTGGAAAGTGCTGAGAGGTTTTGAATAACATGTATATTTTTTAACTTGTAACATCTCTTTTATTATTTTAGTCACCTTTTAAGAAAAACAATGAACTACTTTTTAAAGTTTATATAATATATGTATGTTTGAATCAAGATGAAATATTGCGTTTCGTCTAATGATATTCTCTGTTGAAGAGCTTAGAAAAGCTTGAAAATACTAACAATGAGAAGGCCAACCCTGGTAATCACAGATTTTAATTATTTTAATATATGTTGTAGGGTAGAGACCTCTTAATCTCAGGTTCAACGGATTTTATACAACCCTCTTTAGTTCTCGAGAAAAATAACACGAGTTAAATACTTACTTTATAACGGGATGGTTACATTGTTCGTAGTGCAGATGGTACGGCGTTTACTCGTTATTCTGCGGGCTTGGATTCGGCACCACATTTGTTTTTCTCCTTTTTTGCTTTGTAAATATACTTTTAATTATAATTTAACAATGTCCACTAAAACTTTTAATAGTGTACATTAATTATAATGTAGCATATTTGAATATTAATTTAGAAATTTTGATTTTTAAACCGTTATTTCTCATCATCTAAAGGGATATAAAAAAAATTTAGATCTATTTATTGACTAATAAAAATTCCAAAATCGTTTCAAAATATGTTGTGGTGTCCTCTAGTTATGATAAAATAAAACAATATTCAAATAAAATAAAAATAAATCCGGAAAGAAAATAATTGGAAAAGCAAAGTAATTCAAAGCTCAAGCATGGGTTTTACAAAATTAAAAATCTTTAATAATTAAAAAATAGGTTGTAATTTAATTCTTTTGTTAATTTTTAATAAAACTTTGCTTCTTACTCTAAAATCTGAGTAATATTATCACCGTATTAGCCTCCTTTGTTAACGCACTACATAAAAGATGTTTCTTTCAAATCACGAATTGACACACTTGCTCAATATCATTACATCGATAAAGAGTATATAAAATACATTTTAGAATACATTATATAAAATACATTTTAGAGTATATAAAATACATTTTAGAAGTTAAAATAAATATTAGTTTGTGATGTTTTTTATAACTATTTAGTTGCAAATAAAAAAATAAATATCTTAAAATTACAAGTGATACACAATATAATTGTTAATTGACAATGAGATTATTAAATTCTAATTACAAGTATATTTATAAAACAAAAAATGAGAAAAACAAATGCAGCGCATTCCGGTATCGAGGCCGAGCCTTGAATCAACGAGCAAACGCTTTACCAACTGAGCTACAACCAATGTAGTCATGGTGTTATAAAGTATGTAACTTATGTTATAATATTAGACCACCCCCTCCCCTGTTTCTCGAGAACTAATGGCCGTTGTTCAAAATCCGTTGAACCTGAGACCAAGGGACCTCTATCCTGAAACATACATTAAAATAATCAAAATCTGCGATTACCAGGGTTGGCCCGCTCCTTGTAAGAAGTTTTAAATAAAATGTATATTTTTAACATGTAACATCTCTTTTTTTGTTTTAGTCACCTTTTAAATAACACAGTGAACTTTTAAAGTTCATATAATACATTTTATGTTTTAATCAAGCTGAAATATTGCGTTTCGTCTTGTTATATTATTTATTCGTATAGAGAGAGTTTACACAGGTTTTATGGCACAGAGTGATTAAAACTATCCACTTTACGCTAATTATCTGCCCAAATCTTTTATCCAAAATATATCAATGAACATCTCAAAACTGAAATATTTTCATTTAAATGAAGAGTTTAGAAATGTATTTTTTCCAGGTTTTCAATTTCAAGTAAAGAAATTCTTGGAAAGATCCTTTTCTCCACATTAAAACTATAAAAAAAAATCCATTCTTTTTCTTTTTCGGACGAAAATTCAATTTCTTTCAATTGTGTCAGCTGCATTCCAGTTTTAAAGAATAGATTTTGTATGGTGATTCAATTCGACTCTACATGCAAAATAATCGGTGAAATTTTGTTATGTTTCTAAAAACGTTGCATTCTGAAAGAAAAGTATTGATCAATTTCCTTCCAAACATTAATAAAATAGATTTTAAAATAAATTTAGTTCACCAGATAAGAAAACATATAAATTTAGTATGTACCGGGTGTCCCAAAAAGGACTGACTGATTTTAAAATTCAATAACTTGCAAACGGTGACAGATATTTAAAAAATTCTTGCAGGAGGGTTATGCATAAGGTCAAAAGTTTTATTACAGTGATTTTCGATTTTAGTTCGAATTACAAACAACAGATGGCGCTGTAAGCAATAGTTGCTAAATACAGGCTCGATTTCTGGTCCTTTCTCTTGTTCCATGCTGAAAAAGGAGATGGAAATGTATTATCCGGGCCACGAAGTACCAGAAATCGAGCCTGAATTCAGCGTCTATTGATCGCAGCGCCATCTATTGTTTGTAATTCGAACTAAAATTGAAAATCACTGTAAAAAAACTTTTGACCTTATGCATAACCCTCCTGCAAGAATTTTTTAAATATCTGTCACCGTTTGCAAGTTATTGAATTTTAAAATCAGTCAGTCCTTTTTGGGACACCCGGTATAAACTAGAATTATCAGTTTATATTAATAATTTGAAATACATTTTTCAAGTAAATATTCATTAAAAAAAAATCTAAACAAAATATAAAATTATTAAGCTACATAGAACAAAAATAAACATTATTTTTAATTAAAAACTTTGATAAGCCATTTTCAAGCCATATCAAAATACAGAGTAAGTCAAAATGAATATAGCGATTACAAACGGCTATAACTATTTAATGGAAAATAACTTATTGATAAGATTAACACAGAATGTAGACGGGACTTCAAAATTTTGTATACATACATCACAGATGTTCTGTGTACCTTCCCTTGGTAACACAGACAACATCTAGGCGGTAGTCCATTTCACGCCATACATTCTGATGCATTTGTTCAGTCACCGGCGCAAGCGCATTACAAATGTGTACTTTGAGTTTTTCATTTGTTTTGGACATGGGAGGCACCCTGTCTTTCACATAACCCCACAGAAAAAATCGGCCATTTTTACCGTCATAATTGGCCATTTTTACTAATGAGACGGCCGCAATGAACAGGTTTCTTGTCGTTGCAAAGTTTCAAATCGCGCATGCGTAGGCTTCCGCTTCACTGCACTTGCCTTACGTAAAGAAATTTTGAAGTTCCGTGTACATTCTGTGTTAATCTTATTGATAAATTCTTTTTCATTAAATAGTTATAGCCGTTTGTAATCGCTATATTCATTTTATTACCATGTATATCATTCGAAATCTGCAAATACTAGGTTGAGCAAAAAGTTCTGGGAACTTTGTGAATGTTGCGTTGTTATGCGCAAATTAACAACAAAAGCAACAAAGACTATTCTTCAAAGTAGAGACCATCATAGTCCACGACTTTCTGCCGTTGTTCTACCAGATTCCGGGTTTGTTGGAAGCACCATGGTGGCTCCGTGGAATCGAAAATCTCTTGACATGCTTCTTCAACTTCATTAAAGGTTTCAAATCGACGGCCCTTGAAAAGTGTTGCAGTGATCGAAAGAGGCCATAATCAGATGGAGTCACGCCCTGAACTCCTATAGATATATCATTAGTACTCTTATATACGATACAAATTCTGGTTATAGATCTGCTTATATATGACTATTAGATTAAAAATTTCCCAGAACTTTTTGCTCAACCTAATACTAACATTCTGACTAAAATACTGTGCTTCAAATTGATCTGTTTACCCTTTCAAATTTTTAATTTAAAAAAAAAAGCTCGTGACAAATTATCTTTATCCATATTAAAACAAATAAAATTTAACCACCTCATTTCTGTTTTGGAGTAAAATTCAGATTATATGTATATTTATATTGTGATTCCATTTTATTCTACATAATAATATAAAAAAATATCCGATTTAATTTTGTTACATTTCTATACTTAAAAAATTATAAAGCAAACATTTTATTTTAAATTGTTTTCAGATATTATGGAATACATTTCCAAAATCATCTAATTAACTAAATTTTAAAATATTTCGTTAAAGAAACTTATTTGCAAATAATATCATAAGACGAAACGCAATATTTCACATGGATTCTAACATAAAATATATTATATGAACTTAACAAAGTACACTGTTTCACTTAAAAGGTGACTAAACTAATAAAAGAGATTTTACAAGTTAAAAAATATATACATTATATTTAAAACTTCTTAGTATTTAAAAGCTTTTCCTAGCTCTTCATCAGAGAATATTTTAATAACTAATTGCTGTTTATTTATACAAATATGTCACTTCGTTTTGAAAATGAGAGATTCGATAATTATTAGAGTTGAAAGTAGAAGTAGCAGTTTCTTGGATTAAATTTAACTAGAGAAAATATATACTATTATTAACTGCAGTTCCATTTATTTTATGTCTTCACTCAGTTCTCATACGTCACTTTTCATTTTAAATGAGTAGCTGGTAAATTGAGGTAGCAGTGTTTCGGATTAAATTTGGGTAGAACTTTGTTTAAGTTCACATTATACATTTTAAGTAATATTTGCTTTATTTAACAATGGAAAAATGTTAGCAGGTTCATGGATTTCCTAGTTGCGGGGCAACTTAACATCCAGTATAGAGGTAATGCGTGTTACTTGCAATGGGAGCCATGAAAAAAAGAGATGTTTAGACGCGTCTGATGGCCACGAAAAAAGAAGAATTAAAGTTTAAGAGCAAGAGAACTTACTAATAAAACTGTTAGTATAACAATAAGATTAAAAAAAAGTTCCATGTGATCCATAACTAACAGTCCGTAGACAGGCGAAAAAGCTACCAAAGGGAAGCCCCAACATAAAAAAAAGACTCTTTACAGAGACCATACAAAGATTAACTTAAAAAAAAATAATGCAAAGCACAGTGCAAACAAATTTGGAAAAGAATAAAAAGTATTTACATATTTACAAAAAGAATATTAAGGCACAAGTTAAAGTAATAAAAAGCGATAATAAAAAACATAACCGAGGAGAGTTCAGGCTAACTGAGCAGAAAAAAAGCAGAATTTTAAGGGGAATATTGGAAAAAGAGAGGACGGCGCCCTCCGAGTGTGGTTACCCGAAGAAAAATGATGATAAAACGATACCATGATAATAGAACAAAGGTAACGGACATTCCGTATTAAAACAAAATTTATTATTGAAATTTCCTGGTATGAATTCAGATTTTCTGAAATACGGAATTTATAGAACGTATTACGCCATGGAAATAAGAGGGTTGACGTCGTTTGGAACCAGATATTTGTATACAGTAGAGGGCCGATTTTCGAACATGTCGGTACCGGGTCCATTTCGGATACTGTACAAATGAAAGAACACTAACACTTCACACCGACCGTAACGTTAAAGAAAAACTAATTGCACCGCTTCTGTGAAATATTTAAATTTTAACAGCAGTTCCAACTGTTCACACTGCCAATCCTGGGTTATAAACACTCCATAAGGAAAGAAAAGTTTAGCTTTTCTATCATAAAAAAAGATTTTTTATTTTGATGTTCATTGATATTGAAGCGGTGTTTCCAATGTCCTCTTTCTTTTGAATGCTACCATCGGACCCTAATGTTTAACAATCAACAAAAAAAATATACTGCAAAAATTTTTCAAAAAAAAAATAATAATCGCGATGAATTATGTTTAATTGAACTTTGGATGATTCGAATTATTGGAAAATTCGAAAGGGACTTCAATCCTTTTAAAAATTAAAATGAAATCAATTCTAAACATTAATGGCTACTTAGAATTTTCAATCAAGTATATTGGATTCGTCAAAGTTTCTATTTTTTTTTAATCTGATAAGTATACAGGGTAAGTCTAAATTAGGGATGCACAAGCTGTGGCGTGCGGGCTGAAAGTAGCCCGCGATGGGTTAACAAGTGGCCCATGGATTTCATCAATTTAGAATCGGCAAAAATTGCAATTTTTGACCATAGGTTGCAGGAAAAATCGTGAATTTTGTCAATTTGCCGCGGAAAACACTTGCAAATTTCGTCAGTCAGTTAAAAATCGCAAATTTCATTAATCGCCCCAGCCGGTACTATTTGTATCAATATAGGAAATTTTCGAGTTGCTAATTTCCTCAGTCGCTAGTTGAAAAATACCCCGAATTTCATCGATCGGGCGCGAATTTAAGTATGCTTGTGAAACATATTTAAAATATTCCCTCTTACAGTTACATTTATTTCCTTTATATATATTTAGATAATAACTTATTATTTATATTTCTTTTCTTCTTGAATTATTACTTTGCTTTGGAAGTTACAGAATTTTATTTTATTTAACAGTGTATGGAGGCAGCACCATTCTTTCTTTGGAATAGACTTTGCATCAAAATCTTAGAGAAAACTTAAATTTTGTGTATGCTGTTTTTCTAGAGAGCAAACAGGGATCTCGTTTTATAGAGCATCCCTAGAGAATGAAGTCAGGAACTTTAATGAACAGTTCACTACGTTGCGTCGAGTAATGCATGTTTATCTTTGAAAACGTAACTTTTAACTTTTTATTCCCGGATCTGTTGTTTTACAAATTTTTTTTGTTTGTTTGTTTATTGTGTATGTAGCGCAAATCAATTTCAGAATTTAATGCATTATTATTATTTAATAAATTAATTTATATTATTAATAAATTGATAAATTAATATAAATTTAATCTATTACATTATTATTATTTAATAAATGAAATTAAAAAGACTTTCTGCAGTCTTTTGAATTAAAAATTTTATTAGCGATTAAATATGTAATATGAGCTTTAAAAAGTTCACTGTTATACATAAAAGGCGACTAAAATAATAAAAGAGATGTTATGAGTTAAAAATATACATAATTTAAAAAATTCTTAGTACTTACAGGCTTTACCAAGCCCTTCATCAGAGAATATTATTATAACTAACTGTTCTTTATTTATACAAATACATGACTTTATTTCGAAATTGATACAGCCAATAATTATTAGAGTTTAGAAGTAGCAGGTTCTTGGATTGAACTTTATTAGAGAAAATATATATTATTATTAACTTTAGTTCCATTTATTTTATTACATCACTGTGTTCTTATACGGCACATACGTGAAGCACTGCTACTCCGACTGTCCAGTTACGCATTTAAAAAGCGGATTTTGGAAAATTAACCTATTAACACTTCAAATAATAATAATATTTTTGTATGTGTTTCCGTTATTCCATAACGAAATTAATACTTCATCAAAAAACAATATACATAAAAGAGAAATTTAACTTATATGTTATCGAAATAGGAATTTATACATTGACATGATGTCAATAAGAAGGTTGATATAAAAAATAAAATCTTTGGTAACGTTTTCGTCTTCGAGCGCCTGCCATACGGTTCATACGAAAAGATTTAACGTTTTTAAGAAATTTCAAAACTTTATTTGAATACATAATTGATATATTTTATGTATCAATGCTGTTTGGTATTGGTAGTAAAAATGCTAAAAAATATAATAAATGTGAAAAAAATCTTTGAAATAGTAAAAGAAATAGAAAGTTGTATGAAATAGAATCTTGAAAATAGTTTTTCAATTAAAAAGAATTTTGAAACTATGTTCCTAACACCGTCGAGTATGTTTTATTTATTCATTTTTTATTTTTTTTATTTTATTTAGCTTTCGAGTCACTGTTGCTGTCAAGCAAATTCTGTACCGATAAATGTTTAACCTTAAGGAGGAAAAGTTTTTTAGGAATTCATGAACTTTTGATAGTTTTCCTTTTTCACCTCTGGGCAGACAAAAATCTATTTTTAAAATCTCCATAAGCATTAAATAGCTTAAATACGGATTGTACTTTCAAAATTTTGGAATATAAAACTTATATTTTCTTTTTTTAGTAAAATTAAATGGTTTTCTACGCGTTCGGTTAGTTTCACCACTAAAATAAATTTAAAAATCACATACTTATCATGAAAAAGTTTTATTATATAAAAACAATTCTAGAAGTAATTCAAACCTATTATCTATTTCTTATTATTGTAAACTGTTGTAAAACTTATAAGATATGTTGCATAAATACAGTAAACAATAAATGCTAAAAAGTAACATATTGCTATATGTATATTGCGAAAACCAAGGTCCAGTTCTGCCAATCGCAGATTAAAGCTGATTACACAAATGTTGTTTGTTTATGTTTTTTAGTAATTGTAAAAGCTCCAACACGCTGGTTAGGCCAATGAATCTTAAAGCACAACATGAAACTTTTCTTGATTAGTCCACATTAACGACATGGATATTTGTTATGTGTTTCACAGCAAAGTCATGTAGCTCTATAAAACCCTATCAGAATGATTGAAGAAACATTAAAAACTATAGCAGCTTAATTTGATTTTCCACTGCATGCAACTACACCATTGTCCTACTACGTGCAGTAGTAAAGCATTTTTGTGCCTTTTTTATATTTACAAAATCCTTATAGTATTGTATTTTTAGTTGCAGACTGATATTCGTTTGGTCAAAGATTCATACACATAGCATGTGAATATATAGGAAAGAATATCTTACATGTTTTATGCCAGGTAACAAATGTTGACGGAGTAAAGTTCATAATTTATTCTTATCGGTTTTTTGTGTGCAAATAACCGATTTTTTTCTCTAATATTAATCGGTCTATTTTTACAAAAATTTATACTTCAGTTTCTAATCATATAAAAATTAAGAAATCTCGTACTTTGAATGCCGAATTTTTAAGAAATTGGGCAATTTTATGATTCCTATCGTAAATTTAAAATGTAAGTCTCGTTTGAATATGCATATGACACCTTATGAGTAAATAAAATATATAGTTACTTTTAAAAGGATTACATTGTATTTAAATGAATAAACTATGACCATGGACAATTAGTGTATGTAATATATTTTAAAATTCATAATTAAAATCACATAAATTACTTACAATAATATAATACAATTACATTCCTGCGGTTTCGGACGATTAGAAACTTGTTCATGCTCAAGGATAACATTAAGTAGAGACATGAGTGAGATTTTTCGAAAGACTTGATTTCTTTATTATTATTATTATTATTGGTTTAAAAAATTCTTTGAACCATCCTGAATCAATTGGCATGACCAGTTTTTTTTTCTGACCATTCGGAATAAATGTAAAATGTCAAGGGATTAATTTTACGCTAACATTTTATACTTGAATTTTATTTTTATATTCTACTCGCACCACTATATTTTTAAAATAAATTTTATAATATTCACGTGTTGTCAAAGTTAATCCTATCAGCCTGTGCTTTTTATGATCTTTAAGTAATTTATTTATTAGCTGTTAGTAAATTTTAAAATTCTTATTTTTTTTTTCAATTGAGCTCAGGAATTATTTGTTTGTCCCCCCCCCCCCTCTAAATTTTTAAGTCTTTTTCCCAGTACTACCATGATTCAGTTCCTGTTATTTTTCCATAGTAATACTGTCGGGGATGTGGGGTAGTGGGCGCAGGCTCCTCGATAAACCGTCAGAAGTCTATAATCCTATCACTGGCTCTTTTCAGAATTACGCTTAGGCGTAACGTCATTACCGGCATTTCCTCGACGCTCGGGCGGCAGGAAGTGAAGTCCCCGGCGGCATCCCAGAGCGGATTCAAATGGCAACTTCTCACGAAGTTAGGCCTAAGCACTAAAGAAGCTCCAAATCACACTCTGATATAGGCTACCCTCTTTCCCTACTAACATTTATTTATTCTTGAGTTTATTACAAAATTATAAAAAATCTTCAAAAAACATTAAAATTAAAAAAAAAAATCTTTGAAAAAAATACAAAAGATTTTATAAAATCCAAAAATATATCTAGTTGTTGTAATGCTATACTTAAACTTCCTCCTAGAAAATTCTCTCTGCTTTTTCTATTTTTCTATCATTCATTTTTTGTTTATTAATTCAAGTAGCTCATTTTTCCCACCTGTTAGGTCTTTTTTACTTCTCCCCTTCCCTTTTTTTTAATTGCTACCATCCAGGTCTTGGTTTGCTCTCCTGCCATTTCTCACCAGTTCTGATACCGGGGATGTGTGGAGTAGTCCGCAGGGGCCTCGGTTAAAAAGGTGTTCGAAGTCGAAGTCAATCCTATCACTGACATGGATCAAATTTCAATTCAGTGCAATTAAGTTTATTATTCCCGGGGATGTGGGGCATAGATCCCTGGTTCCTCGAGAAACAGTTTAGAAGTAAGTACAGGTAAAAGTTTTTCTTATAAATAAGAAAAAAAAAACGGTGCTAACCGAATAAAATTCGTATAAGAGATGCCTGGCCAGAAGTCACGTGGGAAGTGACATAGATCCGATAAGGATCAATACATTACCTCATTTTTTGTATGAAACTAAATTTTATCCAAATGTTTACATACACTTTAATTCATGTGTTTGATAAAATTTTGCAAGAACTTAACACAAGTTGAAAGTGTCTAAGATTTTTGGCTCTCCTGAAAAATCGTACTTTTCAAGTAAAAATCCCATTATCCCCTAAAGTAATCGAGAGATTTCGATAAAACAATTTTTGGTCATAGAGTATACATATAAGATCAGTAGGCAGACAGTTTAAAATTTTTTAAATAGTTCATAAAAAAAAAATTCTGAAAAATGCAAAAATTTCTGAAATTTTGCCATTGCTCTAAAATAAAAAGTTCTAGTCGAAAAAACTTTTTGCCATAAATCTTGAGCAAAATTCAATGAGTATCGATTTCAACAAAATCGGTTGGACAGTTTCTGAGGAAACTGGTCTTACTCTCATATTTCCCCTAGGACTGCACCAAATCTTCTCTTCCTTTAAGAAGAAACCAACACGGGTACGATATCTATGTTACAGTACAAAGTTCCGAAGTTCGGGTGTCCGAACTTCGGAATTGTCCAAAGTTCGGACTTTCCAGCAGTAATATTCAAGAAAGAATGGAAAAAACGAAATTTTTGAAACAAACAAACAATCAAACATAAAAAAGGCTGTAAAGCAAAGAAGCTTTAGTAGTTGTTACTGAATCAGAACTCGTGTCTATGTACAGAATGAAAGAAAAACTTCTTAATGAGAATTTTAAGTTAATAAAGCAGCGCACATTAACTAAAATGTGCAATAGTTAAGTAAGTTACAATTTGTTCTTAAATTTTATGTTCCTTAAATAAATGTTTTTGTTTTAATTTTTATTTGTTATGATTTATTTTATGAAAATGGCTGTTTGATTTGGTATTAACAGCTTTTATATACAATTTTTAATATAGGAACGTCATATTTTGCATTTTTAAATGATGACATTTATTTTCTTTTTATTGGAAACGCAATATTTTTGATGACTCAAAATTCGGACAAATCGGAAATTTGGACTTCGTAAAGTCCCGAGGATTCCGGACTTTAGACTTTGTACAGTACTAATTTTAAAACAAATACTGACATTTTCTAGGCGGAGTTTCAGAAGTTCAATTTCTAAGAACGGTAGCAGTACCATCTATTGTATAAAATTTAATTTATTGTTTATTGGAACGCAATTACAGTTTTGAGAAATTCTATCCAAGCGCTTGGCAAAACACAAGATAAACTATCATTACAGACTTGGTTATTTCTTTATTATTTCCAGCGATTCACAAATCTTGGCTTTGTGGGGGTTCGATTATTGAACAATAATTCTTTCATTGTCAAAATCGATTGATTTTTTTCTCACCATTGGAACAAAGTCTTGATAGAGCTGTGCTCAGTTTGCCTTAATTAATACCTCCTTTATGTTCTTTAAGCCTGTCACTAAATGTTTGTTTGGTCATTCCTATATAAAGTTCGTTTTTATTTAATTATAATGGTACTTCATATATTGTTTCTTGATTTGCGGGGTGTATGGTACAGTTTCCTACTAATTAATTCTACAAGATTAGGTGGGGATGAAGGACTGTCTTGACCTTTAGAAAATAATTGGGATATACGTGATTTTCCTATTGGTTGGCATGGTGGTTGTGTCTAGTTCCAGATTTCGTTTAGTGAGTCTTTCATAAAACTTATATATTGTTTTTGGCTGGAAATCGTGATTACTTGCAATCTTGATTATGTAGTTGATTTTATCATTTAGATTTTGTTCAGACCAGTTCTAAAAGATGAAATTAATAATAGTGATTAGTAAAGATATCATACAAAATGACATAAATTTATAAATCACGTTGTTTAATCACAACAGAAATGCAAGGGGTAATTCAAACCTATTATCTGTTTCTTATTATTATACACTGTTGCACAACTGATAAGATATATTGAATAAATACAGTTAAACCAAATAAAATGCTTTTTGCTTATATCCAACCATTCTTATTTAATAAGCATAAAAAGTACATGCTTCTGGGGTTTAATTTTTTCATTATAAATAAGTATTTAATATTACGTTAGAGACTTTTGATTCAGTTCGGAAAATGTTATTTCCAATGATTAGGATATGCTTCATATTTCCGGATATTATTTTAAGAAGTTACACTTTAATATATTTAAACATAATTCATAATTTAAATTTAGTGAAATATTATTGCACATTGAAGAGAACTATTGGTCATTTTTTCCAGTATTTATTATAGAAATAAATAATACTATTAAATATACTTCCAATAATGCAATAATTGACACAAGAATGAAATATTCAGTAGGCGTGGTTCGGAATGTCACTTAATGGACTGCAGATGACACATTTCAGTCCATTAAGAAAGTGCCAATTTAATATTCTCGTTGCCATTTTTTATGTGGGTGTAAGTAAAATAACTTTAACAAGTTTGAAAATAAAGTATTTTTTAATAATTAATCTAAATTCTTATTCCATAATTACAATATAAGAAATTAATGTACAATAAAGATTGAAAAAAAATTTTAAAGATAATTGTATACTTTATCGCAAAAATATTAGAAAAAATTATATGTAGATTCAGAAGGGAGATATTTAGACGTGACTACAAATTTTTTGTCCCAGATAATATCTTTAAAGTTAATGTTCTTTTAAAATCACATATCACAAATCAAAAGAACAATGATATACTTCTAAAATTTATAGTCATTATATACAAATTATGCGTTAGTTAATGCAGTAAATAAATAATAATATTAATAACATAATAAAAACGCAGTTTATATTAATCTTCATTTATTCATCAATGTGCAAAATATCAAGCCTAGAAAAAGAAAGTCTTAGATGTGTAAATGCTTTCGTAGCATCTGACCATTACGAAACAATTTTATTAAAAATTATTATTTATAATTTCGAAAAAATGAAAAAGACCTTACTAATTATATTAAAATATTTAACTACAATAGTAAAATAAAATAAAATAAAAAACTTGCCACAAAGCATGTAAAACAGAGAATGTAAAGATTTCTTTCTGTATATTGATATCTCCTTACATTTAGTAATATGCTTACCATTTTATATTTTACCTTTAAGGGACTACTTTACTCACGCGTTAATGATAATCATATGGGAACAAAATTTTAAGTATCTCGTTTGCATTACCATGTTTCTAAATGATTTTTTTCATTAGCTGATGTTGATCTCTTTAAAGGCCCCTTTTCACTTTTACGATTTTTTATATTACTTTCACTTTAGAAACCTGTTTCGAAAGTGAAAGTATCAGAATAAAAAAAAAATCTGTAAACAAAATTGAAAAAGTGAATCTCGGCCTTTGTAGAGATCACCCTCAGATATACAATGCAAAAAAATCATTTAAACACATGGAAATGAAAAATGAGATGTATTTTTAGAATGTTTCCATAGGATTAACATTAGTGAGCTGATATTTTTGATTAAATGAAGTAGCCTTTTATTAGGGAATTGATAGTTTCATCTTAAATTAGTGTTAGATGTGACATCATGACAAAGAAATCCACTTTCATTGTGTCCAGATTTCCTATTTCCTTGAACACCAATTCTGGAAATGCGATTTCAGCACAGGTTCCGTTGCTTTAGTCCGCATTATCACCTCAACTAATTCATGTACTTATTAATACACTGCTTATGATACATTACTTCTTTGGAGATGAAGACTCTGGGACTAAATTCTTGAAGTCATTTAAGTGTTGATTTAATCCGAAGTTGAGATTCTACTTCAAATGTTATCACTTGGTGTTTGACTAATTCCACAGCTTCCCACAAATACACAAGCAGCATATTTCTACAAAAGTATTCATTTTGGGAAAGTGATCTAGACAAAATCTAATTAATTCAATGCAACTGGGTGCGAATCTCATAGTATTTATGTGATTAATTCTAATTGAATTAGTCTGTTTTTTTTTTAATTTGACGTTTATTGATTTTATACTGCTACTGGGCATTGTATTACGCAGATATATCATTAAAAGTTGTTATCTAGGCTTTAAAAGCCGATGGTACATAGAGTACGCCGCAACTGTCTTGTATATAAAGTGTGTCCACGTATAACCTGACCGACCTTTATTTTCGCAGCCGTTGATCCTAGATGCATACTTCCAATTACAAAAATGGTTTAAATAAGGTAAAGAATTATTTTTAAATCGATTTGGGTCAAGAAAAAAAATTATTAAAAAATTACTAAATTTAAAATTTTATACGGTCCTCCGGCCCTATAAGTGATATTTAGTAAAACTTTACTGTGACACTAACAAGTAAGACAAAAAAAGTCCCATTCAGCTACCATTAAAAATTGACCGAGTTATGAAACTTTGAAATGCACTACTTAAACCACTTTTATGAGTCTCAAAACATATGATTTCTGCCATGCTTTCAGGGATCGCATTTAAAGTACTTAAACTTATTTCAAGGTATCTGCGCTTTGAAAGAAATCGTACAAATATTACGATTAAGTTTTATTAGTTAAGTTTTATATTAGTTGAAATAATTGTATTTTAACATATGTTTTCTTTTGTAAGGATTTGAGGCTATGATTTCATTTAACTAAAATTGTGTTATTTTCATACTGTTTTATTTAACTTTCAATGATCGTCTTTCCAGTTTAAAATTTGTACTAGAACTTTAACTGACTTTCAAATGTCCGATCGAAGTTAAATTTTACATACTGACTTAAATCCGAATACAATGCAATATTATTATGATTTTCGAATCTTACCATCTTATACATACTTATATTAGAGGATAACACAAAAAAAATCGGATAAATTACAGTCAAGACGTTTAAGAAAGAGTTTTAGATTAGATAACATAAACCTACGATGGTTGTGCTTTTGAAATTTTATAATTAAATTTATGTATTTTGTAACGCTGAATAAAAAAATTACCTTCACTTTTAACCATCATGTCAGGATCTTTCGCAAATCGTAAGTTTCACGGTTAAAAAATAGCGAAATATCGGATACTATAAAATAGATGTAAGACTTTTTTATTCGATTTAATTTTATTTAATTCAATAATTTATTAGATTTTGTCTAAGAAAGTGATCTAGTTATATAACGAACTTCCTCGTCAGAATCAGGGTTGTACTCTATAGGTGATATAATTTATTAAGCAGAATTTTTCACGACCACTTGTTGCATTTGTGTCAGTTTGCCTTACTCTTACACAGAGCAACAAAAAAATGTCTGGTGCCTGGAATTCTTTAATGAATTTTGTCTGATAAATCAATCAAATCTAGTTTTTTTACTGTACTCAAGTCAATTTGGCTCCACCAAATTGTAATAACTGTTTCCAATTGTGCACATGGGATTATATTAGTGTGTTTTAGGGAAATTAAACATATCAGTTTCTTGACAAATGTTGGCAACATGTTGCTAGGTCTTTCTAGTTTTAAATTTTATGTTTCCCAAGGAAATTTTGCGTTTTTTCTTCAAAGGCTCGCGAAGCTAATGCTTTATTCTCGTGCATCATTTTTACGAAATTTCTGTTTTTATGAGCTTGTGGATCACTGGTCAATCAAAAATCTCTCCTTTAAGTTTTTCAACACATGCTTGTAAACATCATGCACTTTGACTAGCGCATAATATATAACCGAGGCATGTTGCATATCTTAAAACATACACCTGCTATATCAAAATCATAGGTCATATTTGGGTTCGGGGGGCCAATATCGTATAGGAATGGTGTTTATTTCCTAAACACCAAAATCATTGCAAAAAATCCAAAAGCAAAAAAATCAATCCAAAAGCATTTTAACTAGGCTTTTAAACTTCAAGATTAATGGGAGCTCACCAAAACGATGAAACTCTTTGATGTTTGATGTTAGTCTTCCATATCCTTTTTTATATTATTCACCAACCTTGCTTGACGCATACGATTTTCATTGGTATTTGCTGACACAAACAGGACAACATCCAATCATTTGGATTTGATGGCAGTAGTCTGTCTTGAGGATTAACGAAGTCCAGCCTTTTAGATTTTACCACCATATCAAAACTCAGCCTTCACAATCTAAAAAAATCGATTATTAACCGAGTTACTACTGTGTGTGTGTGTATGCTTTTAAATAAATACTGGTATCAAGCATACTGATATTCTGCCTACTTTTATACGTTCTTCTAGTACTTAAATCTGAAAATAAGATAGCAAATAGCTTTTAAGTTCATTTTGACCTGAGATTTGCACTGTACGAGTGAAATGACACCAAACACGATGCAACATAAAATTGTTTCAACATTTTTGATAATTTTATGTTAGAACTCGCAATTTTTGAATTGATCCATCTTGAATTCTAAGAGAAATTTTAAATGCCTCGAGCAAAAATTCATGTTGTACGAGTAAAAACAGATTAAAATGACACCAAGTTAAATTTCTTGGAGTTTATTTCGCTGCGTGACACAATTTTAGAAACCTCCGCCATATTGAATTCTATGCAAAATTTTAATTGTTATATCATGCTCTAATTACAGACGTTTAAAGCAGCTTTTTATATTTAAACCAACGATGCGTTGAGGTCTATTAGACATTAGAATATAAACAACGCTGTCGGTACGATCACACGCTTGTCGTCCAGATGACAGTTTCGCATCCCCTTCCAAAAGAAGGAGGGAACCACCTTAAAAGACCTCCTTGAGGGTTTTCTAAATTCAAACTTGCTCTTTTGCTTTTGTTTTTCTGAACTCTATTTTTAATTTAAAAATTTTTCATTCTGATTTTGAGGTCATTCAGCCCTTATGTTTGATACCGATAACAATTCACATTCTTAACGCTTATATTTTTATATTATTTTATAATTTATAGTTTATTTAATTGATTAAATTTTATTATTGCATAAATTTACGTAAGACAAAAAATGTATGATCGTCAGCTCTTCCCCCTTCCATGAGTGCTTGCTTGACAAAACCATTGTCACTGCACGAACTTTGCTGTAAAGTTCACGAACGTCTGATTTCATCTATACAGTCATTCATCGACTCAACAACATCGAAGGGAAGTTAACGCAGGCATTACGACATGCATAGGAATGCAAGTTTTGGTCATTGGTTATTCTGCGTTAAAAAATTGCAGTAAACAATCATGTAAGGTTAGTTGGGGCAACTGGGCTTTGTTTTTACAATGATTTTACAATGTGACTCTGGAGCTTCTGACATTTCAGCTTCAAAAAGCTAATGTTCATTTGAATTAAAGTCTGAACTTCTGTAAATGTGTCCAGTTAGGTTCCCTCTATCAGACAGAAATGCTCAAATTATATTTTAATATTTAAAAATATAAAAATATGCATATTTCATCTTTCTTTACTCGTGGGTCCAGTTGCCCCATAAAAATGGGGTAAGTGGACCAGGAGAGTCTATATTCCACACGCGTTTATATATATATATATATATATATTGTGGTGGATAACAGGTCTTGTTTGAATAAGTGCAAACAACTTAAAAAAATTAAACCAGGCACATCATGTAAATTATATGTCAATAAAGAGCATTGTAAGGGAAACCTTTGCTGTCAATGTATCTAAAAAAAGCACTAAAAGTGAAAATATTAGATTTATTTGTACCAAAAACATAAAAATTAAGTACGTTCTCATGTACTTTAGTGTAGGTAATAAGTATAAAAGTCACATGGGTATTTTAAGGAAAAAAATAGCAAGGTAAATCTACAAACAAATGGCTACGTAAGTACTTACGTACTTTATCTGTATTATCTGTATCCAGGGGTCGCATTATATAGGGAAAATTTTATTGCTCCTACCAGAACCCTTAATGAGTTACCTTCATGATCATTTTATTTAACATATTCTAAAGAAAGGTGCAATAAAGATATTATTTTCGAAATAGCGGTACGAACAATAAAAGTTTCCCTATAGAATGCGACCCCTTTATCGTACAATTTCAAGATTTGGCTATCTCGCTCTCAGAGGCAAGGTATTTGCATTCGTAAAACGTTGAAATAATTTAATGACACCAGTATTTTCAACATAAGCTATTTGAAAACAAGTAAAAGTATATTTTCGCGTACTTAATAAAGGGGAGATTTTCATTATAAAATTCCGGTGCCAATGTAGCAATTAGGAATTAAAATTATGTGATGCCATAACGGCATCACCGTCTCTCAAAGGGTCAAGAAATTTGGTTTGACATCCCCCAATATACTTTTTTTTTAATTTTATTACGTAATTTTAATAAGGTATTCTATAACTTTCTTTATTGTGAGCAAAAAACAATAGACAAATTTACTTCCCGTTATAAGAGAAACTCAAAAAAATTATTTATAACTATTGGAGTAACAGGATCCAGCATGGTCGAGTTACCCCGGATACATGTCCCAGTTACCCCATTCTTGAAAAATTATGGGGTAACTGGGACACTGGGCTTACTTTTGAAACATGCAGTAAATATGTATAGATACCTAATAATATTAACATCGTTATATGCCTAATCTTTAAAAAAAAAGATTGTTTAATAAAAGTACTTACATTATTTTAATAAAAAGCCGAGGAAGTTCAACCAAATTGACTTTGTTTAAAATACATCAACGGTTTTTTTATAAAATAGCCAATGGTCCAGTTACCCCAACTAACTTTACCACCTCCACTATTTGAAGAGCTACGTTGAAACTCTTAGTACTGGCGTTTACAAAATATTTCTGAAATATTATTACATTATTTATTATATTAGTCTATTTAAATTTATTGTTTAAATAGTTAATCTATGCGCGCAAAAAAGAGAAGAATGTAGTTGTTTAAAGTGTATTTTCTGACATTTGGATTTTTCTTTGTCATTGGATCGTTTTTTTTAAAATTAGAATCATTGAAAAACTGTAATTTAACGAAGTTTTTAATGTTCTTAAGTAAAGGAACAAAAACTTTCGAAATTTCCCCGACACATTTTACAAAAATGTATTACAAGGGATACTTTAAATAAAATTTCCTATACTATGAAATTATTCTTCTGAAAAAAAAATTAAATCAAAGAAATACACGAGTTACTTTTTAGAAATAAACAGTTTTATTTATTTTCATTTTTTAACCAGTGTAAGACAACTTTAGTAAAAAAAAAATGTAGTAGAATCCATAAAATGTATTCCTTAAAAACGTTAAATAAAAAAAATAAGAATATAAAAAATTAAATAAACGCTCGAAAATATATATTTATATTTCTTACTGTAAAATAAAATATATTACTTAAGACAAATATTAATTTTTTTAAATTCAGAGAATAATCGCATACAACATTTTTTTATTAAATTTCGAAACTATACACATAAAAAATGCGTTAAAAAGCAATTTTCTGAAAATAAAAATCGTTTTTTCTTGTATAAAAAAAGAGAAATTTATTAGCTACCCTGTGAAAACTATTTTAAGCTTTGCATTGAAAGAGAAAATATGTTGCAAATTGAGCTTATCGGTTTTCTACTTAAAGGAGATTTCAGCCTGGATCGCATAATATGGTCTTTTGATCCTATTGCTTGAGGCTTCACTTTTCAAAAAATATCTGGGGTATAGGTTTCGCTAAAGAATAAGAAAATGATACTTTTATTTATTTCGAAAATATTTTTTGTAGAATAGATAAATAACCATAAAATATGTAACTATTAATGTATTTAAAGTTTGAACTTGTTTCTATACTTATATAATAATTATGTATCATACCTGACTTACTTCCTTCACGTTATATATAAAGAATCAATGCATTAATTAAGCATAAATTTTAACGTATGATAATTAAAATAATGATTTATCTTATATAATACTCTTTATCGCATTTTATTAGTACACTGTAAAAAAAAATTTGTAATGTTACTAAGAATTTTGTAGGAAACTGGGATGCCTAGAACTTTCTATGTAACCACAACAAAAGATAATCATGTAAAATTACAAAAGTTTCTTCAGTAAGTGTTACTAAATATTGCTTAGTAAACGTACTAGTGATTTTTTAGGGAGTTTCCCAAAAAAACTCTTGTAAATTTACTAAATATTGTTTAGTGAAGTTACTAATGCTTGTTTAGAGAGTTTACTAAATAAGTGTTAGTAAATTTATCAGTGAATATGTTGTAAACGTACTATCCATTTTTTAGGGCGTTTTCTAAAATTTTTTTTGTAAATTTACTAAATATTGTGCTGTAAATTTACTAACGGTTTTTCAAGGGAGTTTCTCTAATTAGCTTTTGTAAATTTACTAAATATTTCTTAGTAAACTTACTAGCGATTTGTTAGGGAGTTTACTAAAGAATTTGTGGTAATTTTTCCAAATATAGTTTAGTAAACGTACTAAGGATTGTTTAGAGAGTTTTCCAAAGAATTCCTTGTAAGTTTACTAAATATTGTTCAGTAAACTTACTAACAATTTATTAGGGAGTTTACTAAAGGATTTTTCGTAAATTTACTTAGGATTATTTAGTCAATGTACTAACGCTTTTTTAGGTAGTTTCCTAAAGAATACTTTGTGAATTTTCTAATGATTTTTTAGCACACTTACAAAGGAATTTTTAGTACATTGACTAAGAATTTTTTTTTTTGTAAATTTGCGAAGGATTTCATAGCACATTTACTATGAATTTTTTTAGTATTGCACCCAAAACTTTACATATACTTTAGCAAAAAATTGTTGGTAACTTTATTAAATTACGTCAGAAAAATTACCAATGATTTTTTAGTATTGTATCTAAAACAGTTTTTGTATTCTCGCCAGAAAGTTTTTTGTAACCGTGCAAGAGATATTGCAGTAAAGTGAAAATCCTTCGATTAAAATAAGTAATATGGCCTGACGTGTTTTTCAGTAATACCACAGCAATTGCCAGAAATATTTGTATGTTATGCATTAAAAAACTGACTGAAGCTTCACTGTAGATATTCAAATAGGTACAAAATCATTTCCATATTAAATGAGCATTATAACAACAGCAGTAAATAAGCAGATAAGCAGAAGCAGATCTTATGGTTTTTAGTTAAATTAAAAAAGCGAATAGAAACAATGAAAGTAAAGTATCATTACTGAGTTTATAAAATATGCCTAAATTTTTAAAAAATGTCATCGATACACTGTTAAAAATACAGTGTGATGTTTCACCAAGAAAATGGTGAAAAGTCGCTGAAATTTAGCTGCAACCAAGATATTGGCGACAAGTTTTACCAGTTTATTGGTGTTTTCTCAAATACCATTATATTAGTGAAATGTTAAACAATGATTCAGGTTTTTTATAAATCCAATTTTCTGGTGAAAGGTTGAACAATAAATCAAGATTTTTTTTAAATCCACTTTTTTGATAAAAGGTTTAACTATAAATCAGGTTTTTTTTTAAATCCAATTTTCTGGAAACAGTTTGAACCATAATTTAGTTTTTTTTTTTAAATCAAGTTTTCTGGTAAAAGGTTGGACCACGAAACAGAATTGTTTTTAAATCCAATTTTCTGGTGAAAGGTTAAATCATAATTCAAGGTTTTCTCTATTCAAATTTTTTGCTAAAAGTTTGAATCACGATTCAGGATTTTCTCTCATCTTTATGGGGAATGGTTACACCGGATTGTAGCTTTTTTTCCCCCCCTCACTTTGGTTTTCAATTTATCATTTTATGGTGTAATAATAAACAAAATTTCAGATTATGCGAGATTATCTTGCAGTAGGAAAGCTTTTTTTTTATTTTCATTAAACCGAAAATTATTTAAGTTTTAATTATTGATTCTATTGTCTTTGAAATATATTTAAAAAACAAATGTAAACCATTTTGATCTAATTTCACAAAATAATTACATTTTTTTCCCCACATATATTACCATTCTGTCCTTTTACATTTTGGAATATTTATTCGCACTCAGTTACACTTATAGTCCATTTAGTGTTTGCTTATTCACAAAGAAAAAAAAATCTTTAGATTTAAATACATACCCTGTTTTTATTATTGTCTTAATTAAAAAGGCAGCTATAAGTAGCAGAATCCATTTAACCTCTAATATCAGCTAATACAAAAGTATTACTTTAAACTTTAAAGCTTTTTTTTAAATACACAATGTATTTCTACAGTATATTAAATACTTACTTTGAAGGGTTAATTTAATAACAGCAGTGTCGCCACCAAGCGACTAATTATTCTTACATATATAAGTATTTTTTCAGTATTCCTAAATGATAATGTATGACGACGATTTATTTATTTTTTAACTATACTCGTAAAAAAGAAAAATATTCACCAGCAGCAGCCTTGCAATAGCTGAAAAAGAAATGGTTACAGACACTATTAAATAGCAACACATTTAAGTTGGTTTGCGGTATGCCGCTCCATTTATTGAAAATACAAATTATATAATCATTAAATTATATGTATAGTATGTCAGACTAATATTTGCTGTAATATAATATCATTTTACGTAGAGTTTTTCTCAGACAGTTTTAAGAGGGTGCTGCACCCTCTCTGACAATTCAGGTCATCAAATATAAAGAATTCTTGATGCTTAGTATGTTTTAAATCAGGATTTCAAGTCTGGTAAAATGGAATAGATCCAAGCATCAGGTTAAATTCTCCACCTGTTTTAAATGAAAGAGTAAATATTTTAAGACATAAAATATTTCATGTGCAAACATAACAATAATCAAATTTCACACAGGGGAATTAATCAAAAAATTAAACGGTATATCAATTCAAATCACTTTTACAAGGACATTTTCAGCATTTAAAAAATCAGTCAGTGTTCGAAATCATTGGTAGTCCGCTGGTCCGACAACACCAAAAATTCATTTGGACCACTATTTTGAAAATTTTAGTGGTCAGCAGGAGCAGTAACCCCCCCCCCCCCTCTCTCTCTCTCTCACGGTGTCATAGGTAAACTTAAATTTTTCCGTCTCGGAGAAAACGGCAATCAAACACAAATCGCACAATTTTATTTATTTTAAAAAATAAATAAAACTGCATTAAACCTTAGTCAATTGAAATATTGGAATTAAAATATCTAAATAATTTTATAGTTTTTCTTTATGTGCTGTTTATTTAATTTTTAGTTATAATTTTATATTTTATTAAGCTAAAAATTTTGGATAACTGCAAGGAAAGTTTGTAAGAAAAAGCTGCAAAATTCTCCATTTGTTAGGTAAAAGGAAAATATTGTGAAATTCTTAAATGTAGAAAAATATTGCAAAAAGCGTCAGTTGGTTGAGGGAAAAAATTCGTCAATCAATCGTGATTAACAAAAACTAATGCTTGCCATTTGGCTGCAATAGGGTGTTAACGATTTTAATCAACGATTAAATCATGATTTTAATCAACTGTTTCTCTTTTGGGAAATTTGTGATTTTAATCAATGATTTTTTATGGTCTATTTCAATGGTATGTAGGGAAAAATCATTTGTAGTATATTGGAATGATATTACACTATTTCAAGCATATAGAAATTGATACACATCACTGAAATGTACAAAAAGATGCTTACTATAGAACATGATGAGCATAGCATTAGTCGTTTATTTATGGGGGGAAACAAAAGGATTCGCTTATAGTACTGTATAAATAAACAATAATTGCTGGAAGTTCGCTATTTGTTGTGGTAAGAGTTTTTTTTTTTTTTTAATTTAACTAATTTATTTACTTCGTATGTATAAAATCTGTAAATCATATACAGGGCTGCAAAAAAGATGTATACATTTCCGTTTATTGACGAAATATGTTGAAAGGGAATTTTCAACTGTGAAAACGCGTTTCTTAAATGAACTAATGTTTAGCATAATATTTCGTATATATTCAAATGTATAGATCATATATAGCGTTGCACAAAGGAATTCGGATATTTTTCCAATGACTGATAATAATTGCTGAACTTTAATTTTCAAATGTGTTACGTGTTTTGTAATTTGCTTACTTAGCCGTCATATTTAATTTTATTAAACGTTGGGTTTTTTTTTACATAATTCTCAATGTGTTGGAAAATTATAATCTGTCGTTGAAGCTTGGTTATTTTACGTTCTTGTTTAAAAAAATATTTTTATTTTGTATGTGTGTATATATATACATATGGGCGAGTTGTAAAAAACAGGGTAGGTGGGTTAAACCGGGTAGCGCAGATCCCTCCTTCAGTTGTACTTCTGTTGCCTTAACCGCTAATCAAGAGAGAGACAGAGTTATCAATCCGCCCTGCCTCCGTTTATTACATACATGCATTTTCTTTAAGTTGTTGAGGTCCTCGCGATGTTTCTGTAATTATGTTAAGTTAAATTCATAAAATTTTAAAACCTTCGGAATATTGAAAAAAGTATTATAAGCTTTACGTTTTTTTTTTTTTTAAACACATTCACGCCGACACGGTGGCTCACACTCAACAGTCTCATAGTTGTCAAGTCTCCGGCTTTTTGCACACCACTGTTATTTTACAGAAAATGTTTTCTTTTAAATCGCCCAAATGTTCTAATTAAATAAAACAACATTTTCTGTATTAAAATACTGGTATCCAAAAGGCCGAACACTTGCCAGCTCTGGGAGTGACCCACCGCGCCGGCGTGAACGCGTTAAACTAAGGTTTAAGGTTGACGATATCAGTTGAGAAATGGCATGTAAAACGGCTGTCAATTATGTACCTCTTTCTCGATAACTACTAAATTATAATCCTCAAAATATACAAAATAAAGCATTAAGATGCTCGTATACTAGTCGAAAATAATTTTTATTAAAACCATCTTAGTCCTTTTCGTAAAATATCGAAGTTTAAAATCATGCTATTGGTTGACCTATAATTCCTCTAGCGACGAGAATCCTGCGCAATCATTTGTTCCCTCGCTCCTCCCCACTATTTTCGACTTCCTTAAATGTGATGCATACGCACTGTTATTCTCTATATATGTCAAATTAAATACGACGCATAATTCAAATACAATATCAGAGATCATAAACAATATTCCCATCATTTACAAATCATTTTTGAAATATGCTAAAAATCATGAAATAGTGCACTTTTTAAGTTATCTATTTGTTCGTAGCGACAAAGCCGCACCTAGTAGGGCTGGAAAACTTAGTACGTTTATTTCTGACCTATGTCGAAGGGATTAAAACAATTTCCAGCTTTCCCGTATTTAATTCCGAATTCGGCCTTTTTTTTTTCATTTCCTACCACTGGGCTATAATCCGTAATCAAGAGTTTAAGCCATAACTCTGAAAATATCAAAATAAAGCCTAAAATAATTACAAAATCCTCAATAAATTAAAAATATATATATAAATTAGAAACAGGGTGAACTGATAACCTCATCTGTTCTGGCTTCAATCACTTGATTAACGAATTAGGCAAAACTTTGCATTATAATTGTAAAATTCAACAAATATATTTAGTACACATTTCAATCAGAATTTTAACTTCTACAACATCTGTATTGACAATGTTTTTGATAGAGTTAGTTTTTTTTTTTTTTTTAGATATTGTTATGGTAATTAATAAAAATGTCTTTTTTGACTATAAATCTGTATATATCTTCAACCACTCACCTAGTAAGAGGGGGAAAACTTAATACATTCATTCTAGACTTAAAGTAAAGGGATTAAAACAATTTCCAGTTTTCCCCTAATTAATTCCAAATGCGGCCCTTTTTTCCTCCCCTACCACTGGTCTATAAAGAGTTTTAAAGACTTTAAAATTTTATGTGCTCTAAGTTTTGTTTTTGTTTTTTTTTTGGGGGGTGGGGGGGGGGTGGGATGCCAATTTCAAGTGGGAAAAAAAAATCTTGATTATTTATTGTGACAATAAAATGACACAGAACAGATTTTTTTTTTTTTTAATTTAAGCAGTTTTAAAGAGTTTTGAAACTTTAAGTATTATTACTGTGAGAGGTGAAGAAAACGGGGAAACGAAATTTTGAAGGTGAAATTCAGATAAAATTTTAATGAAATGGATATGATGGAATGAATAGTTAATGAAATTTAGGACCGATTATTTTTTCACTTAAAGTAACAAATACACTAGAGCATTTTTTTTAACCTTTAACTGATGTCAAAGAAATTGTCACATAACTAGTGTGAAGCGGTCTCACAGACCGCTCCAACGAAAGATGAATAAAAGCCGCGATAAACTCATAGGATGTTTTTGTACTAAACTTTTTGCACAGGAGTGTTATAATTAAAATTCACCTATTCAAAAATCTCTGGTGTTAGTACTAAAGTTTCAAACGAAACAAAATTTCAGTAGTGTTTGTAATAAACTGAAATTTGCAAGTTAAACTATGAAAATTGAAAAAAGCACTGGTCTGTGAGACCGGTAACATAAGTTAAAGAATAAAAAAATGTTTTAAACAGTTTAAACTTTGGTATTGTGGAGAAGGGAGTAAAAAGGGGAGGTGAAATTTCAAAAGAAAGGTTAGCAATGCCGGTTTTATCTTTATTTTTTAAATCAGAAATGAAAAGAAATGCAGAAGAGTTCCACCCCCGATTAAAAAATAATATGACAGCAAAGTACTTTAAAGGACTTTTTAAAAAAATGTATGAAAATAAGCACTTTCAAGCACAAAAAAAAATCGTTTTGAAAAATGCAAGTACTTTTAAGGACCGTACGAATCCTGGTATATTGAAAATTTCCAGACTACAGAGTTGTCCTGCACGGATCAAGTTGCACCAGACACAAAACCGAATATTATACTTAAGTCAACCCGCAACTCGACCCGAACCCTCCAAAAATATATCCTCGATCCGCAACCTGACCAGAATCAGACAAAATAATTTCCGGCAACCTGCAACTCAACCCAGGCTTATTTCAACCCGAACCCGAAATAAAAGGAAAGAAAATAGTGTTTTATTGATATTGTGAAATGTAATCTACAATTACATCTCTAATAACAATGTTTTATGTAGGAAAATGGACAAATGTATATACTTTAATATTCAAACATATGTGGGTATCATGCCCACAAGTATTTGAAGTGAGGACAGCTTGTTAAAAAGCGCCATCGATATTCACCATCATGGTTGATCGCAATGGCGCTTGGTGACAAGTTGTCCTCAACATGGCTCACAATCACATGACACACCTAAGTGTTGCAGGATAGGTGGGGGCTAAAGTTACGCACTTATTAATTTTGATTTTTAACGAGCACATTGATCTAAACTTATGTGACAACTGATTAAAATGTTGTATTAAAAATTTAGGCACGTTCCACTATCAAACGATCACTATCAAACGACATTCTGTCAAATTATAATTCCGTGAGAAATTGTAATTTAAAAAAAAACATTGCTCTGCGTATCTTTGCCCCATTGGTTGGGCTAAAAGTACGCAGTGATGAGGCAAAAGATTCGCAGTGCGCATTTTTGCCCCATTACGGCCGGATTTTGCCCCTATTTTTACTAAAATGAATGAGTAATGTAAAAGCATTAATAATTTTTGATAATATTTAAACTGAAAATTCTAAACTAGATCATGAAAAAAACAGCGGTCTGCGAGATCGCAAATAGCAGTTACCCTCTAACTGTTGTGACAAAAATCGTTTCATAAATACTGTAAGCGGTCTCCGAGACCGCTTAATCGTTGATTGAATAAAATGGTTGACTGACTCATAAGAGGCGGTTTCTGCGCTAAACTTTATGCAAAGAACTATTATAGTAAAATTTCCCGCATTCACAAGTCTTCAGCTATACTTCTAATTTACCAAACGATTCAAAATTAAACTAACATAACTACTTAAATTGAAAATTACAAGTTAAACTGAAAACTAAATATTGCAGCGGTCGGCGAGACCGTTAACAGGAGTTAAGGATTAAGGTTTAAAACAAAAGCAATTCATGAAACAATATTTATTTTTAAAAGTAGGTAGGTAGATACCTATGTTCTATATTTAAAAAAAAAATACTTAACTAGAAAAGTGAAAATGTAGTTTACTAACTTATATTAGTTAAGTAGCTATTATATTTTATATAATATAAATTTAGAAATTGTGAAAAGCTTTGCATCTAGCTAAAACGATAGGGCAAAGTCTCATATCTTAAACATGTGCGTATCTTTGTCCCAAGAAGGATGCGTACTTTTACCCTATTCTGCAGTATTTTGCTTAACCGGCTACCCATAAGTATAAACAAATGTGATCGAGGTAAACTACGGCATTTAGAAGCTAAAAATATTTCGATCTCCACTAAAATTTTGGATTTGTAAAAATTCCAGGTACTATCAGCTAAAGAATAAAGTGAAATTTTAAAAATATTAGATCAAAATTCGAAAATTTAAACTTACCTCATTTTCTTAGCACAAATTGCTACTTTTATCAAAGGTTTAAACAAATGACTAGTACACTTGAAACAAAACTGCCACCTATTGGTCATGACAGCCGAAATGTTGCTTCATATGAAATCAGCCGGTGCCTATTTTTGACCGGCTCATATCTTTACCCCTACCTACCCTATATCTCTCTTTGCATGAGAAAGTAAAAACTCGGCATTTTATCGCTCAGAAACTCACGTAAAATTAAAATGCAGTTGTTTATATTTAGGTTTTTTCCAAGTCTATGATTTTCACAAAAAGTTTGAGCAGAACAATTTTTCAGATAAAATAAATACATATTTCAATATGAATGAGCTATTATTAAATTTACTCCTTAACCTTTAACTGATGTCACAGAAATTGTCACAACTAGTGTGAAGTCAATTAGTGTGAAGTTATCTGTGAGACTGCTTTATCGAAAGATGAATAAAAGGCACGATTAACTCATAGGATGATGTTTTTGTACTGAACTTTTTGTACAGGACTGTTATAATTAAAATTCACCTATTCAAAAGTGTCTGGTGATAGTACTAAAGTTCACAACGGAACAAAATTTCGGTAGTGTTTGTAGTTAAACTGAAAATTGCAAGTATATAAAAAATTGCAGAACTATAAAAATTAAAAAAAGCTACGGTCTGAGAGGCCGGTAACATCAGTTAAAGGTTAAGAAAAATATATATATATATATAAGAAATGTGATAAATTCTTTTAATTTAAGGCACAGTTAAGAACCATTTATTCTTCTCTAGGAATAGAAAAAAATTACCAACATTTCATTTTTCATATGCACGCAAACACATGTATAATATTTCTGATAGTTTTAAAACACATACCCATGATACGTGTGTATAGATAGAGGAGTGCCCAATATTCAGAGATAGAAGCATAGGAGAGAGTATGGAGGAATGGGACACCTTTTACAAAAATAAGAAAATGAGCTTTGTTTGACACAAAAACAATATTTCAGTTTATAGAATACAAAATGAAACACTTTCTAATGTCCTTGAACAATATAGAAACATAATTTTCAGAAACAATTTTATAATTAAAGAAATTGCAAGTTTCAAAATTTGTCCCATGCTTAGTTTAATCCATGCTTAGACCCATGCTTGAAGGCTTAGTTTATATTATGGATAATATACAGTATAATGTTCCATAAATAGGGAAACTATAACATCTATGCATTAACAAGTCATTAATATTCAGAAAGCATAAAAAGTATATGAAGCAAAATCACTTCTGATCTTGAAATAATCTTTTACTTTATACAATTGAAATCTTATGCAACTTTTTTCAGCTGGAGATTGGGCTACCATTGCTTCATCTAGTGTGCGATTGATGAAATGTCTAGAATGATCATATTCAAAAATTTTTATTACTACCAAAACAAAAAAAAATTTTGCAGGAAAGTAAAATAATGTATAAAATTTATTAAGTTAAACCAGCTCTTTGCATGTTCGCCAACGTAAATGAAAAATAGTGGAACTTCGAAGGATCACTTTTTGCTTCCTAATTGGTTTGATTAAGAGTATCAACAATAGCACAGATTATAAAACATGTAAGCGTGGGGGGGGGGGGGAAGAGTTATGAAGAAAATTTTTAAAGTAAAATTTTTATTGTATAATTTTTTTTTTATAAACAAACTTTGAATTTTAACCATTACTGGCACATCTGCCCTATACCTAGATTTTTAACCTGAAAAAAAATATTTTTTACATTCTTTTGAAAAATCAGTCAACCCGAACCCGACACACAAGATTCAAAACTCAAACCAACCCGATCCGAACCAAAAAAGTAAAGTAAACCCGACCCGATGCCGGAATCTAGTACAATAAATAACGATTACACGGCACGACTCTAATATTAAGAAAGATAATGTTGGTATACATTTTAAGTATTCTGCAGAAGAATAGTGGAATATTTAGCCTTCATTATCAGTCAAAAGGGGGGGGGGGGTACTATTCATTTCATCACTAATTAAAAATAAAATATTTAATCTGCTAACCATATTGCAATAAAATATGATTTATTACATAAAACATTAGAAATTGCACGCATGTAATAAACACTGATGTAATGAATAGTCATTTGACTGAATGATAAATATTTAACAATAAAATAATAGGATGATTATGCATTAAAACCTGCTAAAATCATGTTACATTATAATTCGAAATCAAACGGTTTTACTGTGTAGTTCATTTTTACTTATTAGAAATCAAGGAGAATGGAAATATAACAAAATTTAACTCATAAAGAAGAAATATTTACTTACATCCTAATTTGAAATCATAATCAAGATGGATACCTTGAACACCTCTGTGGCTGCGTGAATAGGCATTACGTCATCATTGAAGTCCTTTCTCATTGGCTGACATGGGAGACTAAGATATTTCATGTATTTCTACTATGCGAGGGGTAAATATTATACCCGGTTACAGATAAAATTCTAGTAAACATGCAGATTTCTGTAGTTTTACAAAAACTAGCTTTGTAGGATTACAGATTTTTTTTACAGTGTAGACTTTGCTTCTGATAATTCTTATTTGCATGTTTTGTGTTTTTATATATTTAGATCATTTTTATTCTTATAATGTGTGTTAAATTCCATACACTTTCTCTAAATTAAGAGGCTTGCGTAATTTTACTTCCTTGTTATTCTACATTATTTCCCTTTATTCTATAGCATTACGTTTTATATTCTTGGTTACGGATTTAATTTACGTTTTTGTGTCAAAGAATATTGTCTATATAATTGTATTAGTAAACATCATTGAGGAAATTTGCTAATTAATAGGTCAATTCTGATATGACTTTGAGGAGATATGTCAATGGAAAAATCAACATACGGCAATATGTTTCTATTTCAAAACGTTTGAATAAAGTGGAAAATATATTATATTTAAAAAGAAATATAAAACGTGGTCAAGCTTAAAAGTTCATAAATGAGCTGCAGAAAAGTAAATTGTCTTTAACTCCCATATGCTTATATCATCTTTTATAGACAAACGTGATAAATTAACAGCATTAAAATAAACATTATTCTGTTTCTCTTGCATATATACATTCAATTAATCAGCTGAAAATGTTTAATTAAAAATTGGTGGTATAATAAAACCGATATTCTGGTTGGAGGAAACTGATTAATGCACTATAACAAATAATAATAAAATATGCACTAAAAAAAAAAAAAAAAAAAAAAAAAGATGTAATCTTACAGATGTAAAGTTAGAGAAATCTGTATGCTTACTAAAATTTTATCTGTACACTGTACAGAAAAAGATGTAAATCTACAAAAGTAGTTTTTGTAAAGCTTCAGAAATCTGTAGATTTACAAAGGAATCTATTAAGTTACAGTAACCTTACTAAAATTTTACCTGTAACTCAGGATGTAGTTACATAAAAAGTTCTAGGCATCCCAGTTTCCTAAAAAATTTTTAGTAACCTTACAGCTTTTTTGATTTATAGTGCAAACATGTATCTGTTACATGAATTTTTGTTGTGGCCGTTACATAAAAAGTTTTAGGAATCGCAGTTTCCTGGAAAATTTTAGTAACATTGCAGATTTTTGTTTACAGCGTAACAAAAGAAACTTTGATTTTCATAAATGTCCCTTTAAACATCATAAACATATTCGTTTCTAAAGTTTCTACAGAACAAGGACACTTTTTGAAATCATGGGTATTTACTATCATGGGAATCTCCCATCCATGGAAATCTACCATCATTTTCGTAGATTAACAAACATTTCTTTTTCTTTACAGCCTATATTTACAGAACTATCACGAGGCAAAGTCAAATGTCCTACACATAGTTTTATTGAGCTTAAAAAAAAAAAATACAAATATCATTATTTGAACATAATTTTACGGTAAGCAGTGCAAACGAGAGGTGCTCTGGAAATTAAACATCGTCTTAATTGACCAATTAATAGTACAGCCACCATTTATTGAAATAACATCTTCATTTTTAAGGCTGTTTAACTCTTATATGTGTGCATATTTTGATATTTTCACATACAATGGTAAGTGTAGTAATAACATAAAAATTGTAGTAATAACATAAATTTCATACACTTTCTCTAAGATTAAGAGACTTGTGTAAAAGTACTGCCTTGTTATTCTATATTATTTCCATTTATTCTATAGCATTACGTTTTATATTCATGGGTAGGGATTTGGTTTACGTTTTCGTGTCAAAGAATATTGTCTATACGATTGTACTAGTAAATACCTTTGAGAAAATTCGTTAATTAATAGTTCACTTTGGACATGACTTTACGGGGATATGTCAATGGAAAAATCAACATACGACATTATGTTTCAATTTCAAAATATTTTGAACAAAGTTGAAAATGTATTCTATTTATAAAGAAATATAAAACGCGGTGGAGCTTAAAAGTTTAAAAATGAAGTGTAGAAAGGTAAATTGTCTTTAACTCCTATATGTTTATATCATCTTTATTTCACTTGTTCAAACAACTGGTTTCACTCAAAATTGCGTACGGTATGGTTATTTATGCATGTGAAAGTTTAGAGATGGTTCACAACGCTGTAAAGAAAATATAAATGATTTTTAATGTAGAAAAATATAACCACAAACGAAAATATACAATAACCTCTTCCCAGTTATCCACGAATCCCAAAACCGTTCTTTATATTTAGATAACTCGGAAATTAATATATTTTAGAGATTTAAAGAAATGTTTAAAAACACAAGGTTACTTTTGCTGTCATTTGCTTTCGGAATCGTTTCTGAATACTTTTTATTTTTTATTAATTACTCAACCTATAAATATTTTCCAATGTTACCAATTCTCAAATATTTTCAGGTTTAACGAACATGTTTTACTGACCAACATTATAAATTCACAGCATTAACATTAAGATTGAAATGAATACTACTTTGTCACTCTTGCATGTAAAAATTTATTAATCAGCTGAAAATAATTAAGGGGTCACCAGCACTCTTAAAATTGGAAAAAAAGGGGGAAAAACAACATTTTCAACATTTAATATCTTAAAAAGTATATGATTTTAAAACACTATTTTCAGAGAGATGAATAATGTAAGCGTGTTCTTTCACTTCATGTATTTAAAAAATTGCAAGAGGCAGAATTGGTATTTATAGGGGGCTCCAAATTGTCAGACATTTGTTGAGCAGAAAATTGGTATAACAGCTTACTCGCAGGATTATAAAATAAATTTTGGTACTAGAAGTTTTGGTACTTTTGTTTTGAAAATTTCCTTTTCCTGATTGAATTTTTTTTTGTTTTGTACCTAATTATACTTCAGATTGTGATAATTACTCTGAACCTAAATAAATTTGTATTTAAATCCTTATTATATTTTTAATAAAAAATTTTAATTAGCCAATACAAAATTTTGAAAATTTCAACATCATAATCACACAAAAAATATTTTTCGAGCAATAAAAATGAAATTTTAGGTTCAATTAATACAGAATAACATCAAACATATGTTTCGAAAATTTCATGAAAAAACATTTAGAAGTTTTTGAGATATTCCGCGAGTTTGCCAAAAAAGTCTTTTGAATAAAAATTACTTCAAAGTTTCGGAAGCACCGCTTCAGTTATTGAGTGGGTATAAATCTAACAGCCATAACTTCTGTTCGAATGGGAATTTCGAGTAGGAGCCCTGAGAACTGTTAATTCAATATTAATAACATCCTAAAATCCTATATTGCAACTTGAGAAAACTCAACGGTACAGTATAAAAACCAATCGTAAACGTTTCCAAAAATCACTGGCAGCAAACAAATGTTCTTAAAACTGCTTCTTTAAATCTTAAAATATATTTGTTTAAGAGTTTCAAAAGGTCAAGAACGGATAATTATTGTGGATAATTGAGAAGAGGTTATTGTATATTTTCGTATGAAGTTATATAATATTTTCTTCCTATATTAAAAAACAATCATTTTTCTCAACAATGAAGACTATCATAACAAGATTAAAATTAAAGCGAATTTTTTAAGTAAAATATTGATTTTCTGTAAAATATTTCCCTGTAACGTTACTCCCAACTCTTTGAAAAATAAGATATATTTCCTTTTGTAATAAAGAAATTCCCTTTTTCGTATGCATGTTTGAAATAGAAGCATTTAAGTTTAGAACCTTTTAATAATATTTTTTGCTTGCTGTTCGTGAATGAATATGAGAAATTCTGAAAATAGTTTGTTTTGAAAATTTCCTTTTCCTGATTGAAAACTTTTTTACTTATAAAACATATGCTTCCAAAATAATGTTTTCACTGAAATTACATGTGAATTTATCTGCAAAAGATCTCCGTAAAAAAATATATGTGTTAGAAAAATTATCTTATACTATTTAATATTTTCAGAAAGGAAATAGATTTTTAATAGTTTTATAACCATTATGTAAAACAGCCTTAATCCATTTGTGCCTAGCGTCTGATTTTTGTGACACTTCAAATTTTAATGTATTTGAATAATTTTCTTCTTCTTTGTAACATGAAAATTGTATGAAACAATTTTTTCTAAATGTCTCTATCTGTTGCAGAGCTATGACAGAATAAGATGGATATTTATTTGCTGAAAATGAAGGCTTTTTTCAGAGTTTACAGATTTTTCATTTTTGAAGATGGCGAAATGTAAAAAGTAAGTTTCTTTGTGTTTTTCCTACCAGTTATCCAAAGAAATAAGTCATAGCTTATAGACTTCTTTTAAATATGTACTTTTTAAAATTGTAAATTATATGTTCAAGCCCATTTTTATGCATTTTTGTGGCGTGCAAAATACAGCGTGCTAGGCACGAATGGGTACATATTTTTATTAGCTATTTAGGGGACAGTTATTTATGTAACGTCCTTTTCAATATGATTATGAAACAAATTGTTTTTAAGCCTCAAATACGATTATTCTTCGTTTATTATTACTAATATTTATAATGTTATTAGTGTTTGTAAATAAATACATATATATATTTTAGTATTTCATAAAATTACTATTTATAGTATGTAATATAAAATTTAAATGCTTATTCTACATAAACTCAGAGAAACATATAATTATGCATATTATACTATTACAAACATCATGCATATTCCCATATTTAGTACGTTTACATTTTTTCAATTAAATGCAAAAAACTCTTAGTGTATTTTTTTTAGTATTTTTCCAGTTCCTTTTGCAACATTTTAACGTTACTAAGAAATTTGAGAAAACAAAAATTCAGGAACAAATGGGTTAGCTAAAATAACAAAAAATAATCACAAATTTCACCAGAAAGAAACATGTAGCCAATTTTTAACGCAAAAAACTAAAAAAAGATCACCACTGTTTTTAATTGTATAGTTAAAACTTTTCGTTTATATACAACCTGTTTAATTCTTCCCATATGTTTTAAACGGCGTCCAACAATTCACTATACTGTTAAAAGTGTAGTATTTTAAGACAAGATTATACATGTAAATAAAGACACTTAGTTCTTGTTTAACGAATAAATAAACTATTTTAGCCTTCTAGCATTTTTTCAGAAATTGTTTACATAGAAAAAACCCTGCAGTAACCTTATTTCATTCTCATATATTGGTTTCTGATAGTCTTTAATTTTCTTAGGAGCATTTCTCCTCAATTTCTTACTGGATATTTTCTTCGGATCAAATTTTGTTAACTTTCTCCTTTTTAGCTCATAGGCTATCTAAGCCTGAGAGAAAATGTGCCCGCAGGTTCTGCATGTAAGTATGTACGTAACGTGATAACTCTTGATAGAAATATCCGATTTGTTTCACATTTTTTTCTAGGTTCATTCTGATAAGGCGCTTCACTGATTAGTTTTGGGACTTCATTAGTTAAGTATAAAGGGGGTAACATGGGCTAACACTCCCTTAACTTAGATAAATGTGTTTTTCATGCAGAATTATCAGATTTGATTCAAATTTGGTATACTGATTAATTCTGATAACGCTCTTCACTGATTAGATTTGGAGGCTCATTATTTAAGTATAAAGGGGGGAACGCGGCCTAATACCCCCTTAATTTTTATAAATGGGTTTTTCTATCCGATTTGCTCGAAATTTAGTATACCGGTTTATTCTCATGAGGCCCTTCCTTGATTAGATTTGAAGGTACATTGGTTAAGTATAAAGGGAGGAACGGAGTGTTAATACGCCCCACTTAATTTAGAGAAATGGGTTTTTCTATCGGATTTGCTACAAATTTGTTATACCTGTTTATTCTGATAACGCACTTCCTTGATGAGATTTGGAGGCTCATTGGCTAAGTATACAAATCTAAAACAGAGGGGGGGGGGGGTAATCCACCTTTAATTTTTTTTCGAGGGGCATTGTTCTTTGGAATAAGAGTATAATGTACAATTAGCGTGATTAGCCTGCGAGTTCAATACCATCTGTTTAACTGGGCACTTTTCGTTTTATTTTATTTCTAAATTCAGATTGTTAAGATTTTTGAGAAAACACTTTTTCTTAAAAAAAAGAAAAAAAGAAAAAAAAAGAGAAAAGAAAACGCAAATTTTGTGGAATCTAAACCACGTTGGAAGATTTACTTCAACTTCATGTTGGAGTTTACTTTGTTTCATGCATTACTTCGTTTTACTTTGTTTTTACGTTTCATTATTTCTCGCTTTAAACTTTCATAATTTTCCTGGAATTCATCTATTTTTTATGACTTTTTATTTTTGCAATTTTCCATATAGAACATTATTCTTCAAATTCATCTAACTGCTATTCTATTTAGAATTTTCATTAGCTTTTATAGTCCAGGCAATAGGGGATTTTACCTGGCAAAATTCATGGTAGTTACGGAAATTGGCTTACTTTATGTTTTTCGGGTCACTGAATCCAAATTTGTAACTTCCCACCAAAATTTCCCCCGGCAACCCCCCCCCCCCCAATTTTGGTAAAATGCCTCCAAAAAAAAGGTTTTTAATAAAAAAATCAACTTTTTATTGTTTTAGGGGAAATGTATCTAGAAATTCAGAAAGCAGACAAAATTTGCAACAAATAAGATATATGACATTATGACGTAGGATGAATGGGGATGGGGAAATCTGCCTTGGAACATGGCCCGCGGTGCTGCGTGAACTAACTTGCGCAATTTCACTTAACCACTCACATCGTTTACATTCGCCCTCCCGTCCCCCCTCCAAACTTTCCCTATAAGGATTACTTTAAGTTGTTTAGGTCGCTGAATCCGAATTTTTAACCTCCCCCCAAATTCCCACCCCGCAACCCCTCCAAAATAGTTGTTTTTAAATAAATTTTTTAATTGTTTTAGGGGAAAAGTATGTTGAAATTCAGAAAGCAGACAAAATGTGCAACAAATAGGATATATGGCATTATCACGTAGGATAAACGGGGAGAGAGGGGGCTGCCTCGGAACATTCCCCGCGCGCTGTTCTCAAAAACCAAATTTTTTCAAAAAATCAATTTTTTTTTCGGGGTGGGGGGGGGGGGGTGAGGTTGCCTAGTGAAATTGTGGTGGGAAGTTACAAATTCGGATTCAGCGACTGAACTAACATAAAGTGAGTCGAAACTAATATTCATTTTAATAGTCCAGAATTATATATAAATATTAATAGTCCAGATATACTAGTATAACTAATAGACATATATATAGTATAACTAAACATATATATAGTATAACTAATATTAATAGTCCAGAACTAATATTAATTTTGCCAGGTAAAATCCCCTATTGTCTGGGCATGCATAACTTAGTGCACGTAGTGCCGCAGTGCATGTACAGAATCAGCCCTCCCCCTCCCCGTTCATCCTACGTCATAATGTCATATATCCTATTTCTTGCAAATTTTGTCTACTTTCTGAATTTCTACACATGTTTCCCTAAAACAATAAAAAATTTCATTTAAAAACAGCTATTTTCGGGGCGTTGCTGGCGGGGGAGGGTGGAATTTTGGAGGGAAGTTAAAAATTCGGATTCAGAAACCCAAAAAACTTAAAGTAAACCTTATAGGGAAAGTTCGTAATTTTACCAAAATTTGGTGGGGTTGCCAGGGGAAATTTTGATGGGAAGTTAAAATTTCGGATTCAGCAACCCAAAAACATGTAGTAAGCCTTTTTCCAGAACTACCATGAATTTTTCTAGGTAGAGTCCCTATACGGTCTCTAGTGCCTGGACTATTAGTAAACTTTCTTTGTTTTGTTTGGCGTGTTTTCGCTTTTAATCTATGTTATGATACTAATTATTTCAAGCCCTTCTGTAACTCTCTGTTGGATTTTGTGACAATCATACATTAATTTCTGGTAATCTTTAAATTTCTTAAGAGAATTCATCTCTAAACTCCGTTTAACATTTTTGAGAAATCACCTTTTCTATTTTTTTTAATCAACGGAATATTCTGTGGGGTCTAAATCATCTTGGAGATTTCTAACACTATTACTTCGTTTTACTCTTTTTTTTTTACGTTTCACTCTTTCTCGCTTTAAATTTTCATAATCTTTCTGAAAAACATCTAATTTTTATTGATGTTTTCTTTGGTCAGTTTTGCACTATAGAACATTATTCGTCTGCTTTACCAAACTATTAATCTATTTGTTCAGAATTTTCGTTACCTCTAAATAAAGGTTATTTGTGTTGTGCGTGTTTTCGCTTTTAGTCTAGTTGTGATACTATTCTTTCATACACTTCTCTAACTTTCTGTTCGATTTTGTGGCTCTCCCTTACATTCTTATTTTAGCTTAGTTCCCATTTCATGCAATTTAGACTTTATAGAGGCTATAACGATTTTTTATTTTGTTTGTTCTGACATTACTAGCGCTTTTAATTAGGTTACTTCAAATTCTATTACTTTTTGTGTTATAATTAAAGCAGAGTTATAAATACGCAGGTTTTAAGGTCATTTGGTGTGGCGTTAAAGTATAAATCACAGTCGACGAAACAGTTCATTTCAAAATAACAGTTCCTGTATTAAATTCAACTTGAATTTTAAAAACTTAAATAATAAAGATATATACATACACCTCCAGCTTTTGCTGGGAATTATATAGACATATTATAGCTGTATCAAGGAGTAAATTTAAACTCCAACTCAATCGTCCTTCCATTACATTATCTCCATCACTACACATCATACTCCATGGAGTTGTTTCACACTAAATATACTTACCGAGTACATCAAAACTGGAATAAAAATATGCATACAGTTACAGTTAAGAGAGAGTTCCTTTACGACCGAAATGGAAAAATAAAAACTGGTTCGGAACGATATAACTTCCGAACAAACCAAACGACAAATTTTGGGGGACAAAACTTTGTCCAGATTTCCAACATTTTGTTTCCGATCAGTTTCTGTAATTTGGGCAAATTAAATTTTGTTTTGTAAACAGAATTCTTTCATCTCCTTGCTAAAAACAGGAAGTTGATGAAATGGTGAATTTTTATTTTGCTTTAGGACTTGTTGATCCCTGTTTTGGAATGAAGGAGAATGAAAAGATTTAGCTATAGAAATAAAAATAATTTCATTTCAATTTATAACATTAAGGGGTCTTGTACCTTTTAAATGCGTCGAAAATAAACGAAGAACTTCAAAGTTTGAATTAGTCTATCTTCAAAACCTTTTTATGTTTAAACATGAAATTTTGGATATTGATGAATCAGATTGTGTTTTGTAATATGCTACAACTAGAAATTTATTAGACTTTTATAGAATTTGTGTATTGCTGAAATTAAAATAGCTCTTTTTTTTACTCCATAAGTCATTGCGCACATGATATCTTGAGAAAGTATTAATGGATTGTCATGTAATTTGGTAAAGGTACTTAACAAATTTCTGTGTTTAAAATGATCTACTTTTAAGCAATTACAATAGTAATATTTTTAGTTATGGCTTTTTTTATTCATTAAAAATGTGAACATTTTATTTTTTTTTTATAATTTTTTATATAGTTAATGAAAGAATTTTGGCCCAAGAGTAGATCATTTTAAACATACATTATTGTCTAGTATCGTTACAAAATTTCATGATAATCCATGCATACTTTCTCAAGATATCATGCGCGCAATGACTTATGGAGTAAAAAAAGAGCTATTTTGATTTCAACAATACACAAATTCTATAAAAGTGTAATAAATATCTAATGGTAGCCTATTATAAAGCACAATCAGTTTAATCAATAGTAAAAATTTCATGTTTATACATAAAAAAGTTTTGAAGATAGACTAATTCAAGCTTTGAAGTTTTTCGTTAATTTTCGGCGCGCTTAAAAGGTATAAGACCCCTTAACTAAAGAATTCATAGACTCAATATTATGTTTATGTATTGTTACATCATTACCAAAAACTGTTAATGTATCTTGAAAATTGAATCACGTCCAATAATTTTATCAAAGCTTATTGAAGTGTAGTTGAAAATAAAAATTAAGGTTTCAAATTTCGAATCAACTATACCAATTTCTCCTTTTAATTAAACAATTGATTAAAAAAATTTATTTATTAACCGAGTTCTAGGCATATCTAAACAAATTCTTTAATTTTTCCGTTATTGTATTTTATGAAATTTGTTCTGTTGTTGCCCGTGTCTGCTAATAAAGTTAAATTCAATTAATAAAATTTAATTTCTGTTGGCCCATTTTCATTCATTTTTTATTTATTCATTATTTCATTCATTTTTCTTCCTTAGATAACAGTTTCCGAAATTATTGTGAATTTCTAATTCAAATGATTCTGTTTCTAGTCTAAAATTGCATTTCCGGTACGGCATTACGCCATTCAATTTCTGAGAAAAAGTAACAGCAATTACTTGTAGCTGTCCATTAGGCAACTTCGTATTTTATTTTATTTATAACACTGTAAACACTTTTGGTCGCATATGGAACATAGAAAATAAAGAGAACTTTTATCTTGATTGTTAGAATTATTATTTTTATTATTATAACCATACAGTTATAACGCCAGGAAGTTTTTACAGGTTTAGGCTTAGGTTTAATCTCAAATCCTGATTTGGGTGGTTTGACATTTGTTTAATTGCATTTTAATTTCTTATAAATATTTACTTTTTGCTAGAACTCAGCTATACCTTGAGAACCATACAATAGAGGCTTTTTTAGCACGGCATCATTTATATCATTTATAAAGCAAAGTGTTCAAAATTACATGGAGAACGTAATTCCTTTATAATAACAAAATACTCAGCAAGTGACCCATTTTCATTCCTTTTTATTTTTATTCATTATTTCAGGGTAATTCCACAGAAAATCATCATTTTTTGGAAGTGTGTGTGGGGAGGGGGGGGGGGTGTAAATCAAATTAATAATATGTTTATTTTAAGGTATGATTGAAAACTTCATACTTTTATATTCTATAGAAAAATCCTAATAAAATGGCATTGTAAATTACTGTTTACAAACTAAGTTAAGTACCATTATTGTCTTTGAAAAGTCATAATGTTACGTAAATTACACAATAAAAGTTGCGTCAGTTATACATGTAAATGCCATTTTTTCTTTTTTATTATTCAGAAATTAATTAAACAAGTTACTTTTATAATTTGGCATTACTTAGTGTTGTTGAGAACATTAAATGACATTTTTAACTGGATAGTTTTGATACTTTTTACACTTCAGTGAAGGCAGAAAAAATGTTTGTCTATTTTATGTTAAATCAGTTACAGAATTTTGAATTGCAATTTTATGGACTCAAAGAGAGATTGAAATAATCTGGAGGAATTTGGGTATTAAGACCTTAGTAAGAAATAATTTAAATTGTAAATATTTGTTCTAGCTTTATTTGTAAATTTTCTACATAGATTTGAAAACAAAATTTGATGATAAAATGCTACGTCAGTTACGATGGAATTGCCCTTCATTCATTTTTCTTTCTTAGATAACAGTTTCCACAGTTATTGTGAATTTCTAATTGAAGTAATTTTGGTTCTAGTCTAAAATTATATTTCCGGTTTGCATATGTTGACAACCTGAGAGCGACTGTTCAGATTAGGAGACAAAGTCTATAGAGCATAGATGTCCCTCCCGGACATATATGTATGCTGAAATAGTCATTAAATTTTTACCTCATTTAAAACTTAATAACCTATATTAAGCATACGATATTATGATGGTCGATCCTTCAATGAACCATTTTCGCAACATTTTTTTCATCTTCATTTTGAAACACACTTCCTGACAACAATGGTTCATTAAATACAACTGAAGTTGCATCATTTCATTTGACTAGCGAGGGTGTCATCTAGTGAAACCGGGTTTTATTTTGAAATTTGTCTCACATTTTCGACAATAACCGAGCTGAATTCAGAAATCTGCGTGTGTTTTAATTTTTATTAATTACTATTCAATTTCGATTCGCTTCGGATTACTAATTTTGATTTTCCTGACTTTTGTCAAAAATTAACATTTGTAAGTCACTCAAATTAAACAAATGTAAAAGAAAAAAATAATGAAAAATATTTTGAGTTTTAATGAATTTCAGAAATAATTTTATTTGGAGTAAAAAAAAAAAAAAAACTTTCCATTTCAAAAAATAAATAAATAAATAAGAAATAAAAAATGGGGGGAAAAAAGCTAATATTCCAGCATTCAAAATATTTGATTTTTTTTTTTATTTGGATAAAGTAACGTTCACCTATGATAAATGGTAGGCATGAACTCAATCGTAATATGCGTTAAACTTCGATTATCCTAAATATTTTCTACATCGTTAAGTTACTGGCTATAAATCTGGGTTTTCTTTCATTATATGCTGAAATTTAAAGATTTATGCGCCATAAATCGCACGTACGTTTAATTTGTAAAATATATCTGGAAAGTTTTATTCACAGTAATATTATCAATTATAAAGAAAAAGAATTTCTCACTGCAAAAAATTTAAAGAAGAAAAGTTTCTACACATATCATTTTCAAAATACTTCGTTTATGCTAATATAAATTTTCAAAACGAAATATTTTTTCAAAGTAGACTTCTTTTAAAGGTGTAATAAATATATAATTAAGTTCTAATGGTCACCTACGTATTTTATTATATCATAATTGAAGAGCTAAGTGGAAGAGCATGTAAAGTAACAAAAATTACATTTGAAGAAATTTGATGTGAAAGTTTTTGTTCTCAATTTTAATGATTTATTTTCTGTTTGATACCATGTGTTTAAAATATTAGCAGGTGTGGTACTAAACTCTATCAAAAAAACTTATTCATATTTAATTTTTAAACATTAAAAAATATTAATATTATTTGGATTATTAAATATTAAAATGTTAAATATTAATGAATAATGTCTTAAATCTTCAAGACTAAATATAACTTTGGTATTTCAGCTTTACATGTGATAGAATACCTGATAACACCTTCGTCCAAACAATAAAATCATTTTTAATGAAAAAGGAGCAAAACATGTTCTTCCACTCAGCTCTTCAATTTTTATCGGGGGATAACTAAGAATGTACAAAATGTAAACATTCAATACACTGATTTTCCTGACTTATTTTATCTGAAATTTAAGTATCTTTGAGTGTGATAAAAATATTCAAACTTATATTAAATTATAAAAAAGAAAAGTTTGTTTGGTTATTCATTTGTTTGTTTGTGCGGGGCGAACTACCGAACCGATGTAAAAGAAATAATGGTTGCAAAATGATGGTGATAGCCTTTGTTCTGACGTAGCCTATATTTTAAATTTTTGTATAGAGGTGCAGTAACAAAAATTGTTCTAAAATTGCTATTTTTGTAGTACTGTTGGGATAAAATATTTCAAATTTGGCATGAAAGTTTTAAGATGTAAATGTTTGGTAAGAACAGTTTCTAAAAAATGTTTAATTTAAAACAAGTGAAATGAGCAAAAAATGTTTTAAAATACCACTTATTTGGAATAGTTAGGGATATAAACTTGAAATATGACAGCCCAATTTTTCAAGACTTCAAAATTGAAAATGACGCAAGAAGAAAAAACATTATAAAATTGCAATTTCTGTGATACTGTTGAGGCTAGAAAATTTAAATTTGACACAGTAATTAATTATAAACTTAATTATTGTAAATTCTAGCAAAGATACATTTCTAAAAAATGTTAAATTTTAAAATTTGAAATAAGTAGAAAAACATCTGAAAACGTTCTAAATTTCAACTTATTTAGAATGATTAGAGATCGAACTTTAAAATTCGAGCAGGTAACTTAGACTTAAGACTCTATAGCAGACGCCAGGTTGAAAAGGGGAAAAAATGAAAAATTGAAACCGGACAAATTTAAAACGGAAATTCATCAAGTTAAAGACATCGAATTTTTTAAGGCTATTGTCTGCACGCATCCGGGGGAGCTTCCGCTGTGGAGAGCTACTAGGCAACGGAATTCTAATTTAATTTAATATTAAACTTAAAACATTTTCCCCCACAACTTCCCAATACTGTCAGTCATAACGTCTATATTTTTTTTTTTTTACTTTTTTTTTTCTTTTTTGTTTGTTGAACTGAAGAACCTAACTCTTAACCTTCCCCCCTCCTTTTATTCTGTTCTCTAGCACAGGAGTTCCCAAACTTTTAGACAGATATACCACTAAATAGAGACTGGTACTTCCGCGTACCTCCAGGTGACAAATTCAAAGCTAACACAGAAAAACCTGTGTAAACGGAATATATCTAAAACGAAATAGTTTTCCAGTCTTTTGTGCTTTTGTCTGAGCAAAGTTTACTATTTTTAATTGGATGCTTAGATTATTAAAATGGTACTTAGATTGACTGCTTTAAATTCATATTCAATAAAAGATAGTATCTTCATTACATATTAAATATATGTACATTATCAAAATACAGTGTTTTGATAGAAAAAACACTACAATACTTAATGACATATTGGCGTAAACGGATAGATATACAGTAGAGTGACTCTGTTAATTCCCTTCTATTGGGGCATTTAAAGCTTCTACAGATGTCAAAGGGGGAATTTCTTCCAGTATCGGACTTTCGCGTACCAGTAAACAGATCTTCACGTACCAGTACTGGTACTCGTACCAGTACTGGTACTCGTACCATAGTTTGAGAATCCCTGTTCTAACAGAATCCACGTTGAAAAGGGAAAAAAAATGAAAAATTTAAACCAGACAAACTCATATGGGAAATTCATGAATTTAAAAACATCGAATTTATCAAGGCTATTGTCTGCGCGAATCCGGGGGAGCTTCCGCTGTTGAGAGGTACTAGGCAACGGCATTCTAGGTTAATTTTATATAAAACTTAAAATATGTTTTCCCCAGTAACTTCTCTATACTGTTAGTCATAAAGTCTATATTTTATTTTTTTTTACTTTATTTTTTCTTATTTGTTTGTTGAACTGAAGAACTTTATTTTTCACTGCTGTCCAACGAAAGGCACCTTTTCACCTACTTCATGTTTTCAGTATTCGGGGATGTAAATCATAAGTCCCGGGCTCCTCGGCAAAAGGTCCACGCATCATCAGCGGGAAGGGTTGGGTTCGAGGCCTTGAAGCTATCGAAAAAACCGCAGTGGAATCGAGTTTAGTGTTCGTTTAAAGATACTTTTAAGATGTAGGTACTCACACAGAACAATTTTTATAAAATTATAAATAAAAGTGTGTAGGAACAAAAAAAATCTAAAATAGAGATTTCTGTAACATTATTGTGGCTAAAAATTTCTAGTTTGGCAAGGTGGTTGGTTTTAAAATGTAGATGCTCGCTAAAGATGGTTTAAAAAAAAAAAATTTGAAAATTAAGAGCGGAAACATTCGAAAATTAATCTAATTTACGATTTATTCGGAATACGGCTAGATACTTGAAATTTGACCTAGCTGTTACTCTTAAAACGTAAATACCCTCTCAGAATTATTTCAAAACAATCGAAATTTAAATGGGTGAAATAAGTCGAAATTTTCTAAAATCATGATTTCTTTGGAACTACTGAACAGATTTTAAATCTTCTCTCATGATAATAATGATGGCAGTAATGCATTCATTTGGATGCATTTCCTATTCTTAATAACACAAAATACTCACTTAATAATCAATGTCAATTTGCCAATTTTATAAAATATCATATAAATGTATCAATAAAAACGTAGGTTATTTTAAACATTTTTCACTATAAATAACCCATAAAACTTAGTATTGCACTGATTTTGGAAAAAGTCAGTATCTGATAAATACTGTCCCTGTTTAATTTAATAACGTATCATTAAAAGCATTTTCATGTAGTTGTCGTCTTGAATAGACAAAGTCAGCTAAACATCTAAACTAAATATCACAATAGTTTATTGTAGCGTAATAGTAATTCGTTCTATTTACGGCTGTTCTAAATTAATGGAAAACTTTTAGAAATGTTTTGTGTTACAGATATGGCCTCTAATACAAAATATCTCTTTAATGCATTAAGCTGAAATAATAGAACTTCTTCACATTAGAAAAAAGCAGGAATGTAACGCAATACACCCGAAACGCAATAATTGTCTAGAGATATGTATAGAGATATTAGTTGAAAGGATTTATTATGGATTCATATTAATGCATATTTACAGGTGCCCCTTATATTTCCATATTTTACACATATAGAAAATATTTGTTTCATGTTCTAATGATGTGATAAGGGATAAGTTGAATTTCATTTAACCCTTTGTGACTAAACACCTCCGATTTGAGAAATATTTACTGTGTTAGAATATTTCATTTTGAGCATGTAAACAAAAATTAGAAGTAAAAATAAAAAATTATTGACTAAAAGCTTTGCTCTTTAACGAGTGCAGAAAATTATATATTAATCATAAATATTGTCAATTTTCCAATACAAAATTGTAAAGTATACGAAATTACCATTGTATAAATCTAATTTTTGGACGACTGCAGAGTTTTTAATTCTACAAAAATTACGAAGCTTCTTTTAGCAATAACGATGCAAAACTGCTCAAATGATAAATAAAACTTGAAAAATTAACACAGTACGGCCGTCTGTTCAGAGTTCTATGAACAATTTTTGTCAACTGCTGTGTTGGAAGATAACAGCAATAAATAAAGTCATCTTTTAAATGTAACTGTATAAGTTTCTTTGATTTTGAGGTGTGTTGCAGATATACAACGCGGAAATTCAAAGTGTTAAAAGACGCAGAAAAGTTTGAAGTGACGAAAATCGGCTGAATGTTGGTCGAGGATTATAAAGCTTATAATTAATTACGACTATTATTTCTATTTTCTATTTTCTATTTATTATTTATGTTTCATAGAAATAAAAAAATTTCTGATATGCAATAGCAGCAAAAATATTGTATCGAAAGTAATATTGTATGACAAAATTAATCTTCGAAAACTAGTTTTCCCCTACTTTGAAGTCGAGGTTCCATATTTTTCAGTCATTATTTCTTCTTCTACTGCATATTACGCTGCCTTTCGATTATAGAATAAAAAACTTACTATTGTAATTTGTTGATTAATTAAATCCATAAAAAATTATTATGTTTTGTGTTATACTTAGAAAAATATTTTTCACTTATAATTTGCGGACAATTTAATTTCCTTTATTAAGAAGAAAAAACACGAATACGTAAATCTGCTAGTTTGTTCAAAGGTTACGGTGCAAAACTGCTCAAAAAGAATGTTTCGAAATTGAGTTTAAAGTTTTGCGCTTTGGTGTTATCGGCGGATCGTGACTCAATGTTTATGGACACCACAACAGTAATTTTCGGTAATTCCTTATAGGGAAGAATAGTATTCCTTACTGCACGACAATTAAAAGAAAAAAATCGGGGTGCAGAGAAAAAATATTTGAAAATTATATGAAGTTTAAAAATACGGAATACCGGGTGATCACGATTTCAAAATGTCAAAAACAAGGAACCTTTACTACTTTTGCGCTTAAACAACTGCGGTTCCCTTGACATGCGTTGAATCGATTACAACGACAACGAAATCCCAAATTTATTACCCAAATTATAAACTAATATCTCAGCTAATTATCAAGAAATGAAAATTCTGAATCTTAGGTGCATTCGAAGTTCGCTTCGCCCATCTTTATAAAAATATACGGACTTCTACGTGCTACAGATTTCCTTAGGCAAAAAACAGACTGATATACAAAAACCTTGTTTTATTAATATAGTTAAATAGCTGTTTAATCCGTTCTATGCACGGGAGTTCATGAATTTATATCTAAAACCAAAAGTAAAAATAACTATTCGATTTAGTAAAATATTTTTCTACTACTGCGCATTTTTTTAATGAAATTTACTTTATCATGTTACTATGGCAGCAGATGATAAAACGATATCTTTGGAATAAGGGAATAAATAGAATAACAAATTTTGTTGATGTTTGTGATAAAACGTTTGCCTTTATTTTTTTAAATGTAATAATTAAGCGCAATTAAATAATTTCTAATTATTTGAATGTGAGGTAAAAGAATTATCGTAATATCCGCTGGAGCTTTTTACTATTGCAGTGTGGCGTACGCAATATGTATATCTCTAATTATTTGTATGTGCGGTAAAAGAATTATCGTATTACCCTCTACGGCTTTTTACTACTGCAGCGTGGCGTACGTAATATATATATTTCTCACATTGGTTAAAGAACTCGCACGATTATGGGTTGAACATTTAAAAAAAAGGATTTTAATGGGAATTTTTAATTGTTGGCAGGTGCTATAGCGAAAAAAGTTTAAATTTGATAGGAAATCGCTGTTAAATTGGTGGTTTTTATTAATAAAAGTTAACTATAAATTATTTCGATTCCGAATTACTTTAGCGGCCTCGGTCGTGTTTTAATACACATGTACATGTATAATACACATTTCACAATTCTGGCTTCCAAACTGTGGATTTGTATGGCATTACAGACAGACAGGCAAATTTTCACTTTTATATAGTAATAGCATTTATAATTAATACATTTTTATAATACATCTTACATGCACAAAGAATACAAAATATTTTTTTTTCAGCATGGATTTTTCCAAACATAGAAATAAGATATATCATGTATTTTCTTCTTTTGATAACGAAATTACTCTTTCCCTATTGTTTGAAATATCAATCGAAAAGTATGTGACGATTTCAGTAATCATTTGCAGCTTTGCTTGCCCTCGAATGTAAAATTCTCACAATAATTTGCATTTAAGGAGATAGTCTAGTTTTCCCGTATTTTCCATGTCAGTTTAAAAGCACAGACGTATGAAATAGAATTTCTGCGGAAATAGCTTTTTTCTTGTAAAATATTCAAAACATTATTTTCTATAAAGGTTTTTAAGGTAATATTTTATGATCTTATTATAAAAAAAAATTCCAACAGTAAGTCAGGAATAGTTTAACAACTTCTATTATTATAAATGCTTGTAAGGAAAAATTAACAAGAGGCGAAAAGTCTAATTCAATTGAAAATAATATTTCATTATTTTTTTTTTATTAGCCTTCTATAATTTCTATATTGATTTAAGTTTTTTAATTACTAAATTACTGACTAGCGCTGCAGCAACAAGATTTCCAAAAAATAAGAGTGAATTGTGTCAGCCAGATATCGTCCGGATAGCCTAACAGGTAAAGCATTGGCACGACACGCCTAGTATCCAAGCTCGATTCCTGTTCTGGACATTTTTCACTCTGTTGGAATAACCTTCAACTGTGCTACTCCAGCCTTGAATATGAATATCATTAATCCATTTAAGTGTAAATCTTTCAATATCTAGCAATAGTTAAAATGGACATGCTCCACTTTAAAAATTGACGGCTCCAATATAGCATTCTAAGGAAATAATTATTGATTTTTATTTATTATTTTGCAGGAAAAAATCTTGTTCTGACGGACTGAGAAGCAAAATGTGTTACAAACATAATAATAAAGCATAGTTTTTTGTATTGTATTCATAAATATATCCTGCTCCAAAATATTTTCGGGTGTGGCTAGGCATGTGTCATTCAGAATGACACTCTGATATTTTCTTTTATAAAATGTTGTCAAACATCATATTCGGTCGACTTTATCCGTGCCAGTAATTACTTTATCAGAAGATCTTTTTAATATAATTATTCTTTAATAAAAAATGCGTCTCATTTTTTAAAAAAACATTGGAATCTAATAAGTCGGAAATATATAGTTAACGGTACGAATATGACGATTATTTGTTAAAAGCCTTATAAAGCACGTTCGATAGGAAATAATTATTAAACGGCTTGTTATATATTAAATGGAAAAACTCGTAAGTGAAAAAAATTAATTTTAATGCATGAAACATATTAATTAAAACTACTCCGAAAATTTTGCTGATTATATTTGTACTTATCCTGCATATTCGTTTTCATTAAAAATGTAACATAACAATATACCGATGACTTTTGTAATTTATATTAATTTCAAATACAGTCGAGTGACGAACCTGACAGATCGTCAAAATTGGTTCGGTGTATCCGAGCTTTGTTACAGAGGATTTATGAATTTTTATAATAGGTAATGCTCTAAATGATTTTTACTATGTATAAGAACCTTAAAGAATGCTTTGGAGGTATTAAAATAATATAACACGTTTTAAATTTCATTTTTTTTTATCTAAGCATTGAAAATTTAATTTAAATGCTTGCATCATAAATTTATCCAAAAATTTTCATTATTGTGCTAGGATAAATTTATAAGGGTAGATTATAAAGCATGCCTTTATGTTGAAAATATTTTTATTTTTGTTTGTCCTACTCTTTCAAGATCTTTGAAGAGTGAACTATTTCATGAAAGCTAAATCAACATCATCATGAGTTGGTTTCTCAGTTTCTTAATTTTAATGATGTATTGCTCATAAGCACATTTGCTCATATGTGATAAATGATAATATATTCATATGCTCATACATCAAATCATCTCTATTTTTCCAGATGGTGCCAACTTAAAGGCGTCTCAGTACACTTAAAATTGAAAAAAAGAGAAAAAAAAAATTCTGCATTTAATATCTTAAAATGTATTACGGTTTTAAAACACATTTTTCCATTGAGATGAAATATATAAGTATGTTCTTTAATGTCTTGTATTTAAAAAAATTCAAAAAACAGAATTAGGATTTATAGGGGACTCCAAACTGTCAGACATTTGACATGGAAAAAATTGGTATAACAGCTTACGCGCAGTATTATAAAATACATTTTGAAACTAGATTGGAAATTTTAGTACCAACTTATACTTCGGATTATAGTAATTACCCTGACCTTAAATAAATTTGTATTTAAAGCATTTTTATATTTTTAATGCAAAATTTTGAAATTTTCAACAATATAATCACCTGATAATATATTTTTTGAACAATAAAAAAGAAATTTTAGGTTCAGTTTATACAGATTAACATGAAACATATATTTTGAAAATTTCATGATAATATATTCAGAAGTTTTTGAGATATCCTGCGCGTTATGCCCAAAAACGCATTTGGAGAAAAATGACTTATAAATTTCGGGATGCCGCTTCAGCTATTGAGAAGGTATAATTCTAAAAGCCATAGCTTCTATTCAAATAATAATTTCAAGGAAACAATTATATCAAAATATTCAGAAAAAATGGGGGTTTAAGCATGAAAAATATTAAAATTTTGAAAATTCTGAAGCTTTAAGAGTCCTGAGACCCTTTCAATTCTTGAAGCAAATACTACTCTCGAAAAATAACATCTTTCTCAGAAACTTTTATACTTTTTGCACAATTTCAGCTTTTTTCTTCAAACAGAATGATTTTCTTTAACCCGTCATAATTTAAAAAATTAGAGACCTCGATTCTGGGTTAAAAGACCTCACTTCATATGACCAGCAAACAGCAAGTTTCCCTATCTTATCAAGACCTTAAAATTGGGAGAGGTTTTTCCCATCTGAACATCCGAATGAAAGATAAGGGTGGTTTCTCTTGCAATGGAATGACACCACAAGTGACAAACAATTCATTTAAGTGCAATAACCAGACCACGGTCACAGGAGATAACAATTGTATAGATTCACACAGGTTTCTCTTGCTGCCTATTTCACATAAATCCTCCTTCTTCAAAGAATGCTACTTGTTAGCACTCTTCACATGGCGATGTTTTTTTTTTTTTTTTCATATTATTAAAAAAAAAAAGATTGTTATTTTTGGGAAAGTAGGCACAGATTGGGGGCGCTATAAGAAATGGTTCGTTATATCCATAAAACTGAAGTTCGTTATATCCATTAAAAATAGCATTGTAAAATATATGAAACAAAATAGGATATTATGGCTGGTTCGCTATTAACGAGGGTTCGCTGTACAGCAGATTCTTTACAACCGGATTCCACTGTACATTCATATAAGAAAGTATAACTCTATACTTTAGAATGAATTACCTTTCCTCGTTTTTTCTTCAAAAAATTATAAAATAATAACTGCTGTAAAACCTTTTTTTAAAATTTTTATATAGCCTAATTTTTTTATGTTGTTTGCTGATGAATTCTTGTTTTTGCCAAAAAATGTGGTGATGAAAAGCATGTTAATGCTGTATTTAAAATAAAAATTTGCTTGAACTTTCAGCGGATCTGTACTGCATTTTAACGCTGAGTAGTTGTGACAAAATTCTTCACAGCAGTAATAAGACACATGTTAGAAGAGCACCTACGAGTATACGCAGCTACAGTAAAAATTAAATGTTTATTCCAATACCATTTGAGAGAAGAAAATGTTGGAAAAATTATGTTTGTTGTAAAATTTGCAACAATGAAAGGTTACATTTTGTAAAGGGATATATTTTTCTGTAATGAAAAGAGCTATGCGCATCGTATATATAAAATATTATTCATGAAATCAAATGAGTGTCATGTAGGTTTTTTCAAATGCATCGTGACATGTTTTTAATCCCTTGATCCCTTTTTTTCATATGTTCAGAGGTATTTTCTAGAGATCTCTGCTACTTTATAGTTGCTTTATATTATTTGTTTGAGAGTGCATTTTGTTATAGACGAAAAACTTTTGATTGAATTTGTTTAATGTGGAACTACCTATCAAAAGATGCATGTTAGAGTAAACTTCAATTTATTTTCTTCAGTTCCTATTTCCTTATCCTTAACTTCTTAACGGTCGCATTAAATTACAGTTTAAGAATTCAAATTTCTTATTGGCACCACTTTTTTAAAAAAGAAATATTCACCTTAGTTAATCACAGTTACCCATACCATATGATACCATAATAAAGCCAATTACACTATTTTATAAAATTGGTGGGAATCAAAAAACCTGCATAAAACACACAGCCCGTGAATATCACGGGATCGAGAATTAAGGGGTTAAAATAAAAAGTAATCAAACCAACTTAATATTTGCTAAAATAGATAAAACATATGTAAGAAAATAGATCCGATAGTACCAAATCAATTATCAGGGGCAAATGAAATAACTTTCACCAAAGAAGGTGGAACAATGTAATTTCATATAGGAATGACAAATAGAAAACTTAAAACTACGATCAGAGAAGATATAGCAGACATCAAATACAACGAAAAAACTATTACTTTAGACAGAATATATAAGAAAAACTTTTACAGATTAATTTTAAACATAGTAGAATAATTTAGCCATCAAAATTTTATTTGCTATCCATTATCCGTGAATCAATAGAGACGCTATGACAATATATGCAATCATTCAGTCTCCGTAGAGATTCCTAAAATTTGGAAAGAGATGCTCTGCAGAGTGATGAAACAATAGTATAAAATAACTCACATTCAATAATATCCATTTTTAATATTATAATGTTGCAATTAATTCCATTATGCATGAATTCGTGTGATTTTTGTTTACCAGTTTTCAATAAAAAAAATTTTTGCGAAAATATTTGTATCATCGTGAGAATGTTACCGTTAGAGTAATGAAACATGTAGGTCTGAATATAAATTTAATCTAAAAATACATCTAAATTATTAAATATCTAAAAATACATTTAATAGGCAAATAAAGGTGTTTATCTACCTATTAAACGTATTTTTATCGTTTTTAGCCAATATTAAGTTGGTTTGATGTTTCAAGTGATTTTCATGTGTAGTTTTATAAAAAGTGATATTGCTTACTTAAAATAGGATTCATTAGGAATAGCTATATAACATACTGGTGTAAGCATAAAATATTTAATTATACAAAATAATGAAACATATCCACATATTTATAATAAATATGTTTTGGCAAAGTAGGTAAGTTGGAAATTGCATGTCAAATGTGGCAAACGAGATGCGTTCGTTCTATAACTAGTTTTATAAATAGTTTTTGCACCGCATATTGTACTGAATGTATGTTTTGGCGCACTTTATGGGTGCATATCTATTTTATTCTGTTAGAAAGGCTGTAACATCATTAAAATGCACTTGAAATATTTTTTTTCCAATTGGCCTTAATTTCGCGGAAAACTTTTGACTGTCCCTGTAATTAAAATATGCATCCGATTTTCATAAAATTTGAAATGACTCCACAAAATTTTTAAACAGTTATGTATTTAAAATTTCACATAATTCAGTTGGGTAGTTTTCATTCTGTTACATGCGGACGCGCAGATAGACAGACAGCAAGGTAGGCGGACTGAACGACGACTATAGGTTCTACGTATTTATATAATGACGAACGCACCTAAAAATTCATAAAATAGTAGATGTTTTAATTAAAATTTTATTGAGAAGAGTTTGAATAAATTTCTTTTTTAGTTTAACATTGAGTTCGTTTCAACGCAATATATGGAATTTAAAATTTCTCTATTAATTTCCTCTTTAAATCACTACTTTAAACGTTTGAAATAAATTTCCATATTTTTTTCTCTCTCTCGCAGCATTTAAATTACACTTTTAGCTTAAGAAGTTATTGAAATACCCTTAGCTTGATGAAATTGCAGTCTTTTAAAAAATTAACTCGTAAAATCTCCAATTAAAAAAACAGATTGCTGAATCTCTAGATTCCTAAGAATCGAATTAATAAATACTCAGTTTAAATGAGATTTCAAGATTTAATCTAACGGATATTTTAACTACTCAGAATCGTAGTATTAAACATAAAATAGTTTAAACAGTTAGAATTGTTTAAATCCCTTGCTTGAGAATATTTTCATTTAGTCTTTCAACATTAAACAACTATTTTTTTTTTAAATATTAAGCATCTATTTTAATTATATTTATTTTTATTTATCTCACGAGCATTTTTTAACCTTTTTATCTACATATTAAAAACACAAGGCTGACTATTCTGACAGTCTGTGAGGAAAAAAATATAGTTCATCATTAATGAAAAAATTTAGTCTATAAGTCTGGAAATTTAGTTTTTGGGGCAATAAATACTATTAATTCGTTGCAATTAAGAATTAAAAATTGCTTTCTGCGCTAGTGTAGTTACATGTACGAAACCAACTTTAGGCACATGCTTATAGTTCATCAGCAATATATCAGGATCTCTGAACAACAACAAAAAATGCACTTGAAAAATTTTCCGTCTTTGTTATTTTTCACTATTTTTATTTTTAAATATGCAAAATTTTTATTTATTTTCTGATTTTTTTTCCATTATTATTGGACAGAGTAATTGAGATATTCCGAAATTGTCAGCAGAGATAAAAGATTTTTAAAAAGTTTTAATTCCAAGACAAGTTCAAATATAGGTAAAAAAAAAAATGTTAGCGACTTGTAGAAAGCGCTTATTCTTGATCGAAAAAAAAAAAAAAAGATATTTCAGTTAGAGCAGTGGCAAAGAAAAAAAAAACAAAGGATGTAAATAAATCTTTTACACCACGATTTTTAGCGGCCATGTTCTATATTTTCTACCCACTTGCAAAACCGCTATTTCAAGAAGATAATGGTTTTTGCTATAAGAAGATAATGGTTTTTGCTATAAGAAGATAATGATATTTGCATCTGCAATAAATAAATTTAAAGGTGAAATTAATTGTCTGGTGTTAGTCAGCTATCTGTATTTCGAAATCAAGATAAATTGTTATAGATCTCTTATTTCATCATTAACATGGAGTGCATGAATAACAGTTTAGATTTAAATCCAATAGAAAATATAAAAGCTAAAATAGCGAAGAAAATTAAATGCTTCTGTTTGTAATTTATTAGAGTTCGAAACCCTTATTTACAATGTATGACACAGTAAAATATCGGAATTTTATATAAAAGATACACGGTAAAAAAAGACAAATGTTTTAAAATCTCAAAAAATATATTATAACGCCGATGAAAAATATATAATAATCTATTCCGAATTACTAACGATTCCGAAAAATGTACTTTACCTGTAGAAACCTCAGAAAGCAATATATCTATATTATAAAGGACAAACATATCTGTGCGTAACGCATACGTCATTTTGCGAATGGCAACACTTTGAAATTTGAAATAAAATTTTGGTTTTGCAATTTTCTCTACTGCAAACTTTTAAACTTTTAAACATCGCGCATTTAAACTTTTTACACCATCGTATAAGGAAAAAAATGCTTTTTTAAATGCAATTTGTTTTCCGTGATAATGACGTCATATGCACGCTTTTCTATAGACGAAGTTTAAGAATAGATTATAAAAGTGGATTGCTTTAGAGGATGCAAATGGCGTCATTTTATAAAAACATCGTGTATTTTAATTCTTAAACCTGAATTATGTTTTGTAGAAGTGCGTCATTTTCACAGCCCAGATGCTTTGAAATTCTTCACAGGTGAAAATGCTTCACTTTTGAAAATAATGTAATCGAAATCACACACTGATAAAACGCAATGTTTTACAAAAATTTAGAGTATCTTTATAAAAGAGAAGTGACATGCAAATAATAGCGATTTATATTACAGAAACTGATGATTCTCGCCTGGATGGATTTGCTTCGCCGAGTTAGACAAACAAACAAATAATTCGTGGTTTAAAATAATATCGTGTTCCTGAAGTTATTGTCGAAAATTCTCTCGAATAATAAAATTAAAATTTTAATGCTATTCTATAGGACATTCTACTATAAATTTATCAAAATAACATAATTTGCTTAATTTAATTTTTCCTAATTTTATATAATCTATAGGGTAAGGTGCCCTATTATCGTCCCCCAGTCACTTTTATGCCCTTGGAAGTTGTAATTTTCAGTGAAAATCTACCAAATTTGTATTTTACATAGACTAACTACCCACGCACATAGAAACGTAGGTAAATATCGTCGAAAAAGTTTTTAACAATGCGAAAAATTGTTTTTTCAAAAGTATCTAAAGAATGCAAAAGAAAAAAAAATGGTCCCAATTTCGTCCCCCCAAAAAATCCAATACGCCGAGGCGTAACTTATAACTAAATCAAAATTTATTTCTAAATGAGTAAGTAATTTATTTTACATTAAAGTAAGGCACAAAGAAATGCACTAATTATCAGTGGAAGAATAACATAACGAAACATTAGCATAGTTTCCAACCTCCCGGTATTTTTCATACAAATATTTTTATGCAGAAATACTTGCTTTATACAATCACAGTAGCATAAGAAAAAACATTTTTTTGGATTTCATAAAACTGAATAATACCCCATAAAAACTGCTCAAAGATGTTTTTGAAAATCAGAGGCAGCAGAAGAAATTTCGTTTTTATAAATTATTCTTCAAATCTCGATATTGTTTTGTTTCTGAGCTTTATAAAGAAAAAGAAACGCCGATAACAAGTGAGTATATTTGTATATTTTCGTCCGTGGTGATATTATATTTTCTTGAATTAAAAAAACGCTTTTTTGTACGCTTTTTTTTGCCTTTCTTGTATTTCAGTATATAAAATTCGGTATGAAATCGTATAGGGGAAAGTAGGACAAAATCAGGTGCCAAAAATGTTTGTTGTTCTCAAATGCAGTCAAATGGGAAAATAAACTCTGAACACCATTTTTAATATTAAATGGTTCTTTGGCTATAAAAAAAAAACATACTCTTTTTGATAAAAAAAATATAATTGATTATATGCAAAAAGCTTTTTTCAGACATGTGTAAAAATCCGGTTTTACTCTATTGGTTGGGTAAAACCGGATATCCATTTAAAACTCCTGGGAAACTTATTTTGTATAATTTTAATTAATTTTTCCATTAATTTTCGTCAGTGAATTTACGCTCAAAATTATTGAATATATAATACGTGAATTAACACATTGCTAACGAAACATAGAACCAACAATGTGAAAAAGGTCCAAACCGGGAATCGAATCCGGAACCCTTGGAATAGAGCTTCAAGTGCTCTACCAATTAAGCTACGAGGACGATGCCCAGCTTAGCATTTCCCACATATGTTGGTAAGGCTGCAATTGCAGCACAAGATGCATTAGTTTTCATGAGCAAAACATTTCATGAGTGGACAGTTTTTACGCCCATTCCAATAACTAAAATTTTAAAGTTATTCCTTATATGGTAGCATAAAACTTTTTGTTTTATTCGTAAAAGTTTTTTTTTAAGTATAACATTTCCAAGCTCCGGATTATTATACACCTTGTAGATACCCTTAAAGTAAGAAATCTCTTAATCTATTTAACTATTATATAATAGGACCTCACTTTAAATCCCTGCCATTAAAAAGATGGCTTTGATCGTAAAATGAAATGTTTAAACACGTAAGGCGTTCGGTTTTACACTTATCGAAAACAAATTAAAATTTGTTTTACTCTATCTAACTACCAGAAAGTATTTTAACGAGAATATTTTAAGTATTTTCTTCAGATTGTTTTCCATTTAATTTATATTAAATGACTTAATCCATTTTTTGTAAGAGCAGAAATGGGGTATCATTATACGTGGTAATTCTGCTGATGATGTGCAATAATGATGTAAAAAGTAATCATCTTGATTGCAAAAAACATCACTTTGTTTCAAAATAGATTACCGATGTTTTAAAATTGAAACAATCTTCTTCAAGCAATTAAATATCTTTCGCTATATCGCACACATACTATAAATAGGTATTATTGTAAAAAAAAAAAAAAAAAAAAAAAAAAAAAAAAAAAAAAAAAAAAAAAAACTTTTTATATTTATTCTGTAAAAAATGCTTTATTTTATTTATTTAAGTTATTTTAAAACCTAAGCAGTGTAAGATTTTATTTTATTTTATGCCTAAGTGGATCAAGATCACCAGATTACTAGGATCTGGTGTAGACCTTAAGCAGTGTAAAACTAGTAAATCTGCAGATCAGGAGCCTCAACGTCAGCTCTAAAATTCATTGTGTTTAGCACCCTTTGAGTAATATTAATCTTTCTACAAAAAACGAAATTTAAAGTTTTGAAATTACATAAACATTTATAAAACGAAAAAATATTTCGAAGGTTTCTGACATTAGAAGCGTTAAATTAAACCCCTTGTTATGTAATGGTATTCTGAAAATCTCATGAGCTACTTATTCTGGTAATTTTTACATAATAAAGTAGATTTCTTCAGGTGGGCTCTGCCCCACTGAACCCCTTCGTAGTGTAATTTAATTTACATTTGTAATTATCAATTAATTGTGTTAATGTCCTTTAGTAAATTCTACCAATAGACGGAAACGTACATGAATTCTTTTCTACAGCCCTGTATATTACGTGAAGATTTTTACGCGTCGTCTATAACATTTAAATTTAATGCAGGCAAAAAACCCTCTTAAAACTGCTCATATCACATTTCCGGGGATTAGTATGCATAGTGTGCACCATATATCCAGTTTCTGCGGAGTCCTGTATATGGTTCTATTTAAATTCTGCAAACATTTGTTAGTATACTAAATGTAATTGGGCTGGGAAATACATAACTCAAAAAAAAAAAAAAAAAAAAAAACACTGAAGCAATTCGCGCTCATTTTCATTTATACTTACGAATTCATTTGTGTATCCCTGTACATGATCTATACAATATTTAAGCACTACTTATTAAGCACAAATTTACTTAACGTTAAAACGCACACCATAATCGAAAATGCTCTTCAGCAATCATCCCTAATAGACCAGAACTGTATCCGAAATTTTTTATGTGACCCTATAAATGAACGATAAATACGATACAAATCATATTCAAGCTTCTTGTAGTCAACCACAGTAATGTAATTTAATTTCATAATGTTTGAATTAGTGCAACACAATTAACACACTGACGACAGGCAATTTAATTAAATCTGGGTTTAAAAACAGTAGAAGCGCCTCCCTCTTCTGAAAGTGTCTCGGAAATTGGTTTCTGAAATATGTTTTTCATGTTTATGCAGCAGTAAATATCTTTCAATGTACGGATGTAATATATAATGTCTTACAATGTATAAAAAATATGGACAACACAATATAAATGTCTTTTCTGTAAGGTAGAAGTCACTCCCTTAGCCAATGACGTATTCTGAATAAAAACGAGAATTCTCGTTTCCCGTCGCTAATGTGTTAAAATAAGCTGTGAAGAATTTTTTTTCAACCCGTAGACCACATTTTAATCGACCACTTTTGTGTGACCCTGAAAAAAACATATGCTTTGCACCCCATATACTACAAAAATGTTTCAAAAATACATATCAATTTTATTATTTTGTAACAGAGTAACGTCATTAAAAAACGCCACAAAAGGGTTTTCTTCAAAGATTGTAATACTATGAATACTTTTGAGTTCCCTGTACGAATGCTGTAAGTGCTACACATAACATATTTTATAGTAACCAGGTTCTAGTGCACCTTAATAAAGTATATAAATTTCATTACGTTTAAAATTGTGTAACATTATTAAAATACACCGCAGACGATTTTTCCCAAAGACTATAATGTAACGGAATAGTTTTGAGTGCCCCTGTAATTAAGCTATGAATGCTACACTCTTCATTTTTAATACCAAACATACTTTGGCAAACCTCAATAACGTATATCAATTACATGCAATCCCGACTATATTTACGCGAGTTAGAGCACGTAGAGAAACACGGCAGGCGACAGATAGAAAAACTGAAGTCATAAATACTTTTCATCCATGTTGGAAAGTGTTAAAAAGCATTTACATGCCTTTAACTGTACTTTTTCTTCACTTATAGCATAGTTAAACATTAGTTTAAACATCCTAATCCATGCGATAGCAATAACATATTAAAAGCCCCCCAAAATATGCATATCTGGAGATCTATAAATCTACTGGAAAATAATTCATTATCGTGCCCACTGTTAATTGCATAAATTGCATCGATTTCGCGCGATAAAATATTTTTTGTGATAGCCTTTTAATAGTACCTGCAACAAAATTAACGTAATTTACTAACTTCATTCATATTTGAAGCAATGATAGGCTACGAATAACAGTCGCTAGGCAACGAAGAAAAGGAAAAAAAAAGAAATATGTATCATGTAAAACAAGAAAATTAATTTAAAAATTCTTTATATTATTGGAATACATGTACAAATGTCCTCAAAACATTATACACGTAAATAAAAAAATCTGATAGATATATTGATAAAACTTCAATATAATAGGAATAATTTAAAACCCTTATTTGGAATTTTAGTATCCATAATTTGACATTTAAATCCATTAATCAAACGTGCCATTTTCTTTCAACAAATGGAAATTTGAAAATCGTCTGACTTGCCGTAGAAAAGCATTATAAAGAAAAATAAAATCTTCCATATTTTCCGAACGAATGAACCAAATTTAACCAAAAACTATACAGCTACGTCCGGGTATCTCACGAATATGCCCAATTAATTTCAAGCTGATCGGGTGCTTTTTGCGGCAGTTATCGCGGAACAGACAGACAGACAAACGGAAATCAAAACTTTTCGTGTCTCCACAGTAAGCCTTCACTGACGTTTCGGCAATTATCTACTTTATAGACTGACGTTCAAGATTTCGCTTCTTAGGTAGCTTTGCCCCTTTAGGTGCGTTCGTAATTATATAAATACGTAGCACCTATAGCCGTCGTTCAGTCCGTCTCTCCGTCTGTCTGTCTGCCTGTCCGTCCGTCCGCATATAACAGCGCAAAAAGTACCCAACCGAATCGCTTGAAATTTAAAATATATAATTATTGCATAATTCTGTCGAGCCATTTTAAATTTTATGAAAATCGGATGCACAGTTTAGTTACACGGACAGTCAAATTTTTCCGTTACATTACGACCAATGGGAAAAAAGTATTTCAAGTGCATTTTAATGATGCTGCAGCCTTTCGAACAAAATGATATTGATATGCACTTATGAAGTGTACTGAAATATACATTCAGTACAATATGCAGTGCAAAAAATATTTCTAAAACAAGTTACATTACGAACGCACCTCATTTGCCATGTTTGACATGCAATTTCCAACTTGTTTAGCTTAATCTTATCAAGTTTCGAATTGCAATGTAATGCTATCGTTTAATTACTGTCGAATAACTGACAGAAGAAATGGGGAACTGGGAGGCTCGTGAGAAATTCACAGAGAATCAAGCAGAGTTGGGCAAATATGTGATCTCAATTATCCTCAGTGTAATTACAGATTAATAGCATTTAATTTATTATAGTTTCACACATTCAAACACAGAAATTTTGTCAAAAAATGGGATGGGGGCGCTTCCGATTACAGTGCTGCAAGATTTTTTTACGGCATGTAATTTTAACTATAATTAATTACATACAATTAAACTGTAATTGCATTGCAGATAATTGGAATTACAAATTTGCCCAACTGTCGAATCAAGTGCATGTGCTACATCTAGTTATGCTGGAGAGCCACGCGACAATTTCTACAGAGATTGGTCAAACTTTTCGACCATCTAATTTTGGAATTCCAATATACAATTTATCTTCATACGTGCACATTTTACCAGCATATTGCACAACATTTTGTGGATTTTCTTAGTGTCATAGTTTTAAAATGTTTCCGATGATTTTTACAGATATTTCGTGTTAGGGAACTTTACAGGATCATCTATAAATTAAATTTAACCCTTATAGGACGCTAGCTTTTTATACAAGATTTTATTTTTATATTCTACTCGTACCACTATAATTTAAAAATAAATGTTTTTTCTCTTGCACATGTTGCCAAATCACTGGTAAAAGTGTTTCTTAAAAAACAGTTTTCCAAACCGAATAAAATTCGTGTAAAAGAATCTGGTCCCAGTGTCACGTGGTAAGTGACATAGAACCAATAAGGGATTAAAAAAAATATTGCTTAAATGTGACCAATTCCCGAAACTAAAAAGGCTGCAAGCGAATACATTACATATTTTATATTTTTATTCAGGAGGTTACTGTCACTTTTGGTGAATCTCTGGAAAATACTAAGAAATGGAAACTTACAGATTTGCAAGAAAACCATTCAAAAGACATCGTCAGCGCCAACAGAAAGTAATACTTTGAATTAAAAAAACATATCATAAATGAAATTTGCTTTTGTAACCAATATTCAGTTTGAATTATGTTTTTCATTATTAATATTAAAATTGGATATTCACCTTGTACGATTATAGTTCTCGTTGTTTCGAGGTTCTGTGTTAAACAAAATACGAGGGTTGGACAAAATAACATGAACACTTGTGAAAAAATAGCACTCGAAAGAAATCTCTCGTATACACCTGCCCTCTAGCGGTGAGGGTTGCAGCCTATCGGATGAGAAAGTACACACATAAGTCTGCTACTAGCAGTGATAGAAGCCGGATGCGAAATTTATTTATGTGTTAAAATTGCGTTATGGCTTGACCTCTCTGATTTCGAAAGAGGAATGATTTTTGGGGCCCGCCATGCTGGAGCCTCAGTAACGGTAACCGTTCTAGTTGTTGTGAGAAGTAGAGTGTCGACTGTAATGTCAGCATATTTGAAACAGAGAAAACCATCGTCTAAAAAGTACAACAGTGGTCGAGAGGTTTTGAAGCTGATTATGGAAAAAAAAAAAAAAAAAACATAAGACAACAGCATCCCAGATAACATCTGAGATGAACACACAACTACGGGAAGCAGTTTCATAAAAACTATCCCGCGTGAACTGCATATGGCAAATATTCATGATAGAACGGCTATTTCAAAACCAAAAGAAAATTCCTTTTTCACAGGTGTTCACATTATTTCATCCCCTGTATATCATATGTCGAAAATTGATTAAATTTGATAAGCATATGGACATTGGAAACACTATGGGAACAAATACAGCGTGCAAAATCAAGAAATATGTTTTTTAATATTTGAATAATGAAAATTAATTTGTTCAATCATTAATGTAAAAAAAAATATTTAACATTAATTTTGATATTAAAAATTAATAATGTATAATATATATTTAGTTTATTATTACAGTCGAACCTCTATTTAACGAAGTCGCTAAATCCGGAAAAAAGTTCGCTATATGGAAAATTCGTTAAATAGAGATTCACCTTTTAAAGTACTTTGAACTACATAAAACAGATTTTAAATTAATAAACACTAAATATTTTTACTAAAAATAATAACGTAAAGTAACTTTAAGTAAAAAAAAAGTAAGTTATCGATTTGTTTTATTTATTTTACCCACCAATATCCATCATCAATTCATTTTTTCTATGTATTTAAATCTTTGAAATCTGCAAGGAAAACAAAACATTGTTCGGGAATACACTGTATTTTCTGTATTCACTGTATTAATAGTTTTACGTTAAAATTAACGAATTTTAATGATATTATCGTATTTATTATTATTATAACAAATTATTTTAACCATACATTAACATATGCGTCCTTAAATTTAATTTCTGAAAAACTATGGTTATTTTGCCCGAGTTTTTTGTTTTAAAAAGTGGTTTCCGCAATACGTCTCGCATCTTTGCAATGCACCAAAAACCCCTTCGTGCGTATTTTCTTCTAACTATAATTTGCGTCGGATTGTTTCAAATGATTTTAGCATTTCATCATACGAAGTTTAGTTAATTCCTGCATAATGATCATTTCCATCATCATCATCATATTCGTCTTCATCGCAGTTCATTGCTGTATTGTTTTTATCTTTCACACTGTCGAAAATATCCATTTCGGATAGTGTTTCCGAGGTCTCAATTTCAGAATTAAGTGAAATACAATCATCAATCAGCACATCATGGTTAAATTATTCTTTTTTCTCACTGTATCCACATTTTTTTTTAAGTTACTCTAAGGGATTATCGTCTTCGTCCTCCGTACTTACCAAATCCTCACTGCTGACAAAGAAGGCGCCTGTTAAAACCAGTTCAAGGCCATTGAACATCATAAAATGTGTTTAAAGAAAGAATAAGTTTGAAATGTCCAGAAATATTTTGAGAAATGGGGAGAAAAAAATGTTTTGATCACAAGAAAAAGTTCGTTAAATAGAGAATGCACTTCGTTATTTGGAGGTTATTTTACGAAGAAATTCGCAAAATGTTCTTGGTTCCAAGGAAAATTTCGCAAAATAGAGAAATTCGCAAAATAGAGGTTCGTTAAATAGAGGCCCGGCTGTATTATCATCATGTATTTGTTTGAATTTTATATTATTTCTATTTTTTCCACTGATTTCTTGAAATTAGGTGGCAATTTTGCTCACCTTCTTGATAAGCTAATTCTTATAAATTTCGCGTGGAAAAAAACTGCTATAAATATAAATGAGGACAAAAGTATAGGAAGAAAAATAAAGATCTAGTTTAATATTATTTTTTAATTTAATTTTGTTTATTATTAGATGCCTGTTAAAAATATTAATTTAACGAAAACTGTTTTTAATCCCAGTGGCGTAGTGGCCAGAGCATCTGACTGCCGTGCCGCAGGTCAAGAGTTCGATTCTCGGCTGCACAATAGGGTGGGCCGAAAAAAACTTTTTTTTTGATTTTCGATGATGGGTAGTGCGGAAAAGTGGCCACTAGTGGCACCAAGTTCACACAAAAAATTTGAGATTTTTAGGACAATTCCTATATTTGCCGCTTTTGGCTTGAAGTTTTGCTAAAAGGCTGATTTTTGAATTTTTTTAGCAAAAATTTTAAAAATGTTAAATTAAACTTATTTTAATCGTATTTACTTGAACAGGCATATTTTATGTTCCAAATGTATAAATAAGCTCTGATAATGTATTATTTAATTGCTATGTGTATTTTAATTTAGACGATTTTTATACCCTTTTCGCGTTTAAGTGAGCAAAAGTTGCATGTATTGTTTGACTCTTTCAACGGGTTCTCTCTTTTGTCTTGTTTATGTCCCTTGGTCTTCCTTATTTTTTTTTTCGATGCTTTAAGGGTCATATATTTGGGTGACGGACAGCAGAATCCCTCAGAAACAGATCTGGAAGGAGAGAAGGGGTTGAGGCGAGAACTTAAGCGAACGCAGTGACTCATCGCGATGTTGGGAGAGTGAAGGAGGAAATACAAGAGAGGAGAAAGTGCGATAAGGGATGCTTATTATTTTCAGTGTTTCGTTTCCCTGAGACATGGCGGACGTTGTGTGAGACAGGAATATGCGTTTAGGAGTGTTTGGCTTTGAAGGGCCTGATTCAGATTCAGTCGAACTGCTTGCTTGAAAGCTCCCACTACTTGAATCTTCCAACGATATAACTGCCTTCCATCTGGATCTAACTCCACTCGTTGAAGGCTTTGTCGCAGAACCACTATTAATCGTTGAAATTGTATCCCTCTTCATTTTGCCGCGATATTTCCTTTGCAAGAGTTTTGCTTGTTTTTAAATCAGTCGGCACTCCTTAAGCCTCGATGTCATGTCAATATTTCCGATAAACATTTTTCGAACAGTTCTTTGATCCTTCAAGAAGTTCACCTCCCGATATGGAACTTTACGTCTGATGTCGCAGCTACAATTGTTTAAGCCTCTACACTTACAAACTGCAATGTCAAAGAGAGAGGTTTCCGCATTTCGTACGAAATCTTCGCAGATCGCCTTGCCTTTAACGCCCGTATGATTACAAGATTTCTCCAATGATCTACGCTCATTGTAATAGTTTTTAATCTTTCCGTTAACTGTTCGTTGGGAAACCACAGGTATGGAAGATTTTATCCAGATTTCGGAAACTTTTTCACCTACCCTTTTAATAATATCATCCACTGGTTGAAGATAAATATCTCGATTTTCTTCTACATCGCTTCGCAACCAATAGTAGTGGCGCATGATGTCAGCAATAGTTGGCAATTGCCTTTCAATTTGCATGGTGCCTCAAAATGGCTATTTTTCACGCTATCACATGTCTTTACATGATCAGGAACTTTCGCACTAGCCATTTCTAAACTCGTCGTAATAAAACGCACAAAACACAGTAAAGGCACGTTAAACGATCCAAAAAGCAATGTATTGCACGAGAAAAAGGTTTTACTTTTGCACTGAACAAATGTCACAGGGAAACCGAGCACTGAAAAATAATAAGCATCCCTTATCGCACTTTCTCCCCTCTTGTATTTCCTCCATCACTCCCCCAACATCGTGATGAGTCACTGCGTTCGCTTAAGTTCTTGCCTCACCCCCTTCTCTCCGTCCAGATCTGTTTCTGAGGGATTCTGCTGTCCGTCACCCAAATATATGACCTTTGAAGCATCGAAAAAAATAAGGAAGACCAAGGGACATAAACAAGACAAAAGAGAGAAACCGTTGAAAGATTCAAACAATACATGCAACTTTTGCTCACTTAAACGCGAAAAGGCTATAAAAATCGTTTAATTTAAAATACACATAGTAATTAAATAATGCATTATCAGAGCTTATTTATACATTTGGAACATTAAATATGCCTTTTCAAGCAAATACGATTAAAATAAGTTTAATTTAACATTTTTAAAATTTTTGCTAAAAAAGTTCAAAAATCAGCCTTTTAGCAAAACTTCAAGCCAAAAGCGGCAAATATAGGAATTGTCCTAAAAATCTCAAATTTTTTCTGTGAACTTGGTGCCACTAGTGGCCACTTTTCCGCACTACCCATCATCGAAAATCAAAAAAAAGTTTTTTTCGGCCCACCCTACTGCACAAGGTGCACTCAGCGTTAGGCTGACCGCCTGGTCGGGACGCATGCTTCATAGAACCGAGGGGCTCAGGGTCAAGAAAACAGAGATGGGCACTGTCGGCCCAGATCTTTCATGGATTGTATTACCACAGAGTTCAGTTAGTTTAGTTTTATTATTTTTTTATTAAGAGTCTAATATTTATATAAAACGAATTCAATTCTATTCGACTTTTATGTTTTAAATTTGTTTCTTCAAATTTTATATTTCATAGTAATATAGCATATAATCGGAAATTGTAAGTATGCAATTTTCTTAAGAAAAAATAATTTAATAATAATAAAAGAAACTAGTAAAATTCAGATAAATAATGCACTTAATTATAAAGGGGATTTTAAATACTCCGAATTCAATTTAAAAATCTCTCCAGTGTGATATTCAAGTATCTCAGCTTTTGAGGTACTAAGTCTTCTCAAAGATCATTTACTGCTTTTAAGTATAGTTTTCTTAAGAAAAAAAAGAAAAGATAAACATTCGTTTTAAATTATTAAGCTGGTTCTTAAGGTTAATGCATTTCATAAAAATGTCTTTCTTTTTTTCTTAAAAAAAATTCAGTAACTTCATCAAGTTAGAGTTAAAATTATTTATAGAGTTATTTTACTATAAATTTTATCAATAGCAATATTTCTAAAAATATTTTTAAAAATTCAGCTCACTTTAAACTTTTAAAGCAGTCTGGAAAATCATTGTACACTGTTAAAAAAGACAAATGTTTGTTAATCTTCGTAAATATAAAACAACCACGAACAAAAATATACAGTAAACTTTTCGAAGTTACCTATGATTCTGAAAAACGCTTTTATCTTTTTACCTCAAAAATCTATGTACAATTTCCAAAACATCAAAAACCTATGTATTTTCGAAATTTAAAGAAACATTTAAAGAACATAGTTTTTCCTTTTAAATTGTATTTATTTATTTATTTATTTATTTATTTGCTGCTATGTAATTTCTAAAGCTTAATTTGATTGGTTAAATATTTCCTGTGAACAAATGTAAAACAATACTGTTTTAGTAATAATATCATAATATGATAATAAGGATAGAGAACTACGTAAATATATCGATAAACTACCTGATGCGAAGAACCATTTGCAATTCTCTTCAATATTATAGAACAGCAAAGTGCAATACTATCACCATTTATTTTAGCAGAGCTTACACCAGTCGCCGATAACTGTCGAACATAAACTCGTAAAGCACCTGCGATAAATTGCAACTAGTTACTAAAATCCGTAATTTGGCTTTACGCAACTGCATTCCGATGCATTAGAGGAACTGTAAATATTTCTATTTTATATTAAAGTGAATCTCGGCTGTTTCAGAAGGTTACACATAGAGTCTTAATTGTACTTCTAATTGCATTTCGTTAATGTATATATTCTGTATAATTAAAATATTTTAATCTAAATTTGTATGAAATGTAAAGTTTCATTAATATTGTACCAAAACACTAAATGTTTATTTTCCTTTTTTTGAGGAAAATTGTTTGAAAAAAAGTGCTAAATACATTAAAGAAAGAAATATAACTGCCGTTCCAGAAAACTTACTTAGTAACTCAAAAATCTATTTTTTAATAAACAAAAGACAAATTAAAGTGATAACGCTTTTATTTTTTCCAAATATTGAACTTTTCTCAGGAAAATGAATAAAACAATGTAATTTTACTGGTACATTTAACACATAATATTTAACTTAACTTAAATATTTAACACTTAATGTGTTAATAAGGATAGAGATGTGCAGAAATATAGCAAAAAACTACTTGTTTAAAGAAACATTTCCAATTTTCTTCAATATCATAAAAGAGCAAAGAGCAATACTATCACCATACTATTTATACTAGCAGAGCTTACACCAGCTACCGATAACTGTCTAACAAACTCGTAAAGTATCTGCGATAAATTGTAACTATAGATACTGAAATGCGTAATTTGACTTTACTTAATTGCATTCTAATGCATTAGAGAAACTAAATATTTCTATTTTATTTTGAAGTGAAACTCAGAATTACTATAAGATTTCACATAGAGTCTAAATTGTGCTTCTAATTGCATTTCATTAATGTATATGTTTTGCATAATTAAAATATTTCAATTTAAATATATTTAAAAAATAAAGCTTCGCCAATATTACATCAAACTAACACCTAGTCTCCTATATTTAAGGATATTTGTTTGAAATGTATTGAACGATACAATAAAGAGAGAAATATAACTATCATTTCATAAAAAATATCATTAACTTTATATTAATAATCATTTACTTTTTAAATGGGATTTACTTTTAATGATATGTCCCCTTTTCTGTTATTATATTAAAATGCAGAATTATTCTTTTTTTCATATTACAGTATATTATGCGTATATTTTAATGTTACCTTATTATCTTTCGTTTGCAATTTGGATAAGGAAATTATTTTTTATTCATGTTTACGTTATAATTATACCTTATCATTCTAATTTTTTTATCTCATACTTTACGTAACTGAACTTTAACTATTCAAACATTGTATCTTCTCGTGTTATTACAGAGACATTACTGACATTTCAGAAATTTCTGGAAAGACTTTTGACACCAAAATTAAGTAATTATTTATCAATAAATATTGACATTAATTTTTCATTAATGTTAAAATCAATAATTGTAGAACAATATAACCACCAGACACTTCACCAATAAATCGATAATTAGTTCGCAGTACATTACCTTCTCTTTTTTTTATCTATGGACTAAAACACAGTTATGTGAAAAAAAGTTATGTGAGTTTTTTATTACCAATAATTATTTAAAAAGAATGTTTTTTTTTTTATAAAAAATATGTATTTAGGTCTAGTGGTTAACTTTTTACATACATTTAATTATCAAAGAAGATAGCACATTACTATAATGGTTTTCCCTAATTGCGACTTTGAAATTATTTGTTATTTATACCTTGATTACATCAAAATGTTCATCTGATCGTCAAATATTTAATTTTGCTAAAGTTTCCTTAAGTCTTTTTTTAATATACAAGGGGGCTCTGCCCCCTACGAGCTACGCTCGCCAACACTCATTCAGACACCGCAGACTCATAAAACACGCTAATTTGATCGGCTTTTAAAAGATTATGGTAGATTGAATTATAATTTAAAAACAATTTCGATATCCCTGTAGGCGGATTTCCATTCATTTCCCTTTATTTCTTAGAACTCAAAAGAATAGTTTAAAAGACCATATCATAATATGAAATAAATGTGTGGTGTATTTTTAAATTTAATCTGTCTTGCAATATTATTATTTGATCATCTTAAATATGACGTAATTTTTACTATTTAATGCTTTTAAAGCATATTAAATTTATTATTTTAAAGTTTTCTTTCTCTTTGTAATATCTACGTGAAAATACTTCTGCTGCTATATAAAGGAAATATTTTTATTTGCACTGCCTTAGAATTGACAACAATAGTTTAAAATATCATCTAAGAATGTGAAAAAAATGTGTCGTGTAAATATATTTTCAAATTAAAACTGTTTGGAAATATTATCATTTGGTCATTTTAAATATGACGTAATTTTCTCCATTTACGGCTTTTAACGCATATAATGTACTTATTATTTTAAAATTTTCTTTCTGTTTTGAAAATACACGTGTAAATATAGTTTTTATGACAAAATCTTCAATGTTTTCCTGCTTTTAATACGTAATAATTTAATTGTAATTTGAAAGTTTTTTTTCTGTTTATGATAGTTACGTGTCATTAAATTTTATAATTTGAAGGTAATATTATTCTTTGCGGTGTTTTAACAATTGGCAACAATGTAAAATAATAACCTTTTCCAAAATCTGCAAAAAATATCTCTCGTAATTCTGAAAATTTGAATTTGAATGGAAATAAACCATTAAAAATTAGTCAAGTTAAAAAAATAGATGCAGTCTGCACACCGGAAACTTCTAATGTATTATCCCTACAAAAAATGATTAAATTCTTATGTATAGATTTTCCTCCTATAAAACTTTTTTAATGGAACAATTTTGAACAACTGAAACATTAAATATCTCTTAAAATAACTCTTCGATTTAAAAACTGTCTGCATCAGCGTATTTATCAAACATTTTTTTTTAAATAATACCACCGATTTTCATATTTTTGTATGCTTTAGTTTTATTAATGGCACCTGGAACCTGGCACCTGGTCACAAAAAATGCATTGACAGCGGCGGTGACAGCGTTAGTTACTTTTATTTAGATGCACTTTTTCAAAGAAGGAAAAATTCACATAAAAACTTTATTGTCAACAAAGTTATTCTTTTTAACAAGAGTCAATTTTATTTCAATAATAAACTTTTATCAATGTATAAATCAATACCTTGAGGTACTAACGATAAGTGGTTACACAATTCGAAGGAAGTTCCCACTGTATATTTACCATCAAAGACAATTCAGCAATAATCCACAATGAGTCGTTCTAAATAGTTACATTAATTGGTATTTCCTCTTAATGTTATTTCATCAATTGAAATCTTACTTTTAAACAGGTACTATTGGGTTTTATAATGTGTTATGCGTTTTCCAAATTGTTTACTTAATTATCATCTTTCACTGGGTGATTTTTTGTTACAGCATTCTGAATACGTATATTGGAAAGTGTTTCATAATCTAAGCTTGATGCCAATTTTTTTCTTTCTTTATTAGAACTAGAACTAGGGATCAACCCGGCCCTCCCTGGTTACAGGGCATAAGGGAAAATCATTTTTATGTGCGTTCGTAATTATATAAATAAGTGCCACCTGTAGCCGTCATCTGGTCCATCCGTCTGTCCACATATAACAGTGTAAAAACTACCCAACGAATGGTTTGAGATTTAATACATATAATCGTCACATAATTTTGTCGAGTCAATTCAAATTTTCTGAAAATCGAATCAAGTAGTATCGAATTTTTAGGTAAAATATTTATGTTGTAGATAAAATTATTCTATTATAATTTAAATGTTGTAGAAGTTGTTTGATTAACATGATTAAGGTGTTTGAAAATTTTAAAGAACAAGAAATACATTGAGTTATTAAAAAATTTAAACACATTAATAATAGAACATAAATTTGTTTTTTATTCTTTTTCCATTTTAAGTTCATATATATACTTAAAAGTTATTTTCTTTATTGGAAAAATAGTTGGTATTCGGTTTAAAATTTTGGCGAGTATTCGGTCAAATCACTGTTCGTCACATCCTTACTGTTTAAGTAGGATCTGGATCTGAAGCAGACGAAAACCAAGATCTCAGTTACTGCAGATGCGCATGCGCCAATTTTGTGATTCTCAGGAATTGACGTGACCGGGCTCCTTAAAAAGATATCAGAATAACTTTACATTCGTTATTCTCGTTTAAATTAGGTTTAATAATGCTATGATTGAACTTATTCTACTATTCACGCTAAAGCAAAAATTTCCTACTTCTTTCTGATCTTCTTTTATGTATGCATAAATGTTAAATATAGAATTTGAAAGTTTTTTTTTTTAATCTTTTGATAATAGTTATTAATTTACGATGGTGTAAAATATATTCCACTTGTGAAAGAAAAAGTTGATTTATCTTACTCGGTATATTGCATATCTTGCTGCATAATGACACCTATATTATTACAGTGTAAAATGTCACTGCTTGACAAGTGACTACTAGAAAAATAGAAACTTTTGTATACACTATATGGCCAAAGGTGACCGGTCACTTGCAATTTTTGACGTTTTGTCAAATATCTAGAAAAATACATGAGGAATTAACCTAAAACTGCAAGTGTGTAAACAGTATAGTATAAGTCATATATTCCGACGAAAATTTTTTCCCGAAACCCGGACCGTCAACATATTGAAAAGGAATGAATATCTTTTGGATAACCTTGTAAAAACTAATGTAGCAAAAGCGTTCAAACTCGAGATTATTAATAAGTGGTTTATTGTAATATATTGTGTTCATTTTTATGAGGATAGCAAGTATACTCGTAGAGAAATTAAGGTTTTTATAAAAGCAGTCCCAAATTTCGCCAAGTTTTTTGCTTATAATTTACAGAGTTCACAATATAAAAAAAAGTTCTTTTCAGCAAATATGACGAACAACATTGTACACAATACTCTGTAATCAGAATTAAAAAATAATAAAAAATCGATGAAAATGAGCAGGTTTACTGAATAAAGATTCACTGCGCATGCGCGAACGTAATCTATATAATAAAAGCAGAAGTCATGTGACTGTCATCAACAGTTCCGGGGCATTTATATGCCAAGTGGCCAATTTGGTACTTTAATGTTAGCCAGGCGCAGGAGATAAGTCGCCAAATATTATATAGATTATTATTATAAAGCGCAAAGCATTTGGCTGTTATCAACAGTGTGCAACAGGATAAAACTGCATAAAAGTTACACTTTTAGAAAGATGATATTAAAAAAATTATAATGTTTGAGAGATTTGCTGCATTCTATTTATTCTGAGATAACTTCAGTTGAAGTGACATTGACAGCCCAATATCTGTTTCCACTAAAGTAAACACAAAAGATTCGTTCTTCATTAATGAATAATTTATAATATATATTGATAATAGCAATCGTAAAACAAGTACAACATAAATCAATTTTGTAAATAAATTTATCTGATGGAGACATCAAATAAAAACTGTTTTTTCCATCAACTTAATGTAGTAATGTATCCTTTAAAAGTAATATGTATATGTATTAAAAACTTAATTCAACAGTTTCTACATTTAATAGACCTATAATTAAAAACAGCAGTAATAGAGATACATTACTCAAATCAATCTTCATTTTATCTCTATTTGAGCCTCTAGGTATATCTTTTTACAAATAATTTTTAGGTGTGAGTGGGGTTAAAAAAAAACTCAGTGCATGCATGTTTTGGATGCAGTTGGGTTTTAGTTATGTTAGTTAGGTTATAATTAAGTTACAGTTACGTTGCACTTGGTTATGGTTAGTTTTTTTGCCGCAGGATGAACATTATGCATATTTTGATTTAAAAAGTATAATATACTTTATTTTATAAAATAGCTCAAAAACTTTCAGCTAATGATAGAGTACCGACTTGATCCACATATAGTCTGATTTAAGGGTGAGATATAAGTTTGAAAAAAAAAATCACTTAGGATTTCAATGTGGTAAAAAAGAGTTATATGTATAAGTATGGATTTTACAGTTAAATATCAATATTTTAGTCCGAAAATTACGTAGTCATCAGAAACATATCGCCTGATCCCATTTCCCGTTGCACTAATTTCGAGGCTTTTTACAGCTAAATATATTTTCAACAGATTTTTCACTTCGCAGTTATTTTACACTTACGTTACAATTAGACAAAATCGAATTAAAGATATAAAATCATACAAATTTCAAGTTTATTTAAGATTTCATTTAGAGTGCACTTCCTTGATGCTCACTGGTAAAATGAGGAAATTTCTCTTTTAAGAGAAAATTAATTGTACGTCTTTTAAAATAGGGGGGAGGGAGGGGAGTCTACGCTACGGTGTGTCTGTTACTGCTATCCTTACTGTATTTTTAAACAAAGAGATTTTGAGAACATCAACGGAAGAATTTTGTTTTGAGAGATTGAAAAATAAATAAGTAACAGAAGAGATTGAAAATTGGGTGGGCTCGGGCCCCATGGGCCCATATAAGTTGGTGCCACTGGCTCACTCTTCCTGTTTAGACACATTTGGTACTAACATCGCCATTGTTCACACTTATGCATTTTTTACACACACTTAAAAAATAAACTAATCCCACAATAACTCCTTGCCTCAATGTCAGTGCCATTAATAGCCGCTTTGGCGAAGCGCTAATTTGCATATACGTTGCAGCAGCAATCTCAAATGGAAACTTTGATTGCACCATATAATTTAAACAATTACAGTATTAAGCAAATGTTACTGCTTTCTTCTGTTAGATTGCTATTCTATTATAGAAATTTCCTGTATTTGTCACTGGAGCATTTGCAGGGTTGGGGAAATACATCATTTTAATTGCCACTGGTGAGTAGATTTTCTGACATGGCAAGTGAATTTGTAAGCAGTCTTTAAAAAACTCCATGCCAAAAGCTTTTTCTTTTTAACTAAGCTATATTTTATAACTTTCAAAATTACTGCGATGTAAACTCGGTACTAAGTTGTATTCTTTATTAAACTTTTCTCTCCTGTGTATGTTTTGTAATTTTACAGGGTGAAAAAATGTATATGTGATAAATGTATTAGTAGCAATAGTAATCAACTATTTTTGCAATCATGTAAATTTTGTTATAGCAATGTAATTGCATTTTGCTGGCGAGTAAAATAAATCCTTGACTGGTAAGATTTTCTAAAAATTTCCCACCCCTGAGCATTTGTATTAACCTTTATTTTAGTGTCTTGAGTAATTGAAGTTCATTCTCACATTTCCAACTTTTCTTAAAATGAATCTGATATAAATTTGGATATATAATTTTTAAATGGGGATTGACAGTATGTTGTAATTTTTAAGTGTAACATACTGAGTTAAAATTACCTCCTTTTCCATAAAGAATTCTGAAAGTTTACATGAACTTCTTATCGTTAAGGCTGTTCTCAAATCCAAAAGGCAAATTTCCTGACATAAGTTTTAATTTATTTTAGTTCGAAAATGCATGAAACTAGCGGGTGTTGTTGTTCAGAAACTATGTCATCAAGTTGTTTTTTCCATTTTTTTGAAAACGCAATAGATCTTTCAGAAAATAATGTCAAAGTGGATCTTTTGAACCGAATTTTCACGCGAAATTAGAAAAATCACTCAAGAGCGGGCGAAAAACGTGTTTGTCACGTGATCGATATCGCTTATAACTCAATGGGTAATGGATGGATCCAAAAATGGAGAAAACAGTTCCATTCTAAATCGCTTCCATAGCCAGGCTTTCCAATTTTATATCTATCGGTTAAAAAATGAATTTGTAAATTTTTCAGAACGTTTTGCGTTTGTTCAGCGGAGCAGTTAAGAACAGCCTTAAAGCATGTTGCATACAAAGCAGTCACTTAATATATGAGTTTGTGTAATAGTATGCATTTAATTTGTTTGTCTTTAATTCTGTTTTAAGTTATTTAAGCTTGTTTTTTTTATTTATTCTCGTTGTATTTTCTTTATAGGGCATTGTTTGGAATTAATCAGCAATCCAAAGGTTCTAAAATGGAAAAGAGATACGAAAAGAGAGTTGACATCTACCCAAAAAACTAACTCATCAATAACAAAGGATTTTACATCTAAATGGAAGATTTTAATTATATTTTTAGTGTAAATACGTGTTTCAAATTTTTTTGTCATTTTTTAATTTGTTGTTTTTACTGTTCATATTTATAGAAATGTTACTGCTTTTCTGAAAGTAATCATTTTAAATGAAAAATATCCATTAGTTTTCAGAAAATGTACTTAAAAGAAATCAAGTTCGTATTTCAATTTATCAGTTTCAAATAAATATGTTCATCTTGTATTTTGTTCAGATAGTTCCATGTCATAGTTCATTGTATTTATGTTTTGCACTTCACATTCCTACACACGCATTTTCATTTTTAATAATTGTCTTGTGGAACATCACAATTTCAGTCACATTACAATACAGTGGTGAAAGCAAATAGTGAAATATTTAAATTCAATATTTTATTTTTAAATGGCTAAAGTAACTAATTATTTTGCAACATAAAGGGTGCTTCTTATCCTGGTATTTTATTGCATTAAGGAACACAATCTACTGAAAAACGAGTAGATTGTACTCCAGTAGTTTATGATCATCACTCTGTTAATTAATTTGAAATACCTGGATACAAGCCTCTTAATAACCAAAAAGGGGTGTCAGAAATTTGACTAAAATTTATTTAAGTTTTAAAACCAATATTTATTAAAAAATTGAAGTACACATTAAGCCTTATCTGATTGTTTTTCGTAATAATTTGGCTAAAAGAACTCTAAATTATTTCTTGCCGATTGTCAAGATCTATTTTCTGCTTAAATAGTCTAAAGTTTATATGAATATAACAAGACATTAAAAAAAAAAAAATTCCAGTTATTTAAATCTATATAATTTTTGTCATATAAAACAAATTATGTGAGAATGCAAAGAAAAAATTGTGGGCAGATTCGTAATAGCCTGGTTTTTAATTCCATTCTCAAACGTTTGTTTACAAATAAAAATTAACCCTTTATACTATTCCTACCATATTTAAATTCTAGAAGTCTGTTGATCCAGTTATTTATGAATGTTTAAAGTTTGAAACCTTTCATGTTGAATTTGTTATTTATCATAGGGAAATTGCAATTTGGGTAGTTTTTTAAACATAACACAAATTGCTGAATATAATGAACAGAATCTTTAATTTCTGTTACTTGAAGCTTCTAGAAAGCTTTTTTTTAATCAAATATGTTATAAGTTAAAGTTCAAATATTTTTTGAAACTATCTGCTTTTGTAAATTTTGAAAGATAAATGGCACATATATTTTACAGAAATAGATTTCTAGAAGCTTTAAATGTAGATTGCTGCTTGCTGCATCCAGCTACCTTTTAGTTATGTTTAAAAAACTATGTGCATTATAATCGGTTTTTACACAATAATCAATTTACATTATTTGTAATACTCATACTAGTCATATTTATACGATGATGTACAGCAAAGTATAACTGTTTAAAAAGGGAAGCTGAACAATGTCAGCACAGTCCCCTAACTATGCACTGGAATCCCTGAACTGCCCAGCTGATGTCTGTCTGTAGGTCCAATGGTTTGCTGATTTTACGGGTGGTATCCTTAAATTAATGAGACTCGTTTTACAAGGACCACATTAATTTATGGTCGCTGGACATACAAAAATGAAGATAACTTTTACGAGCATAATGTTAATTTAAGAGCAGTGACCGTAAAAAAATTAACAAACCTATTACGAGCATAATGTTAATTTACGGCCAGTGACTATAAAAAAATTAAGGAACTTATTACGGGCATAATGTTAATTTATGGCCAATGACCGTAAAAAAATTAAGAAACTTATTACGGGCATAATGTTAATTTATGGCCAGTGACCGTAAAAATATTAAGGAACTTATTACGGTCATAATGTTAATATATGGCGAGTGACCGTAAAAATATTAAGGAACTTATTACGGGCATAATGTTAATTTACGGCCAGTGACTTTAAATTTTACGAGCAAAAATTTACGGGTAAACTTGTATTTTTATGGTCATGGCAGCTTTACGGTCATAATATTATTTTTACGGTCAGTGACTGGCACACTTTTTGACAGTCACTGACCGTAATTTAGCGGTGAAATTTCTTAGAGTGTTGAGCGAAAAAAAAATATTAATTTATGGAGGTAATCATCCACACAGCAAGCTCTTCGACAATGAATTTTGTGCAAAAATAATTCACTCATTGTAAGCCAAACAAAGTTCAACATCTCATTCTGTTGGTTAAACTGCTGTACAATTCAACTTCTTTCACGATGCTTTAAAAAATAAACCCAACTCATGTAATAATGTTTAATGAATCAAATTTCAAATCACATCGTCAGTTAATTTGGTATTTATGTACTATCCGTGCCGGGAGGATAGATCACCGTAGATGATTGTTAATCGCCAATCATATTTTCCATTATCAATATCGCATTAAAACAGTGATTTAACATACTTTTATTAAATAAGATCATTAAAAATGTTAAATAATAGTCCAAGAGCTGTTAAACATTTTAGGGGAGGTATTTGAGGCACCCTGAAAATTTGTGCAACACTTCTTTTGTAATGCCTGAATACAAAATAGAATGTCTGGCTGAAGGATCGTGGCCCTAAACCTGTGCCAGACAAAAAATGGCACTTGACACGTGTCTGGCACAGTTTTTGTGCCGACTAAAGTGTCTGTCATTTTCAAAATATTTTCTTCTAAGCATAAATATTATTGTGCCTCAATCTCAGCGTGCCTCAAATACCTTTTTTGGGTAGTCAAAAAACGGCACTTGACACGTGTCTAGCACAGGTTTTGGGCCGACTAAAGTGTCTGTCATTTTCAAAATATTTTTTTCTAAGTATCTGGGAGCACGGCAGTGCGTCCGCCAAGTTCGCACAAGCCGTAAGCTACCTTTTCCTGAACCATTTCGGCATACTTTTCACCCCCTCATAACGTCGTTTTAGGAAGTGATATAGAAATTTTTCTTTTATACACATGTTCGTATGGTCAAACTGAACTAAGGTTCCACGATTTCATGTTTCTATATTTAGTAGTTTTCGAAATATTAAATTCCGAAAAAGCGCTTTTTTGTCACTGACTCACTTCGCATCATCAAATAACTAAGGTACTTCTAAAAGTCGTAGAATCATGAAATTTCACAAGTAAGTCGGGTTTGTAGCACAATTAACCAGAAAAATCTGAAAACACAGAATTTCCGCCTCTAAACCCTTCAAACAGGGGGTGTTCATTTGGCCGTAAACAGTTCCTTAACACATTCAATTGTGCCAATGTTGGTCGCCAAAACTCGATTACAGAGTTTTGAAGAGAGTCACGTGATTTCAAGCAGAATAACATTATATATATATATGCTTTTCCAAAGATATTTGTTAAGTAGAAAAAATGAATATACCTAAAAATTTTAATCAGCATAGGTTATGGTATATTTACGATATTGAAACAATAAAACATTTAACAAAAATGAAACGCAATTCGGTACGTTTACGATATAGTAGCCTTGTCGAAATACAGAAAATAGCCTTGACGAGAAAAGAAATTTGATAATAACGTATTTTCTGGCAACCTATTTACTGTGTCATATACACAAGCAATTTTTTCCATATGTATACAATTTATTTAATGTAAGGAACCCGTTTATTTATTTTTATATACCAACATAAATAATTTGTATATAAAAAATAATTTTTTATACATGTATAAATAAAATGTTTATATGTATATAAATACATATATAAATAATATAATAGTTCAACAGGTTTGTTTTCATAGTTGATTATATCATTTGGCAACATATCTCAGTTTCTGAAGTCCGAATTGCGCCAAGATTTTTAAAAAATGCCAAGGTTCCTATAGTGGAAAAATATCCTAATTCCATATGAAAATTTAAAAATCTCCTTTTAATTAAATGAAATGCGTAACTAATAAACTGTCTTTAACGATGTGCGACAGATGCGGCGTCCGAAGTCCGCTTCTAATGTTATTATATTGTATTATTAGCCTACTTACTGTTAATTTATTGTTAATTTTAAATCTGTAAAAGAAAGATTATAGTTATAGATAAGATATGTTGTTCGCCAAAACCCGATTACAGAAAATTAGCCTGAGTTATAAAGGCGTTACATGATTTCAAGCTGAATGAATTTTTATATGCTTTTACAAAAATCTTAATAAGGCAAATCGGTACTTTTCGGTTAGCCGGGCGCCAGTGTTTTATATACATATTTATATACATACATATATGTAAATATACATATATATTTACATATATATATGTGTGTATATATACAATATTTGTATATGTAAATATATGTATATTTACATATACGTATGTATATAAATATGTACATAAAACACTGGCGCCCGGCTAACCGAAAAGTACCGGCAAATCTTTCAGTTTATCTGTCCATCTTTCTATCTTTTACTTCCTTAAAACAAATTTGATACTTGTTAGTTATCCCGTCGACCAAATTACTGTCGCCAAATTGTAAGATTAAATGCCAATAATGATTGATCGTAAATGCCACATTCACTTGACTAACACGTGTTTACGTCATCGAGGGATTTTTATTTCGACGTTTTATTAGTATTTTTATTAATTTTATACTAATTTAATTGTTCTTTCATTATTTAAAATAAAAATTTATGTTAATTTGTACAATTTGGCGAATGGTTTGGCAATTTATATAATTTGGCGAAATTGGTCGACGGGATAACTAACAAGTACCACAAATTTTATTAAAGACCGGGAGGCATCTGCACGGATCATCACCTCATCGAGTTGACGGCTGAAATTTTAGGATTAGTTAAATAACGATTAGCGTATTGAAATGTAACTGGTCTGCCAAGTCATATCTTTGTGGAAACCACCTACAGACCCGATTTTACGGGTTAATTGGTGGATTTTCCATTGTGTTTTCCTGCACCCATTCCTCCATGTTTCCAAACTTTTGGATGCAGGAAAATACAATAGTAAACCTACCAGTTAACCACTAAAATTAGGTCTTCAGGTGGTTTCTACAAAGATATGACTTAACAGACTAGTTGCATTTAAATATGCTAATCTAGTTTTAACTAATCCTAAAATTTCAGCTGTAAACTCGATGAGGTGATGGTGTGTGCTGACGCCTCCCTGTTTATTATAAATGTCGGAATTCTAATCTCAATAGCGCTCTTGTCAATCTGGCAATTATCCCTACTATTTATGGAACACTATTCCTTTAAGTGCGTTTTAGTGATGTTCATGAACTCATGCATATGCATCATACATATTATACATATGCATATAATACGTAATACATTTGCATCATACATATTATAGGTATGTGTATAATACATAATACATATGTATCATTATGACGTCAGAATAAACATAACATTTTTCGTCGCCAGATTTGAGAATTGACATGGTATATTACCAACTTTGGCGACATTTCGCTAAATGTCGCCAAGCTTGGCGAATATTTGACGCTAGTGGCTATTTTTCAATGAGTTAATTATTAATGCGAGCCATCTATTTTTATTTTTCCGCATATCATCTGAATAGCTAAATAATATAACGTACTATTATTTCCAAAGGGCTAATAGTTTCGTCACTGCCAAAAACCTCTGCTATTGTTATTATATTTTACTGTTATTATACTTACTGTGACCATGTTGTTAATCTTTACACCGCTAAAACTTCTGTATTATATAAAGAGAATTTACTGAAACTATTAAAGCATTGAAACTGTCAGTTCTCGTTATGATTATTATAATTCTATAATATGTAACCTGTTAATCGATATGTGCGTTAGAATGAATCTTCTATAATCCGGTTCCTCGTATTTTAGTTTTCAGGTTTCGAATAAAATTAGCTAAAATCTTAAAACCATGGCACATTGACTAATTCTTCAACACGATCAGATGAGAAGAATGATAGATTTTCAAATGGGTCATGGCAGTGAGCCGGTAGACCTTATATTCTTCCGTAATCGAGTCTATTGAAAATGTTAACGTGAAAGAAAATGATATTAGCATCAATATGGTTTAATGCAAATGCAGATATTGTGAAAGGATTTCATAAGACCCATTTCACTTGTGCCCAATCGTATCAGTTAAAATACAACAATTGGCATTGAGCCCAGTTAGATAATATTACTTAATATGATTAAAATTTTCCGCATTAAAGAACGAATCGTAACTACTAAGGAAACATGCATACGTGAGTTAAGAGATATTTGTCACGAAAGATGAAATACATAACAACACAAAATATGCGATATGCTTCCATGATCGTAAAGAGTTCTTGATTTCTCTATCAAAAGCTTCCGACTTGGCGAAAGAATGGGCAAGTAAATTAAATTATGAATAACAGTAACATGATGCAACGTTTAACATGGAATTAATACGGTAAATACTGCTTGCTAAAGGCGGCTAGTACTTTAATATAAAAATAAATAAAGTATAAATTTGTAAAGCTGAATAAAATAAATTCAGGCATTTTTATGTTAGCCGGGCGCAAGTGGCAAATCGTCAACTACTGTTCCCAACTCCATTGTTTATATTGCATTCATTTCATTTAAAGATATATACTTTTCAGTCATCTCATTTAAAATAGATGCATTTCCCTCATTTTATTTAATAGAATATTTAACATAGAAATAAATAAATAAGAAATAATAACATAAACCAAAATATTTTATTTGAAAATCAAAGCATTGTTTCTAATTTACACATGTGAAAAATGAAAACTGCTATTGGCGAAAAAACAAAAGGCTAATGAGGAGATTTGCTCCCGGCTAACATAAAAAGTACCGAAATTTAAGTTTTTTCATATTAATATAGTTTAGAATAACAAACTTGAAAAAACATACAAAAAGTAGTGATATCCCAACAAAAAGTTTTCGGTAAAAAAAAAAAAAAGCGCCAAGTTCTCCTTAATGTTTCAATCAGAAAAAGTAGTGATATCTGAAGTTCGCACAAGTTAAAAGCCAAACATCCCAAATCTTTCATTGAAAATGGCTTCCTGCGACTTGGCCGTTAATGCCTTCGAGGGAGTTTTTCAAAATTTTAAATATGTACAAATAAGCTACATGCCAACTACTATTTTTGATTATTTTAGGCATTTTATGGCACAGAGTACAGAAATAAAATACACATTTGAAAAAAGCATTTAAACAACTTCAGTCTGTTTAAATGCTTAGAAGTTAAAAATAACAAAATACTTGTATTCAGGAGATAATATCCCTAATTGCTAAAACGTAATTAGTATCAGCTTTTAACAGTTTATAAATCGAATACCTCTTAATGTATGCAAACAAAGTATAATAAATGTTCAAACGAAAAAAATCTCTTTCGTCAATACACAATATTTCAATATTATACAATAAAATATAATGTAACATATTGTGAGATTTGAAGTAAGTAAATTTTGTTTTATTTCTTGGGTTTTACGTTAATGACTTTAGCTTTAGGCCATACAAAATGGCAATTAAACCACAAGTGGACTAAATGATCTGTAATCAAAACTAATGTTTGCTGAAACTGAATGGTAGTTATCAGAAATCTTTTACTTATAATGTCTTTATGTGAATTTGCCTCTTTGCATTCTAATATTACTTTTAATATTTAAATAATTCATAAATGCGTAATTTCCAATCATTAATTTTGAAATGCTGTAGAAGGCATTAACGGCCAAGTCGCAGGAAGCCATTTTCAATGAAAGATTTGGGATGTTTGGCTTTTAACTTGTGCGAACTTCAGATATCACTACTTTTTCTGATTGAAACATTAAGGAGAACTTGGCGCTTTTTTTTTTACCGAAAACTTTTTGTTGGGATAAATATTATTCTGTTTCAATCTCAGCGTGCCTCAAATACTTTTTTTGGGTAGTGTCAAAAAATGGCACTTGACACGTGTCTGGCACAGGTTTTGGGCCACGATCCTTCAGCCAGACATTCGATTTTTTGTATTCAGGCATTACAAAAGAAGTGCTGCACAAATTTTCAGGGTGCCTCAAATACCTACTCAAAAATGTTCAACAGCTCTCCTACTATAATATTGAAGCAATCTAAAATAATACAAAATAATAATTTAGTATACAGTTATTAAACACATAACAAAAATGAATGATCGTGGCGTCACATTCACTTGACGTCAGATTCGTTCATGTGTTTCTTAAGTCATGAAGTGATTTTTAATTCGACATTTATCTGTATTTCAATGATGTTTTACAGATTTATTAGTTTTTATTTAATTAAAATATCAATTACGTCATTAAACGTTGACGTCCTGATATTAAAAGTTTAAGCATTCAAAAAATGTGATGATGCATTAGTACAATAGATCAGTTTCGACAACCGTTTTAACTGAGGGCGCCCATTTTTTTTTATTTGGCAAATTGGCAAATAGTTGAGCGATAGTTTTTTTTTATATAGGAAGTGATCGACGGGATAATGGAGAAAAACTCTAAAAGGATATTATTAACAATATTGTCTTAATGTAATTGTGGATACCATTAAAAGCTTTTCACAAAAAATTCCTTGACCAAATCCTATTAGCTAAAATGCGCCAATTGGCTAGATACCCAATTAAGGTAGATTACTTAATAGGTTTAAAAATCTCCTCATTAGTGCGCAATTGATAAGCAAACGAACAAGAAGCATAAATGTCTAAGTGAGCTAAGCGGTTTTACGGTGAAAATAGTACAACTCAACTAAAAATATCAACTAAAAATGTTGCGATGATCGCGAAATGTTCTTGGTTTCTCTATCAGAATCTCCCAATTTGGCGAAGAATTAACCATATAAGTTAAATTATGAATAAAAGTAACATGTTGCAATGCTCAGCATACATTTAAGGGAGACAAAACTGGTCGCCATAGGCGACTAGTTAAAATATAATTTGCATAATGTGTTAGCTAAATTTATAGAGAAACTTATGTAAAAGTCTCAAAAACATAGTTTGAAAAGTCTGATAATAATCGTTTATCGAATAAGCTCAAAATCCGTTATTCCTAAAAGGAAGCAAAAAGATGAGGGGCTGTATCCAAATACAGTATTACGTGCAATATTGTGTATACTATATTGGCACTTATCAATGGATATATGGGTACAACCACTCATTTCTTTGCTTTATTTTGGGAACAACGGATTTTGAGCTTATTCTATAAACGATTATTAACAGACTTTTCAAACTATGATTTTGATATTTTTACAAAAGTTGCTCTATACATTTAGCTAACACATTATGCACATTATATTTTGATTGCATTCATAAATGCACAGTGAAACATTTTTTAGTAAACCTGCTCATTTTCATCCAATTTTTATTATTTTTTACTTCTGATTGCAGAGTTTTGTGTATAATACTTTTTCCCATATTTTCTGAAAAGAACTTTTTTTTATATTAAGAACTCTGCAAATTATAAGCAAAAAACTTTGTGAAATTCGGGACTGTTTTTATAAAAACCTTAATTTCTCTACCAGTATACGTGCTATCCTCGTAAAAATGAACACAGTATATTACAATAAGCCACGTATTAATAATCTCGATTTTGCTACATTAGTTTTTACAGGGTTATACAAAAGATATTCGTTCTTTTTTAATTTGTTGACGGTCCCCTATGGAGTTTCGAGAAAAAAATCTTCGCGGAAATATATGACCTGTACACTGTTTACACATCTGCAGTTTTAGGTTAATTCCTCATGTATTTTTCTAGATATTTAACAAAACGTGTAAAATCGCAAGTGACCGGTAACCTTTGGCCATATAGAGTATTAAAATGTTTATATCTTGATGATTTTCATTTTCCTGAAATACTAATAATATGGTGCGAAAGATAGATATGGCTTGAACTTCGATCGATCTTTTCATTTAATAAAATTCGACATAGTAGTCCAGGCAATAGGGTGTTTTACCTGGTAGTTCTGGAAATCGGCTTGCTTTATTGTTTTGGGGTCGCTGAATCCGAATTTATAACTTCCCCCCAAAATTTCCCCTGGCAACCCCCCCCCCCCCAAATGTTGGTAAAATGCCCCCAACAAAGGTTTTTATGAAAAAAATCAATTTTTTATTTTTTTAGGGGAAAAGTATCTTGAAATCCAGAAAGTAGACAAAATTTGCAACAAATAACATACATGATATTATGACATAGAATGAATGGGGATGGGGGGATCTGCCTCGGAACATGCGCCGCGGGGCTGCGTGGACTATGTTGCACAATTTCACTTAACCACTCACATCGTTTACATTGGCCATCCCGTCTCCCCTCCGAACTTTCCCTATAAGGTTTACTTTAAGTTTTTTGGGTCGCTGAATCCGAATTTTTAACTTCCCCCCCAAAAATCCCCTCCCTCGCAATCCCCCCCCCCCTCAAATAGTTGTTTTTCAATTAATTTTTTTATTGTTTTAGGAGAAAAGTATGTAGAAATTCAGAAAGTAGACAAAATTTTCAACAAATAGGATATATTACATTATGACGTAGGATAAACGGGGAGAAGGGCGGCTTCCTCGGAACATTCCCCGCGCGCTGTTCTCAAAAACCAAATTTTTTCAAAAAATCAATTTTTTGGAGGTTTGCCGGGGAAAATTTTGGTGGGAAGTTACAAATTCGGATTCAGCGACCCAAAAAACATATAGTGAGTCGAAATCCAGAACTAGCATTAATTTTGCCAGGTAAAATCCCCTATTGCCTGGACTTGCATAACTTAGTGCACATAGCGCCGCAGTGCATGTTCCAAGGCAACCCTCTCCCTCCCTCATCCTTCGTCGTAATGTCATATATCCTATTTGTTGCACATTTTGTTTACTTTCTGAATTTTTACATACTTTTCTCCGAAAACAATAAAAAATTAAATTAAAAAACAACTATTTTTTTTTGGGGGGGGGTTGCCGGGGGTAGGGAATTTTGGGGGGAAGTTAAAAATTCGGATTTAGAAACCCAAAAAACTTAAAGTAAACCTTATAGGGAAAGTTCGGAGGGCGAATGTAAACGATGTGAGTGGTTACATGAAATTGCGCAACTTTGACCACGCAGCACCGCGACGCATGTTCCGAAGCAGATCCCCCTCCCCATTCATCCTACGTCATAATGTCATCCATCTTATTTGTTGCAAATTTTATCTACTTTCTGAATTTCTAGATATTTTTTCCATAAAACAATAAAAAAAAATGTTTTTTTAATAAAAACCTTTTTTGGGGGCATTTTACCAAAATTTGGAAGTCTTTGCCGGGGAAATTTTTGGTGGGAAGTTAAAAATTCGGATTCAGAGACCCAAAAAATATTTAGTAAGCCTTTTTCCAGAACTACCATGCATTTTGCTAGGTAGAGTCCCTATACGGTCTCTATTGTCTGAACTATAGTGAATTTAAAATAAACTTGTTGGATGCGCCAATCTCAAAACTTTCTTCTATCTCATACATCTTAATATTTCAAAAAGTAGTCACAGATGTTAATACTGCAATATTATTAGTTCAATACTATGCCAACCTTGATTTTCATCTTAATTTTCTGCTTCAGTCAATTAATCGGGGTAAAAAACGAGTTAATCTCGATCATTATATTTAGTAAAATCAATCGTTTTCGTTATTTTGTTGTAAATCAGCTGTTTGCGAATAGCCGGCTTAGCAGGACGCGAATTCCCTTTGCTGCACGAGCCACCGATGGGTATCGGAACTACGAAAAACTATACAAAATTATACAAAAACCCCTATTACAGAGCCCTATTCCGACAAAATATTTCTAAATTGAAGGCGGACCTGCTTCCGAGAATCAAATACATACACAAAAAAATGCTCCAATTCTATGCATAACTTCATACACATTTTGATGGTACGATGGCGACATACGGACGGACGAATAGGCAGACATTCTGTATAAACATTGTTTTTGGTGATCTCTGACCCCCAAAATGTATAAATCAGTCAAAAACCGGAAGTCGAAAAAAATTTCTATTACAGTACTTTCTTCTATTGAAGATAGAATAAAGTAAAAAGCAGTTAATAATTGTGTTTGATGTTGCCTCATACCCCATGACCTGCCAATCGAGAAATTGTAGTGACTATTTAATGATGCACAAAAGGAGAAGAAGACTTACTTTAGGACTCAAAGTTGCCCCACATTTTTTTCTCTTTAGTTACAGGAAAGGTGCATCACCCAACCTCAATACCTTTCTCTCACCTATCAACCACCTAGCGAAAGAGACTGATTTTACGTGTAGGTAAATGGCATCTTCACGTTAGCCAAGAGCAAAACCATGTTACCAGTTCTCCAGCTCAAGTTCAGCCCACTCCATGTTCCTTCTTTGCGGTAAAAACAGTGTAGAAACAGGTACCTTGCAGCACATGATGTATGGTTGTTATGTCCCTTTTAATATTTGAATAGATTTATACATGAATACAAGTAAATATTAAGAGCTTAAATGATGCAAAAGAAGCGTATTACAAATGATTGTATTTAGAACGCGAGTTGAAAATTTTGAATGAGTGTATGATAAAGATCTTAAAATTACAATTAAATTTTGTTAAAGGGCAAAATAACTGAATTTTACATTTACATTTGCGTGTCAGATAAAATGAAATTCAATGTTGCGAGATTAGAAATGCATATACTGAGACAATAATATTGTTATCTCTGAAATGACTTTTCTCACCGTCATAAAATTTTAATAAAATAAAGAAAATATTTACTCAAAGATACAAACGCAGCTTAAACATTTTCTAAAAGAATTTCACGAACCGTAAAAATAAAGATATAGAAATGTTACACTGACAGAATTCTACATTAAGAGCAGTAAAAATGTGACCCGATAAGTTGTTATATTTCTACCATGCCTACCTTAATTAATAAAAAAAAAATATGACAAATCAAAATAAATTTGAAAAATATTTAATTTTAATGATAACAATAATGTTTAACAGCTATTAAATTTTTTAAAAGGCTAAAATTGCAATGTTGAATATCTATCTTCACATTCTATCACACCAAAAAGAACTGATTTAGAATTCTGCGGAAAAGTAATAAATTGGATATAATAGAAATGAAAGAAAGAATGTTGTCACCAACTCCCGCAAGACGGGAATGGAGCAATGGGGTATGTTATAATACATAATTTTAAACAGACACAAAAAAATAATGACCGTAATGCAGGAATACCAAACGAAATCACAAAAGAACTGCAGAGGGTACTGGAAGTATAATGTTTCATTACAAACAAGCATGAGTATTTAAATTCACCACATTGTCACTTTTATAATATACTACTTACGTTATTTAGAAGATTTAATAATTCAAATTTTAAATCTAAAATATAATAGTTTTTAAACTGGTTAGGACCCAGGAAGTAAAAGCCTCCATATTTTTTTTTTATGAAAGAAGAATTTTTTTTTTTTTTTTTTTTTTTTTTTTTTTTTTTTTTTTTTTTTTTTGAAGAAAGTTAGGCTTCTTTCATTAACATTTTTTTCCTTTAATATTAATAGGAAATTTCATTGACTGCACCTTATTAAAGCTGAATATACGTTTTTGTATAATTGGATTTTGTTGTAGAATAAAAATCTCTTTCAAATTTTACTTAACAGAAAAACAAAATTACCTTTAACAAATTTATCATTAATTTAATTTTCCTGAAGATTGGAAAAGTAAAAAATAAAGAAGAGAGAAACTGCAATAATTTAATTCATTCGTTAATTTAAACACTTTGCCTGTTTCACGTTTAACATGATTCTTGAAAATTTGAACGGAGGGTAGTTTTCTTCTTATTTAAAACAGTATTTTTTTAACGGAAAGCAAATTAGAATTATTTTAATAGGAACTAGATTAAACGGAAAAAAATAACTTTTTCTGAGTCTTAAAGTCAAGTTTCGAATGCAGCTTATGCATTTATATATAGAACTGATTTATGAATTGATATTTTATCAATAATTTTCAAATCTTTTATCAAAAAAGCAGCAAAATATGTAATATAAAATAAATTTGTAATGTATATATATTAGTGTATGTTTAGTGTAAGGGAATAAAATGACATATCCATAGAAAAACTGCTTCTATTCATGCAAAAATTTTTTTCATGACCTTCATTTTTTTCTAACTTTACGAAGTATACAAAATAAGATGGTGCATTTTAAAAAGTAAGAAATAAAGTCACAACGTCATAATCACGATTTATATGAAATGTTTCAATATGTCATTTTATCTACAATGCTGTCCTAAAACAACATACTTATAAGTTGCAATTAATTTTACTTGCATACATGATAAATACCTTTTTTATTCACACCAAGAAACACTTTACACATTTTTTCTACTTCTGCTTCGATTTTGAATGATTTAATAAATTACAGTAGATTCCCTTAAATCCGCGACCCTACAATCCGCGAACGCCTAAAATACGCGTATTTTTCAGATGTAAACAATGAAATTTACAGTTACGTTGCAGGAACAAAATTCAAGATGGCCCCGAAATCAGCGACTACTGCAAGTTTTTTTCACTAATTTTTTTGTTAATCATTCTCTTTTGGTTATTACAGCTGATTTATAACTAAATAAATTTACATTACTTTTGATTTTGATATAAATTAGCATATCTATACGAAGACGTATCGATCTTACGATTGCTTTACCGCTAGATGGCAACATGAGACTTTTGGAATCGAATTGAATCGATTTCATCAGTAATAATTTAATATTTTTCTAAATTTTTATTTTACGTAATTATTTTAATAATTACTTACGTTTAAACTAATAAATTATTTTAATATTTTACTTATTTTAATGTTTCACTTTATTGTAAGCATTCATTATAATTTCCCTTGCTTAACTACCAATCAAATTACTGTTTCAAAAATGTAAACAAATCAATGACCAAAAAATCCGCAAAATTCTAAAATCCGCACAACATCTGGTCCCAAGCCGTGCGGATTTGAGGGAGTCTACTGTATTGCAATAAAGACAAGCTTCATCATTATAATCGGCAAAGAGATGTCGAGAGTTTTGTCATCATCACTGGATGTCACAAAACGAATTTTCTTCTTATCCTGTTGAGTTGCATGTCTTGACAGTGAATTATGTTTCTCAGAATCTTTTGCGTTCGCTTCGGAAATATTAGGACTGCCAGCAATACTTTTGCACCTTTATGATTCATCTTTTTAGAGTATGATCTAACATAAAGTGCACAAGGAAGTGGAGATACATCAAATCGTCTGATAAATAAATATCTGGATCTCGAAAATGCTGCCATTTGGAAAGATGCGCACGTCTTCAGAATATCGGAAACAGATGTTGTCGGCGATGTAATTGGACGAGATGACATTGAAACTGGGAAAATTGACGGATTAGGTTTAGATAGGCTGTTATCTGTAAAACTTATGTTGCTGTCGTTGCTTTCTTTATTTTCCAGTGGAATATCTGACACAACTAAAGCACGGAAAACATAATCGGGAAAAATGTCTGAGTTCATCGTATAGATTTACTTTTTCAAAAAGTGGCAGGTCATTTCACCTACAATAGCCATATTGTATATAAAGAGGCTGTATTCTAGAACACGTGCATTTATAAATTTTTGTATATGGAGAAAATATTTTTAAAAGAAATAAGTACTCATATCATAACTTCATATATGTGATCATTGAAATGAAACACACGTGAATTAGCGCAGAAAAATAGTCCCAGAAAATTTCTGACGAAAGTGTAAACCGTTTTTTGTAAACAATGAAAAACTTGAAAACTTTGCCATCAACCCTTTATCTACTGACGGTACTTATAAGTACCATTAAAATAACTTGTTATAAAATTCATTTAATACATTGATTAGTTATAATACAGTTTAGAATGAGTTACAGATACATTGCTTTATCTTGTTCCAAAAGCATTGTTGGTTACACAAAACAAAAATATTTTTAAATGGATGGTTTCTTTTGCCTTTGCCCATTTTCAGCTGTCTTAAAGTTTGGGGGGGGGGGGATTTTTCAATTTGGAAATATTTCTATATTACTATTGTAAGAACATTATATTTGTACATTTCCTAACTCTACAAAATACTAAGAAGAATATTTAAAATAAAAAATTTGAGTGGGGGTTATAAATAGTGCACAAAATCCCTATAAATTCAAATTTAATGAATCCTTCTAAATCCTTCAATCCTCTTAAAATCTTTCTAAAATTTATTAAATGATTATGTAAATCTTCTAATGTAGTTTAAATAATTCACGAAAAATGCTTTAGAAGATAAAATTTTCATGAATTCATAATTCAGTACATAAAGGGTAAATGCTTATCATTGGCGATCGATTCTACAACGTAACTATACATCAATATGTGCTGATCTCTAGCGATAGCATTAACATGTTGAGTGCCATGATGACTCACATTGAAGCTGAAAAATTTACAATGTTTTAAGTAATTTTTAAGAAAGTGTAATCCTGTAATAAATAAAAGGTAAGTAAATTTTAAATAAGTTTTAAGTAATTACTTAAAACAATATGTATATTTTTAGTTTTATATCATATTTTTTACCGTCAGTCATCGGTAAATGACTCATTCTAAACGGAAAGTTTAGTCTCAGTCACTGGTGACTAACGTAGCGCTCCCGTGTTAAGAGACGTAAAATATGTCAATTTGCCTACGGAGGTCATTTTGGGACAGTTTCCCATATCGTACTAGTTAATGCATTAGCATAAAATACAATTCCGTGTTCTCTATTCTTATTTTCACTTTATATAATTGAAGAAATACTTTTTTAAAGGATGCCAAGGAGTTCTATTATATTCGGGAACAAACACAGGTTAAATAGTTGCTAATTTCCGAAGATTTCTAAAGAAAATCTGATTTTTATTCTTTTTAGTTTTCATAAAAGAAGGTGAAAAAGTCCTTCCGGCCAGTGCCGGGAGGAAGAGGTAGCTTTCATAATCCTTATTTAAAAAAAGCCAACTTATATCATGCAAACACACGAAGCTCAATTTAGTGGAAACCGAATATAGGAGATTCAATACTAATTTTTATCAATATAATGAATGAGAATTTCGCGAAATTAGTCAGCTTTATCCAAGCTGCTTTTCTTTAAACTAACTTATATTTGGCTGCCAAATTCGGCAATTTCTTAAAGTGCCTGTCATTTTAAGACAACATGGTGGATGAGGCTAAACAGTGAACTTGGTCGAGACCTTAGTAATTGCTGTGCACATGCTCACTCACATCGGAATCGGTTAATATATAGGAGTGCTGTCGCATGCAAAAAATCAGATTTTTCAAAATGTCACCCACAATAGAAATTGAAACTGCTATATCTGAGCCATTTTTTAAGGTAAAGACAAACAAAAAATGCTCCTGAATCCTTATATCAAGATCAAATACTTAAGAAAGAAACCTTTTTCAATTTCTAATTTTTTTGCACCTCACTTTAAATATATATATATTTTTTAATTTAATGGCCGCCATTTTGAAACAAGATGGCTGATGAATCTGGCCAGCGAACTTGGTCGAGGTGTTGATGTATACTATCCACATGCCTTCTTACATCGAAATAGGCGAATACGTGTGTTATCGCGTGACAAATACAAGATCGTTTCAAAATGTTAGCCATGCTAGAAATTCAAAGTGCTATAAATCAACCATTTTTTAAGATATCAACAAAAGAACAAATTTTCAGAAACAAAAACTGCTCCGGAATCTTTGTATCAAGGCCAAACACATAAAAAAACTCTTTTTCATTTTCCAATTTTTTAATACCACATTTTGAATTTTAAATTTAATTTTTTATAAATGGCAACCCTTTTGAAACAAGATGCCGAATGAAGCTGGCCAATGAACTCGGTCGAGACATTGGTATGTACTATGTACAGACCAAGTTACATCCAAATAGGTATATAAATACGCCTGTTAACGCGTGACAAAAATATGTCGTTTTAAAATGTCAGCCACAAGAGAAATTCAAAATGCTATTACTCAGCCATTTTTTTTTTAGATATAGACGAAAGAAAAACTGTTCCGGAATCTTTGTATTAAGGTCAAACACATACAAAAAAAATCTTTTTCATTTTCCAATTTTTTGGTATCTCATTTAATTTTTTTTATTTTTTAATTTTTTTAAATGGCCGCCATTTTGAAACAAGATGGCGGATGAAGCTGGCCAACGAACTCGGTCGAGATATTTGTATGTACTATGTACACACCCAGGTACATCCAAGTCGGTTCATAAATACGCCTGTTATTACGTGAGAAAAATCAGGACGTTTCAAAATGTCAGCCACGCTAGAAATTCAAAATGCTATAACTCAGCCATTTCTTAAGATATAGACGAAACAAAAACTGCTCCAGAATCTTTTTATCAAGGTCAAACACATAAGAAGAAAATATTTTTTCAATTTTCAATTTTTGGTACCACATTTCAAATTTAAATTTTTCTTAAAAATTTAAATGGCCGCCATTTTTAAACAAGATGGCGGGTGAAGCTGGCCAACGAACCCGGTCGAGACATTGGTATGTACTATGTATAAACGAAGTTACATCCAAATGGGTTCATAAATACGCCTTTTATCGCGTGATAAAATTCAGGACGTTTCAAAATGTCAGCCACGCTAGAAATTCAAAATGCTATAACTCAGCCATTTTTTAAGATATAGACGAAACAAAAACTGCTCCGAAATCTTTGTATAAAGGTCAAATACATAAGAAAAAAATATTTTTCCATTTTCAATTTTTTGGTACCACATTTCAAATTTTAAATTACAAAAAAATTTTTAAATGGCCGCCATTTTGAAACAAAATGGCGGATGAAGCTGGCCAACGAACTCGGTCGAGAGATTGGTATGTACTATGTACACACCGAATTACATCCAAATCGGTTCATAAATACGCCTTTTATCCGGTGACAAAATTCAGGACGTTTCAAAATGTCAGCCACGCTAGAAATTCAAAATGCTACAACTCAGCCATTTTTTAAGATATAGACGAAACAAAAACTGCTCCGGAATCTTTGTATAAAGGTCAAATACATAAGAAAAAAAATATTTTTCTATTTTTAATTTTTTGGTACCACATTTCAAGTTTTAAATTTTTTTTTAAATTTTAAATAGCCGCCATTTTGAAACAAAACGGCGGATGAAGCTGGCCAACGAACTCGGTCGAGACATTGGTATGTACTATGTACACACCGAATTACATCGAAATCGGTTCATAATTACGGGAGTTACAGTGTGACATAGGTCAGATATATATATATATATATATATATATATATATATCAATTTTGAACGGAGGGTGGTTTCGGGGTCTGGGGGTCATGATCGATGAAAATATACCAAAATTTTTTGAAATCGCTTTCCTCCGAACGGCTGCAATAGGTAGCTTTTTTGTAAAGAAAGCTACCTAAAAGAAACTGCAATTCTAGCTGGTATATTTCTTTACATGTCAAAATAATTTTTTTTAATTTTTCCTTACAGATACATTAAAATGTAAAACCAAACATTTCTCGTTATTCTAAGCACATCAGACTAAAAAAAAATTGTATAATTTCTTGAATGAAATACATAGACAGAAGTATAATGTTTATTGCAAAATTTCTGTTTTCAACTCCTTAAATATCAGGACTTCGTACTGATTTATTAATCAAATATTTAAAACTATAGTAATCTTAGTGCAAGTTTTTTTTATATGGAGCTTTAGTTAATTTCGTTTAAGTTTTTTAGTTTCATAATCTTTAAAAATGTAAACATAAAACATGACATTACTAATTGTTTTTAAATTATTTCCGTTATGCCGTATTTCTACACTGGTTATCAAAAATTAAGGAAAAGCTAGCCCATATCTCATTCAGGTCACACATGCTCACAAGTGTCACAGTCACTTGTGAACGATACCTGACTGACATAATTCACTCTTATTTGTTGGGCATGGCCGCGAACTGGAGCGCTAGTTTCATTCATCCGAGCTATAACTATAGCATGTACATGGTGGCAGTGTGTTTTAAAACGGAAACTCCTGTATACTGTGTAATTAGGTCATAATGAAAATACCGAATATTTTTTCCAACTGGATTAAATTTCCAACTGGTTATATAAGGTTTCATTTAACTCTGTAATACCTCTGTAAAAGAAGAATGTTAACTAGTATTTCTATAGAAGCCTGTATGCAGAAGCACCAACTTCAAAGCACTTTATTGCAAAACGATCTGATCTACAGCTTTCTTATCCCAGTACGTTTACATAATTTGATTTAAAATTTGAATATTACATGGCAATATAATAAATGTAACAATAGCAGTATATTATTGTAATTTCTAACTGAACTTAATGTTTCTAACTGAAAGAATTTTTGAACTTCTTTTGTCAAATCTTCATAGTTACAAACAAGCCCACAATGAGTATTTTGCGTGATTTGATTATCAGAATTTAATACGCTTCCTCAGGCAATGAATCCAAATACCGAGTTTTGGAATTTTAAATTAGAATTGGGGACTTCAATTCGACCGACTTCTAAAAGATCATAAAATATTTGAGCTCCCAAAAGAACATCAATTTTTCCAGGTTTTTAAAATTCTGGATCCGCTAATTTAATGTTATTAGGGTAATGTTCTGTTGGAACATTAATCCGATTTACTGGAATAGTATCCGACATTTTTGGTACACAAAGAAGTTCTATTTCCGCCTTAAAATTTGAATTGTTCGAAATTAATGCTTTTACCTTGGAGTTAATATTCACGAAGATGTCATTTAATCCTCAAACTGCAACTTTTATTTTTTCTTTCTTAATTCCTAAATAATCAGCACACTGAATCGTAATGAAATTACTCATTGATCCAGCATCAATCAAACATCTTAACGGTTTAAATTCACCAAATTTATTTTTAATATAAACAATGACAGTTGATAAGATGCCAGAACTTAAATAATTCATCTCACAAACAGATGTACCTGAAAATACTCTTTCGTTAGAAATGTAAAATATTGCAGCATTCGGGTCTAGACTTGAATGCCCTACGATTTGATCCTGGTTTTGGGTATTGCAATCACGGACCTCGGTTTTTGAAATAAATTCAATTTTTCCATCGCTGTTTTGAATTTTCATTTCATTTTCATTCTCGAAATTCAGTAAACTTGAATGTTTTTTCATACATTTCTGACAAGAATAAGTAGATTTACAATTTCTAAACGAGTGGAATTTTAAACAGTTAAAACAAATTTTATTTTTCTTTACGAATTCATATCTAGAAGCCACTGAAAGATTTGAGAATTCTGGACATTTGTGCAAACCGTGAAATTCATTACTTTGACATTTAACACATTTAAATGCTTTTGAGTTTTTACCATTAGATACCATGAGAAGCTTGAAGCAAGGGTACTTAAAACTAGACCACCATTGAAACAATCTACACTTTTTATTTTTTTTAAACTTAATTTGTTTAATTAAATGTATTCTAAATATTTTTATTGTACTGTAAGTAACATTGTTTTATTAAATTTATTATAAATATTTTTATTGTACTTTAAGTACCATTGTATGCTGCAATGTTGTTCTTGTATGCAGTATAATTAATGCAATTTGTATTTGCGCAATAAAAATACGTAGTATATATGTATCAATAAAAACAAAAGAAAGAAAGAAAACATGAAATAAATTTAAATAAATAAATAAAATATTTCTAAACACGCCAATATATTGAGAAATGTATTGATAGTCCTAAGCCTGTCGACTGTACGATGTTCGATGTACGATATTGTATGAAATGTTCTTTAAATATTATTTTTCCGCAAATTCTGTTTAAAGACGATCTCTATTTAAGGACGATTTTTCGAGGTTTCTTGAAAGTCGTTAGACAGAGAGCCAACTGTATTTATAAATGATATTGAAAATTGAGCTGGGGCAATTCAAACATTTATTTTTTAATTTCAAACTATAAATTGTGTAATAAATAGTTCGTTCTCAAAATTCAGAAAGATATTGAAACATAAACCATTCACTGTTGATGCATATAATTTTATGAAAAGGCATTTCTTGGAATTGTCATTTTTGAAATATGTACCTTTTTATGTCTATTAAAGATTACTACTTCGAAAAAGTGCAAGCCGTTATTTTGAAATTTATGATCTAAAGAAAACGCTCATCGTAAACAACGAACCATTACTTTAATAAATACAGTACAATACAGAATGCACCATAAGCTATAAAAAGCCAAACTATTAGAAGAACAATACAAAAATATGATGTTTAATCATCTGTATGAAAAGTAATATACATGAAAGAAACACTAAAAATATTCAGAGCGATATTATATTCTTCTAGTTAAATTACATTGCTCTTTTTGCCGGTACAATAAAAATACAAACAAGAATGAGGTATATATTTTTGAAGTATTTAGTACTACTAAAAAGGAACATCATCTTTATTTTAGATATTAATAAATGAAACATTTTCGGATATGTATTAAGGCGGACCCAATTTTTTTTTCATAAAACCAAAATTGACCGGTGTGGGGAATTTGCTCTATCCCATCCTTATTCTGAATATAAAATATCTTTGAAAAATATTAATATTTAATACTGCCCCAAGGGAATTAAGTATTTTGTAAAAACCTGAAAGTTGTGCATTTTCCCTTTTTCTTTTCAAACATATAAACTACTCAAATATTAATTTAATTTAAAAGTATGATCCTGAAATTATTATATTATATGTTTATAGTAAAATTATGTAATATTTATTTCAAATTCAGGTTCTTATACTGCCCCAATGACTTCAAAATGTTGAAATAATTATGTAATTTGTATAATTCTAAAGTCTAATCAAAACCACAAAATTGTGTTACATTTTTTACTTAACCTTTGTAAGAAAATATTATTGGAAATTATCCTAAAGATAAAGAATAATAATGAAAAATAATTTACTTATACAATTTACAGGCAATAATTTTTTTTATAGTAAGTCCATACTGTTTTTGTTTTTAAAAACTGTTAAAAGTATGTTATTAATAATGATTCAGTGTAAAGAGTATACTTAAACTTATCATTATAATATATTTATAGGAGCACGCTCCTTAGAAACTAAAAGGCTTAAATTTTAAGTGAAATCAGAAAATTTTAACTACAAAAAATATTGATACCAGTACCTTTGTTGCTATTGTCTGTGATGGAACTTCAGTTAATACGGTTTACAAAGGAGGTGTCATGCGATTTCTAGAACAAAAAGAAGGAAAGCCGTTTCAATGACTTGTTTGCCAGTTACATACCAATGAGTTTATCTTACGCCATCTTTTCGAACATCTTGGCGGTAAAACAAGTGGGCCTCAAACTTTTACAGGATATATTTGCAAATACCTAAAACATTGTGAACTACTTCCTCTTGTACTTTTCAAGAGAATAAGCCTTACTTTGCCAGAAATTACTAGCGAAGGGACTCAAGCACGGATAATCTATATTTGCTGAAGATATTGGTAGATTGCTCTATTTGGAGAAGGAATTTCTTCCGGATAGTGTCACAAAAAATTATACAAGAAACTCCGGATAAAATTGTGCATTTCCGATAGCTTATAGTGGCAAGTGCAATTCTTAAGTTGTACTCTTCCTCAACTGAACAGTCTGAAAAGTTGTAGATTCTGACAAATTTTATACAAAATGTTTATGCATCTCTATTGTTTCATATTAAGACTAAGACTTCATGCATTTACGAATCTAAGCATTTACATTAAACCATGATGTCATCACGATATTTACCACAGGAATTAGTGGCAATAATAGGTCCAGTAATTTAACCAAATAGTTATTTTTGTATTTTTATTGCCATGTTGGCTGACATCAGGGACTATGTAAAAGTGTTGGCATTATACAGAAAAATAAAAATTCGAAAGTTAAGAAATTATTTAGGTACTTTCAAGTTACCTGTTATCAGTTTTTAAGCCTACGACTATATCCGTGTTATAAGCTGGGCTAGAGTGACAGTGACAGAACTACCATTAACCAAGTTCTTATATCATAACATTGTTACAAAGTGTACCCTATATATAAAGGCAATAGTTGATGACGTCTTACCTAAGATTAAATTATTCCCTTGTCAAATGAAGCCGCTGAAGAATATGTTAAAGTTTTTACGCAAGCTTTTTCTGTTGTTTGTGATCCCTTGAGAAGCGATGGGTCCATGAAAAGTTATCTGGATTCTCGCAAAAAAATGGCTAGATTTCGTAGCCAAAAAACAGTAGGTACTGCTAAAAAATGGTAATTTGATTGCGTGTAAATTGCAATAGTAAATTATTTTTACATTATTATTGTTGAACTTTAATGATAATTTCTAATAATATTTTCTTGCAATGGATAACTAAAAAAAAAATCATTGTTTTGATTATACTTTACATTTACCCAATTTTCATACATAATTCAAAATTTTGGGACAGTATAAGGAACCTGGATTTGATATAAACATTACATAATTTTACTGTAAATATAAGATAAGAATAATTTGAAGATCATCCTTTTAAATTAAAATAATATTAATAATGTTTGAGTAGTTTAAATGTTTGACTAGATACGGTAGCATTCGCGTAACGTCACCAGTGCAAAGAAAGGTAGAATTTTTTTCATATGTATTAAAGAGAAGCTCATTCGAGAGAAAATTTTATTGACCAATAGAATTATAGGAAATCACTATGGGCAGTCAATAGACTATTTCAATAACTAAGATATAATTCTATTGATCAACAAACCTATCCGTTGAATCCGCTTCCCTTCCATATATGAACAAAATTACACCATGCATTGCACTTATGATGGTATGCTTAATGCTACCGAAACTAGACTTCTACAAGTTAAAAAGATCTGGTGCTAATAACATTGTTTTATCTACTTAAGGAGTCTCAAGACTCTTAAAGCTTCAAAATTTTCGAAATTTTCATTTTTTTAGATGTTAAACTTATATCTTTATAATATACTTATAACTACTTAAAAGGTGACAAAAACATATAAAACCATATAAAAATATTATTTAATGTAACCTGAGATCTTTCGAACACACACGCGTTCATTTTCAAAAGGATAAAAGATGACTGACTGAATAGAAATACATTTTAAAAACAAAAACAAAAATAGTACGCATGCGCAAGCGGAGTTCAGTCCATTTCTCTGCAGAGGGGTGAAAAGATCAATTCATATTATCAGTAGGAGTGAAATATTTAGGATATTGTACCAAATTGCGGGAATATCATAGGAAAGGACGTCGTTACAAACATTATCACTTCTAAGTAAAATTTCAATGGATTCACGTATTATTGATGAGTAGTGGTTAGACGTTGAAATGATAATTTTAGCTTTTTCGAAGCTTGTTTTTGTTTTTAAAATGTATTTCTATTCAGTCAATCATCTTTTATCCCTTTGAAAATGAACGCGCGTGTGTTCGAAAGATCTCGGGTTACATTAAATAATATTTTTATGTGGTTTTATATGTTTTTGTCACCTTTTAAGTAGTTATAAGTATATTATAAAGTTTATTAATAACAAGGTGAAAATTTCCTTCACGACACTAGTGTTTAAAACAGTGTTTTGACTCTATTAAACTTATATCATTTCTGAACATTTTGATATGATTGTCTCCTTGAAATTCCCGTTAGAACAGAAGTTATGGCAATTAAAATAATATCCACTAAACAGCTGAAGCGGCGTTTCCGAACCATTAAAGTCATTTTTCTCCAAATGACGTTTTTGGGTATAACGCGCAGGATATCTCAAAAACTTCTGAATATTTTTTTCATGAAATTTTTAAAACATATGTTTAATATTAGTCTGTTCGAACTGAAGCTAAAATTGCATTTTTATCGGTCAAAAAATATTTTTTTAGGGGATTATACAGTTGAAATTTTCAAAATTTTGTATTAGCTAAATACAACTTTGTATTAAAAATATAAAAATGCTTTAAATACAAATTTATTTAAGTTCAGGGTAATTATTACAAACTGAAGTATAATAAGGTATAAAAATTTCATTCTAGTTATTTTGTAATCCCTCGCGTAAGCTGTTATACCAATTTTCTGCTCGACATACGTCTGACAGTTTAGAGCCAACTATAAATACTAATATTGCATTATGCAATTTTTTTACGCACATTACGAAAGAATTTACTTAAAATTTTTACTCCCAATAAAAATTGTGTTTTTAAATCATATACATTTTAAGACGTTAAATGTTAAAAATGGACTTTTTAATTTTTTTTCCAATTTTAAGAGTCCTGAGACCCTTTAACTCCATTGCGCCAAGTATAATCTTAATTGACATTCGTCGATATTGAATAGATATTTCATTGCAAATCTGAAATACCAATACCATCAAATTAAAATACCTTAATTTCCGGCGTATAATTCACGGATCAAACAATTGTGTTTATGCCCATACATTGTCTTTGATAAAATGTAAATTCTTAAATGGCGGTAAATACTTCACTTCAATTATTAAATAAAAATTTCGGGTCGAAATATGATTGTTTGATCTCGGGATTTTACATAGAAAATTACGGTACCTGTCTGAAAATTTTTATTTTCCATGACAGGATAGAGAAAATGGATATAAAAATGAAATTCAATTTCATTATTCCTTAGAAATTTTCCTTTAAAATTTCATGTAATAGAAAACCGCAAAATTTCAAATTCATATTTACTATTGAAAATTTACAAAGTAAAATTTTACCCGCAATATACAAGTCTAGCAAGTGTGAGATAAACAATAATTGTAATTCTGATAAGAATATTTGTCTAAAATACTTGCATGTTAAAATGGATCATAACCTATAACACTCAAAATATAGACGTATGAAATAACCTAATATTTAAATGAAATCACCTTTACAGTTCTTTGCATTAATTGTCATTCAAAGCCTTTATTGCGGGAATCATGAACTGTGACGAATTGTGAAAATTCTCAAGATATACTGTATAGAATTAAACTGAAGGGTATGATAAATTTTCATAGCGGGAGATTAAAGGAAATGATAAATCACCAGCATAGAAATTGAATTTTTGAAATAGAAAATGGAAATATTTCACAACTGATTTAAAGTTACAATACAATATTCAATATCTCACGGTTTGCGACATGGAAGTGTGAAATGGATGTTGTAATTCTAAAGCAAAGAAATTTTTTCTTTTTTAAATATATCTGGTGTAACAAAGCTAAAATACAGTATGCGAATGCTCCTATATTTTTGTTGTGATCTGTGCTTTTATTAATACATACAATCGGATAAACCTGGGCTTCCCGGGTTACAAAATGTATATGAAAACAATCATATATATTATTTCAGATGTTACTATATTTTTTCTCTGCACATACAAAAAGCACAGCGATGAATAAGGTATTTTTCGAAGGCTTAAACAAGCGGCTTTTGACGTAGTACACTTATATATAGTTAAAACATGTTGTTTGAAAAAAACAATTACAGTTAATAAAAATTTTATGAAAAATGTATCAGCAAATAATATCAAACATTACGGCGAGAAAGCTTCGCATGGGACTACTGTTTTGTTTTGTTGTTTGTAACTGTAATAGATTTTTTACACGTAATATGTTTATTTAGAGTGTCCACTAACAATCCCAAAAATCATATTTTTATGAAAAATAGCAATAATGAGTACAAATAAAATTGTAAAACGTATCAAAAATGATATTTTCATATAGGACTTCCGTCACGAGTTAACAGCCGAATAAATAGTCGGAGATCGCTATTTACAATCCTTCTTTTTTAATATGTTCATTTCAGTGGTTTAAGAACAAAATTCGATTAGTACATGTCTTAAATTTGAGTTTTATTTATGTTGTGTTTGTTTTTGTTTTATTTATGGGTTAATGAATGTTTTAAATTTATTATGGAATATATGTTGAAAACAAATTATGAGCTATTTTTATTAAGTGAAAACCGATTTCTGTTTCCCTATCGTCTGCACACGATACATATAGACTTTGAAAAAATCATACTTGAAAATTATTTTAAATACAACAAAAATTTTCTATTCGACTGTGTAAAAACTGAAAATGTTCAGTATTTAGGAATTTAAAAGGTTGTAATACAAGTAAATGAAATTTCAATTTAACTGTCTGCTCTTGCAACAGTCAAAATGACATCAGCGTTACGTAGAGACACGTTTGTCCTTTATAATATACATAATATTGGATTCTAATATATTTTAATAATTTTGCCGGTTAAAACTTTTTGTGTGCTTATATTTTATGAAAAACTCTTTTAACAAATCAAAGAGTTGTTACCATTTGGCAATTTTAAAATTTAGAATTTCGACATCATTTATATTAAATCCCATATAAAAATATATATTTATTTTGTAATGATTTTGGAAAGCAACAACACGTATGATGATGAACCAATACAAATTCTCTAAAATTTTTATTTATACAGTTTGTCCTTGGTCAGAGAACTTGAGATTAGAAACCGTAAATTTTCGGTGAATTCACATGTTCTGTGTAAAGAAAATAATTTGCAGACTCATATTTTATTGTTTAAAACTTACACTGTAAAATATACTTCTAGGATTTTGTATAAATTATGGTAATTGAAATTTTTAATGTATCTTTCAACAGTATTTAAACAATTCTGCATTTTTAGGAATAAAAAGAAAAAAAAAACCTTTGAAAAAATAAATGCTAAAGTTAATCAATTTTCGAATTTATAAATTTATTTATTGTATTTGACACTCGAAAGTTCGCAACCGATCTGAGACATATGCGATACAAACACTCCGTTGCATTTTGATCTATGGGGTAAATCGTTAACGATGTGCTTGAATGTTGTTACTCTATTACAGACATAAAGAATTTGACATTCATTTACAGGGTCACACAAAAGAATTTGGTAATGGTGTACAGGGAAAAACTCTTTGAGACTTATTTTAATTATGTCACACTATTTGAAACATAATGTAATTTAAATGTAATTTATGTACATGACTGAGAATCACTAGAATCATGCTTGATGATGTACAAACCATTTCCCCTTCATTTCAAGGGAACAAAAATATCAGCTACTAGTGATAATTGCCGTAAGTGCATTTTCAGTTATAGTATGTGTTTTTAAGTTTAATTAATTTTCTTCATTCTATTTAGTGTCCGTAATTTCTATAGATCATATACACAAATACGCAAAACATTTGTATGCATTACTTGATTATGGACGTATTTAGTTGCTTAAAAGTTGTTTTTAATTGATTTACGCATTTTGAAGCTGAATTATATTTAGTATAGTGACAGAATTTTTGTATTATATAAAGTAATACAGATACAGGGTTACGCAAAGAAATGAATGCATTGCCGTAGAGAGTAATTTTTTATAAGTATGATTTTAGTTGTTTTTAACGTTTTTTACCTGAATTAAATTTTGGCTAAATATGTAACGCGTATACAAAAATATAGGTAATATACTGGATTGTACAAAATATTTCCAGTACGTTTCCGTCTATTGGAAAAAATTTCTAGAGATTAATTTTCAACTGTTCTCTGCGTTATCTAACTAAATTAAATTTTAGCATAATGTGCAGCATATAAAAAATCTATAGATATTATACAAAGTTGCACAAATATCTATCCATCTATGGACGGTAGATGCTGAAATCTAGTTTTCAAATGTGTTATAAGTTTTCTAAATTGCGTTATTTATCTTATTAAACAATGAATTTTTGCAAAGGTTTAAGGAAGGGTTAGAAAGATTTACATAATCAAAGCTTGACTCGTGATTTTTATTATTCAGTTGAAATATGCATTTTTGTCCTTTTTTGCATTCTGTTTAATTCGGTTGATCATGAATTATTCAAATTTCGTAAGTCTGTCTTATTCAATTTTATGGATATTCATTATAACTTTGTTTAAGTATACTGAGGTCACCAAAATTCACAATTTTCCTAAGTTTTCCTTTAATGTAATAAAATATATGGTTTTAGAAATTGCGCAAAATCATGAATGCTTAAAAGAAAAATGGCCATCGAATAAAACAACTTAAAATATTTAATAATTGTTCTTTATGTCGTTCATCTTTCAACAATAGAAAACAATTTTTTAAACCTGTCGAAATATTAAAATGTAACAACAAAAATGTAACGTTAAAAAACTTATAATTACTCATTTAAAATCTTTCGACAGTCATAAGAATAGAATGAAATTTAACCCATGTTATAAAAGATAAAATTGTTTCTCCAACATTATTAAAAAGCGGTCTATAATAGTTTGAAAAATGTTATACGTTATACATGGAGATAGAAATATTTATGAAACTATTACATTCGCAAAACAAAGTCAATGATGCTATCATTCTGACAAAAGAAACAATAGTTTTAATACAGTTTTTGACGCATGAACTTTTATCTTTGTGCCATATGAAAGAATTTTTATCGGAATTTTTAAAGCCGTAAAATTTTGATAAAGCCAAACCCATATTTTATGCAGAGATATAAGTATTCTCAAAGAATTTATATTATCGCGTGAGATTTCAAAGAATGGCAATATAATGATAATAAAAATATAAGTTATGAATATGATTTCTGTGAATGAAATTTATTTTTAATTCTTATTCAAACAACTTCTTGCAGATTTTTAAAACCATACCGTTAATATTATTTGTATAAAGAATGTGTGATATTAATAATTTTAATTTTAAACATTCTTTCTTTTATTAGTTAAAAACAACTATCAAAGAATTAAATTAGAAGAAGAAATTAACAATGGTTGATACGAATGCTTAAAAAAAATTATCAAAATATTCCATGATATACTAAGATCATGTATTTATTTCATACGCCATTTTAGATACAGTCGCCTAATCATTATCCTATTCAATTAAATATATGACTAAATTCTGTATCTAAGAGTTAAGGATTTTTAAATATATATAAAGTTTTTTATGAATAATTCTAATCATCACGAAATAATCGGTCAAGTGCGAGTTTTACTCACTCAAAAAGGGTTCCGTACAACAACTAAGAAAACCTTGTACAAAGTTTAAACTTGGCAGAATGCCAACCGTGCTCCGGCAACTAGTCGCAGGGTTGTCACAAGAAGTCTCCTGTCAATCATATTTGACGTACGTAACAGTACATTTTTTAAGGTGATTTAAAAAAAATAATGCTAATCTATGCAACAATCCGAAACTTTCTGACTCATTTTTAAACATAAAAGCATAATACTCCTTGCATACGTTGTTATTGAAGTGATTTGCAATCGAAAAGTTTTTTCATTATAAATGAATTACATATTGAGTTATAAACAATTGTTGCCTCAAAACTACTGACTGTTAATATTTTGGAATAGTCCTATGAATTATTCTTCAATAATTAAATTTAATTGGAATGGAAAACGTTGGCTATATATCCTTATGATTCGCCTTAACTAAAACAAAAACCTTTCACAAAACGTGACATTGTGTTAAACATGACATTGTGCCAAGCGCGCTTCGAAAGGAGGATGCAAGGTTACAATACAGCATTAATCTGCGCCGTGTTTTTCCAGATAGGTTTTTAATTTATCTGCTAATTAGCGATAATCTTTTTTTGAAAATTAGTATCAACAATCCTTGGATGAATCCTAGTCTATAGGTACCTCGAGTGCTCTTCAACTCCACCGCTGAGCGCCAGCAAAGGAAAGTTTACGTATAATGGAAAAATGGAATCTTCTCAAAATCTACGTGACCTAGGGTATTCACTATATTTTTCCTTCAAGCTTAAAATGAACTACTACATCCCCTTATTTTGTATAATTTTAGTTTCAGTAGATTCGGAAATATTAGGGACGGCATATTTTTAGTACATTTACGACGATATCGCTGAACATATAATACCTAAAATTACAAGAAATATGTTTTGAGTTCGGTGGCACGAGATCTTCGAATGATAAACAAAACCACACAATAAACAAAAATATTTTTTAAAGAAATTTAATTACACCTCCCCCCACACACACCACCACCTAAATTTTTCAGAAAAATAATTGTGAATGGCTAATGATCTATAAATATGTGGGTCAAAAGCCTTTAGAACTCCGCCAAGTTTGAACTTTCCAAGTTTCTTAGTCTTCGAGAAAACGGCTGTGGCAGATAGACAGACATACGAGAGATCTTCTGATGGTTCAGTTTTTACTTTTTAGGTACGGAATCCTAAAAATTAAAATCCGAATTATTTTATATGTACCGGGAAAAATTAAAAACATTTTTATTATGATAATCCTGTTTTAAACTAAATAAATTCTCGGGATCTAGTGATATAAAGTAGAAGATTTCTGTTTTTCAGATTTGTTTTAAAGTTAACTTCTACTTTTACTGAAAAAAAGTATAAAAACTTTCAAATCTTTGGTATACTTTCAATGAAGAGTGCAACAAAACGATTAAATCTATTCTAATTAAATTTTTAACACTATGTACGCAAGCTTTATGACTTCTTCTTTCATGTATAGCAATTTTCATTGTTTCAAATTCTTGAAATGTGGCAATAAAGGATATGATGTTTGATAATTTGTATTTCACTGCATTTGTAGCTAAATTTCTCTATATTTGACTTTTTTAATGGTTTTTTGTGGAAATCTCTGTCGCTCTTTTATCTGTGGTTGATAAAAATCGCATTTATTAACATTTTTTCTTCATAAAGAATAGTCACTCTGTAAAGCCTGTGTAATGTTTTAGGGATTTCCCTTAATTGTAAAAAAGATTTATTGTAGTTAAGGTAGATTTAGTAGCCCTTTTACTAACTTTATTTTACCAAAAATATACATCCTTTCTTTGAAAACACAAAACTACGAACAAAATAAACAAAGCCTTCAAAAAAGTTTTCTGAATTTAAAAAGAATACATATTTCAACAAGAAAATCGAATTTTCGAAATATTAAACGTTATCTTTGATACCACGGATAGAAATAATGTTTGTTAAAGCTACCCTTAATCATAGGACAGAAAAATATTACCTGCATTTGATTTACATTATATAATTAATTTCTTTATTTGATTTTATCTTTATTTTAAAATGATATACTTTAAGATAATTTTAGCAGATTATTTTTAAAAATACATGAAGTTATTGCCACTTTTTTGACATCTTTTTATTCTTTTTGTAGGTTTCAGTGACCTTTGTAGCTTAAAGTTGGCTGATCTGAAATTTAAAAAAATTTATTCGATTCTAAAATATAATTTATTTTAGAGAAAGAGCAGAGGTATTTATAAAAACAGATATTTTTAAAATGCTATGAGAAGAGCAAGTTCAAATTTTATTTTAAAAAAAACTACGTTTTTCTAATGAAAAAAAAAGGGGAAAAATCTAACAAAAATAGCCTTTGGTTCATTCTCTACATAAAAATTACTAAAAAATTTTGAAAATTAATTGATTTTGTATTTTTTTTCTTTGTAATCATGGTCACCAATTAGTTAAATGAACTTTTAGGAAAACGAGTTTAATGTTTTCTGTTATAATTATATTACGATACTTATTATTTTTTACATACATAGAATCATCTATCCCAATACCATACACCCCCCCACCCCCCAGCCTCTCTTCAGTGGATAAAGCCTCTAAAACTGTAACTTACAAGAAATCAATTTTTGGAAAATTGGTATTACCCCTAAAAATACTATTTCAACAATGCGGTCAAAGTGGTCAAAGCCAAAAACTACTTTAAATTCTATACTTAATTTAGTCTTTATTCACATATAAAAATAGCATCAATAACATCAATTAATAAGAACAGCTTTTACCATTTCTTTGCGTTAGACGTTTTAAAGAAAATAATATAATCCTTTTACTTCTCATTATTATTTGGATTTAGAATTTTTTTACTGGAAGTTTTGTATTATTTCTTACATAATTTATGACTATTTCACTATCGGCATATTAAACAACTAATGCTTATTTAAACACTACGTAAGGAAGAAATTTGCGAAATTAAAATGTTAAAAATATAAGTTTATTCAAACTCAAATTTTTCCTGTAATGTAAACTTTACTTTAATAACAACCCATTTTCTAAATGTATTTCTCAAAAGCTATTTTTACGATTTCCTTTATGCAGTACTTACTTGTTATTTGGTAAAAGCATCTCTGGATATTTATTATTGGCAAAGCATACCTATTTATGGCGTATTTTGGTATACCTTATCTTAATACTTCCTTTCAAAGTAATGCCTAAACTGTAAAACGTTATAGCTTTCTCAAGTCATAACATATCACAAGTCTCTTTATTTTTTCTTTAGAATAAAATTTTATTTTTGTTATTGCTTTAAAGTAAAACCGTAATATAAAACATTTCCATCATCATTATAGCATTTAGAAAAGTATTATGTTTCAGAAATTAAACCTGTTATGAAACTTTATATATTGATTACTCAGAAATGACATATTATTTTCCAGAATCCGATAGACGACGCAGCATTTAGTCCTGGCTTTAAGTTGTCGATTACAAATATTTTCATAAGAAAAAAGCAATTTTTATGAATATCGTAAGTAAATAAGTAGTAATCACAAATATTCAAAATTTTTCTCATGTATTGGTTTGTTATTTACTAACAAAACCAAATTGGTTTTGCCCATGTTATTCATGATGGCCTTGCGAGTACAATAAGTAAAAATGAATACGGCGATCACAATTACAGAGTTCTGTATATTCCCGCACATAAATCGTTAAAAGACAATCAGGAAGAAATGAATTTATTTTGATACAATCATGGAAAAAAACCAGGGCTTTATAAATCAGAATATGCATTTACTTTGCTGCATGTAACAGAAAAATGTACGATTTCCCTGACAATACCAAAAATAATTCAACCAAATGTCGCAGTATTTAGCGAAACTCTTTTTCGTATGGTATCCATATCCATATATGAAAAAAAATTTTTTTGGTAAAATGTCTAATATCTATGCTCCTACCTAAAACTGTTTCTGAGATATAGTGAAATGACCAAAAACTTTCGACTCGACCATTTAACATCCTTCGGAGGTGAATTTAAAAAAAAATCTTTTCTTATTGCTGGCCTAGGACATAACAGCAGTATACTGTCCAAATTTCGTGATTCTAACTTTAGCTGTTTCAGTTCTGCGTTAATAAGTCTCTCAGTTAGGAATTCTTTCTTTATTATATTCGTATAGATTATAGTACTATTTTATTAAACACACACTTTTACGACAGTTTTCTTATTTTTTAATTTTCTCTGCTTTCGGTTACTTCGAAACATATCCATGTCATTAGATCTTCTCCGATTCCATTGAAACATCTCACTCAGGATTATTTATAATAATGTTAGACATAAAACCGTTAATTATTTTTTGATAATTTATCGGATGTTTAGAATGGAAATATGGAAAATCGAGAAATTACGAAGATTTCTAATAATGGAAGGACTAAGTCAAAATTAAGTCAAAACATTGATTCAAACATTGCTGCAATCGGTTATGAAAAATGTGAACATACTCTTTAATATTTTGGGAACTCTGACTAGCTTCGAAGGTACGATCAAGAATCTTGATTTCGTTTATCAAGGGAAAATAAAATACGCAGCTGAAGAGTTTAAGAATTTTTTGGGCCTGCTAATTGACGTGAAATTTACACCAAGTCTCAATCATTAAAATTTTATTTAACAAAGTACATTTTGAACTTTTTGAGGTACATTTTGAACTTTATCTTCAGTGCATTTTTTTTCTTTGCAGAAAAAAGTGCAAGTGTTTTATAACATCCAGTAATCAATTATTCCTGTTACTATCATATTCTGTAATGCGGATAAAATATGAATAATTTGTTTTTATTTATGCGCAAAATGTGTTATTTATAGAAATATAATTCACAGTGTTGTAGCTATAAAAAGCCAAAATATATACGTTATCAGCAGTGACGTAGTCAGTATATTCCTTGAGGAAACATGGATCACTGCCAGTCCCGACACCATGGGATTATCGAAATTTCCTTTTTACGACCGAGATTTTAAATCCCGTCTTTTTATTTAAAAAAATTATTATATTTCGACGTAAAACGTAAAAACTCTTCTGATAGGACGAAATTATTATTATTTGCAGCTTCACATTATACGTCGTATATAAAAATGAAGCATTAAAAATTAAGATATGACGATCATATGCAAAAAGTGTTCGACATTAGTGAACATGATATATATATATATATATATTTACAAAAAAATATTCGCATTCAAATAACAAGAAAATTTCGTAGTAATGGTCCGCATATTAAACGCACTTTAAATATTTATTTTTCAAAGAAAATTTATTTTCCTCAAAGAAATGTAAACCGCACGGCTTTCAAGATCATTCTGACATTTTTCTCATACGGGCAAACAAAATTTCCATGCTTCAAAAACTGTTTTTATTGGTATTATATAGCTATCCATTGAAAATTTATACGGAGATATAGTACTTCTAAGAATATTTATAGCCTCTTTGTATAAAATATGGCATTATCAAATTGACTTTAAAATTTCTTCTTAGTTCATGGGTCACAAAAATAAACATTCATATTTACTCATAAGTATTGTTTCTGCAGTCATAATACTACCACCCACCAAACATCCATTAAAATAAGTATATAAAGTTCAGAAAATTTTTCAGAAATATTTTATATTTCTGAATAATATATTTTTAGAAATATTTACGTTTTCTTGACTAAAGAAATATGGCATTTTTCAATACAATAGATGCCGTTTATTGAAGCCGTGCATTTGTTCTTTGAATATACATTCAATTGATATTTCGATCTTTTGTATCTAGGTTAAAATCCCTATCCGTCAAATATTTATTACAGTGAAAAGATATTTTGAATCAGTGATTGTACGCTATCTTCGATAAGAATTCTTCTTCTTCAGATGATACACTGTTAAATTTTTTCAACAAACTGACCAATCATTTGACCGTTTTGTAGAAAGCGGCTTACGGTAACGTAATTTAACTCTCTTCTGACCATAATATTGCGAACAATATGGTTAGAATAGAGTTAAAAATCGGTTATATAACAGTTTCCTGTAAAATGGTCGAGTGACTACACAGTTTGCTGCACATTTTTAACAGTGTACATTTAGTTCTTCCTATGAGGACTTGAAAAAGAAATATTTTTAAACTATTGATGCAATAATTGATACAATACCCGAAAGAAAAAATGTGGGACTTCGAGTATTGTCATATAATGCATATAAAACGGCACTACTATCATATAATGTGTAGTGAAAATTTTTCAATTCTCACCATACTCGCACTAACTCTCAATCACACCGAAATGTGGATAAAACAATAAAAAAAAAACATTCGTGACTATAGCAGTAACAAAGTTTTCTAGAATCAAAATTGCTAGCATAAAAAATCAGCATGTCTTTTTTCTCATTGTCTGAAATGTATATTCTACAAACATAGAGGCGTTATGTCCATGAGTTGTATATTAACAATTTTCAAAACAGGTGTACTTTAATTTGAATCAAACTGAAAATCAAAAGATATAGGATATATATTTAAAAAATTTTAATTCGTATGTAGTTTCTAAAAATGAATGATAAACTTACATATTATATTGAAATTTAAATCTCATAAATCATACCTTTGCAAACTGCTGTATTTTTGACGAAAAACGTAAATTGAATACTTAAAAAGATGAAATGAAATTTACAAATAAATAAAATGTGCAACTGAAATTATACACTGTTTAAAATCCGCATGTTACCACATTGAATAGAACAATTTCACATTTTGGAATAAATGATTTTAAAAATCTGAATTTTTCAAAGTAATACTTAAGAAATGAAACCGAAAGATTTCATTTTTATTGTTAATCATTAACCCTAGATCTACCGGGAATTTTATTTCAAGTTTTAATAAAACGTTCTGCACCAGAATTTTTATTTAAAACTATTTAACTCATTTATTTACCTTATTTTTGTCTGGTTTATATACTTAGTTTATTTTAAAGAAATTTCTGGTTTGAATGAATATTTTGTATGTACCTGTCGGGTCCAATGGACCCGTCTGGTAGACGGAGGGTTAAAGTGTGTAATGCCTATGTGGCTTGAAAAAAGGATCATGATACATTTCTCTTTTTTTCCAGAATAGTGATTATTTTTAAACTGCCATTCTCATTAGTAATTCTTTCTGTTTTTCTTAAGATGCTTGAAAAATCGAATAAGAAGCAGTCATTTAAAAGAAAATTGCTTTACCACAATACATTTGGCTGTGAAATTTAATATTTTAAATTATTCTATTTTTATGCAATTTACTTTCCTCAACTGACAGTGTTTTTATATTAGAAAAAACACTTTTATTCATTTATTAATTAATCTTATTTTTATAAATATATATATATACGAGGTCTGTATATATTGATATATTTGTGTGATTGCTGCATTTTCTGTAAATTATTTTTATAAATAAAAAACAATCGAATTAAAAAATATAAGTCACTTAATAAATTTATGTAAAGAACACAAAATGTATTTAGATGAAACCGAAACCTTTCCTGTAATAACGTTTCTATCGAAATCTGTTATATATTGCTTTAAAAAAGAACCAATATATGGTAAAAAATAATTCTTGTACTGTTTAACAATATCCACCTGAAAATCAACACCTGAATATCTTCGTTGAATAAAGGCAGTTTATATAAATCTAACAAACGACTCTAGTTGCATAAACATCTTTGTCTCTCTTCTCTTTATGGTAATTAGATCTTTCAAAGCAATCTCACTTTTAGCTGGCTACACGTTTAATCGTTATTTTCCTAACTAAGATAACAGTTAGGAGCTTTCAATTCTGCTGAGTTGCAACTTAAATTTGCAGTTTCACTTCCCATATGCGTTTCATTTAATGGTTTCTCTTTGTGAACTTCTCGCATACCTGAGATTGCTTAATCAATATACCTCATTCTATCAAACTAATTATTGCACAACGTGCATACCTGGATGTTTAAAATCTATGATTATAATACTACGGATGAATTTTCTGAAAGCATTATATTTATATTTTTATTAACATCGTATTATGCTTCCCTTAAATGAATATGTAAATGAGTGTTTTATCATAATGCATTCATTTAACAAACATGGTACCTGCTACTTAAAATTTATCTGATTATTTAAGTACATTTAAAGTAATTTTTTTGTAAATTATTGAATAGCAATTTCCCTTCATGATATACATAGTAGAAAACTTCCAAGAGGGAAATTTCATATAAATTATGCATTTCCTTTTTCAGATAATTATTTTAGGTATGCATATTTAAAGAATTAGAAATAATTTACGAGGTTCAGTCAGTGGCGGATTTTCCAATAGGCTAAATAGGTTGAAGACTACACCAGCAAATATTTTGAACAAATCTATTTAGGTAAAATATTGTAGCCCAAATCATTTTCATCAACTAAATTAATAAGAGACATTTATTCAAATATATTGCATTATGTAAACATTCAAAGTATGCCTTAAGTTCTCTTTGACATCCTTACATTACGTAATAAAAATATTGTGAACTTATAATCATCTCAACATTTCCTGGACGATATTAAACATTAGTTAGCTCAATAAGTAATTGACATGATTTGTTAATTAAACATATTCAAAGATCCATTTAGTTGAAAATTGCCGAATTTTAGTGTTATTTCTTAAACTCGGGCATCTATACGAGGTATATCCACAAGGTAAGTTCCGTTTGGTTATATAAAAAAAAACCGTGTAAAGATACAAAAAAAAAAATATTTATTGAAAAAAAATCTACAATTGTGAAGCTACTTTTCTACATAGCTTCCAAAATTCTGTAGGCACTTATCGTAGCATGGCACAAGGTTTTGTATGCCTTCTTCATAGAAGGTTACCGCCTGTGTTTTCAACCATGTGGTTGCATGTTCTTTTAGCTCGTCATCATCGGTGAAGTGTTGACCACCAAGGAAAGAGTTGAGGTGTAAGAAGAGATAGAAGTCGCTAGGAGCGAGGTCTGGGCTGTACGGAGGATGATCAAGCACGTCCCAGTCAAATTCCTGTAGGAGTTTCTTTGTGACGTTCGCAGTGTGAGGTCGTGCATTATCGTGTAAAAAACAAGACCTTTTGATAGTAATCCTCGGCGCTTGTTCTGTATTGCGCGGCACAATTTCTTTATGGTCTCGCAGTAAGCATGTGCATTGATTGTTTGGCCTCGTGGTAAGAAATCAATCAGCAAAATACCTTTTCTGTCCCAAAAAACGGTACGCATGACTTTTTGAGGTGTCAGGATTTGCTTAGGCTTAACTTTCGTTGGGGACGAAGTGTGCCTCCATTCCATTGATTAGCGTTTACTCTCAGGGGTGTCGTAAGAAACCCAAGTTTCATCCCCCGTGACTAGCTGAGAAAGAAAATCATCGCCGTCTTCATTGTAGTGTGTCAAAAACTGAAGTGCACTGCCCATCCGTTGTTTTTGGTGTTCTTCAGTAAGAATTTTGGGTACCCAACGTGAGCAAAGTTTTCGAAATTTCAGTTTATCAGTAACAATTTCATGAATTAGTCATCGTGAGATTTGCGGAAATTCCATAGCAAGAGCACTAATCGTAAACTTACGGTTTTGCTTAACCTTCTCTTCAATTGCGTGAACCAGTTCATCAGTAACCAAAGATGGGCGTTCACTTCATTCTTCATCGTGCACTTGATCACGTTCTTCATTAAACTGTCTGACCCTTCTTCTAACCATTGAATCACTCATAGCATTTTGTCCGTAAACCTCGCAGATTTGCAGATAAATTTCACTTGGTTTAACTTTCTTTGCATTGAGAAAACGAATCAGAGATCTGATTTCACAAGCGGCGGCATTTCCAATTAAGGCTGACATTCTAAAGAAGCACTACAAATAACACGTCGGCAGCAGCGATCTGAAAATGGCGTACATTTCTTCTCCTTCAGTCAGAGTAACTGCAGCGCATACTCGGAACTGCGATCACAGCGCTGCTGCGGATAGAAATAGAAACGGAACTTACTTTGTGGATATACCTCGTATTTATTATGGTAACTGACATTGCAGAAAAAAGTAACGTAAGTTACCATAATAAATCTAATTTTCATTTTCACTTTTTAGGTAATTTTCATCCAAATTGAGCTTTGCATAAGTTTAATTAACAAATCCTGTCAACCTTACATTGAATATATTTTGGCGTTATATTATTAAAATTATCGCAGTAAATTGTTCTAAATGTAACGCAAGTGACCATGGAATGACCCATATCGCAACCAATATTTTGTACAATTATATCTACATTTCTATCTATAAATACACATATATATACACTGTCCTAAAAATTCGTCTTTATACAATAAATTATTCGTCATTTTTAAACAAATGATATCTGTACTCTTAGAAAACATTTTTTTTTCGTTAATTCTTCCCGGAAGTCTGAAAAAGAGGGGATAATTCCGTTTATAACTTGCACGCACGCCTATTGCCTGTATTAATACCAAAATTCGAATTTCTTTTTTAAATGAAAAATCGAAAATTCAATAAATTAAAATTTCTAATTTGTTTTAAAACAAATAAACAAAAATAACGCTTTCGAATTTAATAAAGTACACTGTAAAAAAAATACGACCAGTTTTCCTGTAGGAATCGGAAAAATAGTTGCCCTTATCGTACTGGAAAAATTTCCTACCCAGCTCGGAATAAAATCCGTAAAGTACCGTTTTATTAACTATTTCCTTTTTTTTACGGATTTTATTCCGAGCTGAGTCGGAAAATATTCCGGAACGATAAGGGCAACTATTTTTCCGATTCCTACAGGAAAACTGGTCGGATTTTTTTTACAGTGTAGCAATTTTCTCGTTCATTTAAACTTATCGCAATTTACTTTTTAAAGTATTAAAAAATATTTTCATGTAATATTCTATGTGAACACATTTAATATATATATCTATATATACACACACACACACACATATATATATGAAAAGACTAAGGTGATGTTCAATTCATTTGCATCAAAAAAGAATATCGTCTACAACAACACTGAAATTAAAGAAGTGCAAAGTTATGTGTACCTTGGGCAAGAAATATCATCTGATAATAGTATCATGAATGAAATCAATAGAAGAATAAGAAATGGATGGAGTGCTTTTGGGAAGAACAATATTATTCTGAAGAGTAGCATGCCCCTGTGTTTGAAAAGAAAGGTATTTAACCAATGTGTTTTGCCTGTCCTAACTTATGGAGCAGAAACATGGACGCTAACAAAACGGATGGTACAAAGATTACAAACAACACAGAGAAGTATGAAAAGATGTATGCTAGGTATAACTAGAAGAGACAGAAAAAGAATAACCTGGATAAGAAGTCAGACGAAAGTTTTTGACATCATTGAAAGAATTAAACGGCTAAAATGGAAATGGGTTGGGCACATCGCAAGAAGACAGGACAATAGATGGAGCACAAACACCCTACATTGGTATCCCAGAGATGTAAAACGTCAAAGAAGACGACTTCAAGTAAGATGGAGTGATGAAATCAGAAAAGTAGCAAGTGTAAATTGGATGACTAAAGCACTAGACAGGAAACATTGGGAAAATCTGGGGGAGACCTACATCCAGCAGTGCATTGAAAACGGTTGATGATGATGATGATGATGATATATATATATATATATATATAATTCAAAATATAGTAGTTCAATCAACCTAAAAATAAAAATCGATTTCATTAAAAAAGCAGATATTTCTTCTCGAATTTAATTTAAAATATAATATTCATATTTTACATCTAACAATCAAATTCTGTCTTATTAAAAATGTGTAATATGTAATAAGGTATGTCCTCTATTATTCTATAAGTGTTAAAATACCAACGATTATTTCATAACGATGAAATGTTTTTAGTATTAAGTTTCAATTTTCGAGCTTTCTGAACAAGAAATTTAACAAGCCTTACCAATCCACCATTTGAAAAAAAAAAAACCGTATCTTCATTTTAAACTTGCCCTTTGCCAAGAGCTCGCCGGGTGAGTGGTTAATATGCTCGATTTGAAATGCGCGGCCTCAGGTTCAAAACCAGTGGATCCCCGAAAGAATGAAGATGTAATTTTTAAAAACTTTTTTTTTAAGATTACGGGAATTTTCTGTCCTAAAACGGAAATTTATTCAATTCTCGAGTATATACCGGTAGCAGTTTTGCCAGGAATAATTCCATGAGTTGGACAAGGTATTTCTGAGACAGTGTATATACATATATATTCCCCATTTAATGTGCTAGTTTTTGTCTTAATATAATTTCTCTTCTGTTTTTCCTTTCCAAATTTCAATAGCTTTAACTGCTTGTATTTTTTCTTTTCACCTTGAATGCGTTCGATTTCAAAATCATTCTGTTTGATTAATTAGCTTATTTTATTTTATTTCGAATGACGCTTAACACGTTCACGCCGGCGCGGTGGGTCACACTCGACTGTCTCAGAGTTGTCAAGTCTCCGGCTTTTTGCACACCACTATTACTTTAGAGAAAATGTTGTTCCTTTAAATCGCCCAATTGTTCTAATTAAATGAAACAACATTTTCTGTATTAAAATACTGGTATCCAAAAAGCCGGAGACTTGGCAGCTCAGAGACAGTCGAGTGTGACCCACCGCGCCGGCGTGAACATGTTAAAATTATATTCCCGCCAAAACCTTTGCAAAACAACACAAGTTTTCTGCTTCCGGCAGCGCAGCTCAGGATTGTCAGTGAGAGTGGCATCTTCCACTATTGCTAGGGCAATTGTATCACATAATTGTCACGAAGAGTCAGGTCAGTCACAAGATCGACCAATGAGAAACGTGATGCACAACCCCACCCCTCACTTATGAGGGAACGGAGATTTCCTCTGTAAACATCGGGAGAGGAAATTACGAAAAACAGAATATGATCTGGAGAAATTGGTAGAGTAGTCGAAGTTCATTTATTCTATCTGTAAAGTTTTTAATTCAACGTTTGTACCTCTGTACCTTGAACATCGTCCCAATTTTAGATGTTTATGATCTTTTTAGATTACAGTGCGTGTAAAAACTTTAAGGACAGCAAAAAATTGTAAAAATTTTGTTAAATTGAAAATGCGACAAGTGAAATGGTACTTTAATGTTGATCATAAAGTGGAAATACTAATATATAAGTCAATAGAATGTATCTGTGTCCTTTTTATTGCGTAAAAATCATAATTATGCAAAAAAACACTATTTTTGTCTGTATAAAAACTATAAGGACACCAGTATTTTTTTTATAGAAATGTTATATAGAATTATTATTATTAAGGATCGACCGAAACATGTTTTTAAGGCCGAAACCGAATTTCGGCGATCTTCCTATTTTCGGCCGAAAACGAAAACGAATATGTCCAAAAAAAAATTTTAAATAATTAAATTCTATGTATTAAAGTAATTAATACATACATAAATTTATTATTAATTGATTATACGTATTTATTAAATATGTATAAAAATTAATTAATTATGCGTTAACAACGAATAAATGGTTACAGAATCGATGACAAGTGTTGAAAATTTCAGAAGGAAGAAACGAGATTTTTGGAATACTGATAGTTTCGGTCGAGTTTCGGTCCAAATCTGAGTTTCGCCGAAAATTCGCTTTCGGCGAAAACTATTAGTATTCCCAAAATCTCGTTTCTTCCTTCGGAAATTTATTGCTATCAACTTCGTTGTTTGTAATTATCAATCATGACTGACTCAAAATTTGAATGCAGATTATAAAGCAAGCAATGCATAGATAACTAAACTTTTTCACGTGCTCATTAAAAAATGCAGTCATAACAGTAATAGAAAATTTTCAATTTGAAACCGCAGATTTGTTTCGAATGCTCTTTGAGAAAGTTCTAGTATAACAGATGATCATTTACAGAAATCATTTTAAAAGATAAATCGAGGTGTGTATACATAAAACTAAAATATTTTTTAATTAAATGAAATTCGTATAATTAGAAAACCTTTCTGTGTCGTTGATGAATTAATTACGTTTTATTTTATATATATATATATATATATATATATATATATAAAAAAGTTTTGGATCTAAGGCTCAGAGAGACAATTTAGGCCACACGTATAATTAATTAATAATTATGTATATTTAATAAATACGCATAATTAATTAATTTTTATACATATTTAATAAATACGCATAATTAATTAATAATGTATTTATGTATGTATCAATTACTTTAATACATACAATTTAATTACTTAAAATTTTTTTGGTGCCATATTCGTTTTTGTTTTCGGCCGAAAATAGGAAGATCGCCGAAATTTGGTTTCGTTTCGGTTTCGGCCTTAAAAACATGTTTCGGTCGATCCTTAATAATAATCCTATATAACATTTCTGTAAAAAAATACTGGTGTCCTTATAGATTTCACGCAGTCAAAAATAGTGGTTTTTTGCATAATTATGATTTTTTTCGCAATAAAAACGACACAGATACATTCTGTTGACTTTTATATTAGTATTTCCACTGTATGAACAACATTATATTACCATTTCACTTGTCGCATTTTCAATTTATCAAAATGTTTACAATTCTTTGCTGTTCTTAAAGTTTTTGCACGCACTGTATTTTTTGTATTTTAATAGTTAAGTTTATGTTTTGTTTTAATAAAGAACATCAGTTTAAAGGTCTGTATATGTCGTAAAAGGATACAATTCCTTGTAATTATACATAAGTTGTGGTTAGCTACGCCACAATAGTACTGAAGCCACATCATATTTATTTTAAGGAAAGCAAGTCAAATACAGCTTTTTTTACGAATAAAATATAGACATTTTAAACCTTAGTTTTGAATAAAAAGTTCTTTCATAATGAAAACAAATAAAAATTCTTAAATTTTAATATTTGTATTATCCCTCAGAGAAAAAATTTATTAATGTAATTATAATTGAAAAGATATAGAGACTGTTCGGATATTTTTGCACAGTAACTGAATTTATTTTCATATCATTTTTGTAGTTTATCAAATGTTTAGGAAAATGACACATTTTATTACAGTTCTGGATAAAAAGTGATCACCCCTATCATCTCTGCCACAAACCATCGTATAAAAATTTGTCTTTTGCCAATCGATAGGTGATAAAGACTACAAATTAATGCTGTAATTAAATGTTTGATTAGGTTGGTTGGTTGGTTGTGTTTATGAGGGCCAATTATCAACACGAGGGATATAGGCCCTAAGGGGGGGGGGAGTGCCCTTTGTGGTGGTCTTTCTAAGGATACCTAACCCGTTAAAATAATAAAACTTTGTAAAAAATCACCATAAAATAAAAACAAAACACAGGACGCGTTTCGAGCAAAAAACATAACAGCTCGTCATCAGCTACAGCATACACGTGTCCGCAAGCGAACAAGTTCAAAAATGAACTTAAGGTAAATAATGTTGCAAAGAATGCGACAGATGGCGCTATCTGAAAGAGGCACATGCATAAGAGAAAGGTTTTGCCAAAAAGATAGAAGAGAAATTGAAAGGGAATAAATGGAAATAAAAGAAATAAACAATTTTTTTTAATTCTTTTATATTTCTTTATTTATTATTTTTATTTATATTTTTAATTTACTTCTTTTATTTTTATTTTTATTTTGTTTATTTCTTTTATTTCCATTTTTTCCCTTTCAATTTCTCTTCTATCTTTTTGGCAACGCCTTTCTCTTATGCATGTGCCTCTTTCAGGTAGCGCCATCTGTCGCATTCTTTGCAACATTCTTTACCTTCAGTTCATTTTTGAACTTGTTCGCTTGCGGACACGTGTATGCTGTAGCTGATGACGAGCTGTTATGTTTTTTGTTCGAAACGCGTCCTGTGTTTTGTTTTTATTTTATGGTGATTTTTTACAAAGTTTTATTATTTTAATTGCTTCATATCGCCAGTTTTCGGTGCTGTTTCGCTATACCTAACCCGTATTAACGCTTGGAAATCCAAGGTTCGAAGAAAACCACGAAAACTCCGAACGATTAGGCCGATGGGCGCGATTGGGTCCGAACCCAGCACTTCCCGTCTACCAGTTTGATTAGGTGTACGTCTCCAAACTGAAATTGTACCAAACTTTGTTTTCAATTCGAACATCTAATGGTGACATAATATTTTGCCATTTTGGAAAATTTCATTAGAAGATACCAAACTGAAAATAATTCTGTCAAGTAGTTTAGGAATTATTAAAGTTTAAATTTTGGAACTCCTTATGTTAAATTCATTTTTAATCTTTATAAAACAGTTTGCAATGCGGATAGTTTTTTAAGCATAACTCAAAAACATGGTGGAATGAGCTGTAACTTTGGATTTGCATATTTGAAGCTTCTAGAAATCCGTATCTTATAAAAAAATGCATAAGTTATAATTTATATATTTTTTTTCTTTCGAAAATAAAGGTTTAAAGAAAATGTAGGGCTAATAAAGTTTTTTAAAGATTTTCTATTTCAGACTAAGAATCGAAACATAAATTACAGTGTGTCTTATAGGAAATATTAAAATGTTTACTATTTTTTAATGATATGGGAGTTACATCCGCATTTGTTGGACACGAGGAACATACGAATTCTATCATAAGAAGATGTAATTGTCAATAAGGAATTTCCACCTACAGTTATTTGAAACAATTGAAATAAATTCTTCAAACAACATTTAATAACTTTGAAATAAATTTAATTGATTACATTTTAAATTATGAACATACATAATTTTCAAGAAATTAAACAGAAGTTTTATATCAGAATGTCAACCGGAAATTACATATTAATATCTTGCAGATCAATATTTATGTAATGTCTTATAGTTGTAATATCTGGTAGTGTTCAACGCGATGATTTCGGCTGGTTTTCTGAAAACTGTTACTTCTTTGAAAAATATATTTTTAATTTTTACTTGCTAGACCAAATCTAAAGTTATTGTTATCATCGTTTTTACATAAAAAGGCACATATGTCTTTCACTAAGGACATTACCATCGCCGTGAAAAATATGTTGATTACAGCGAATGGTTGTCAAAAAAGTTGCTATTTTATAAGTTATTTTACAATTGAAATCAGTGAATCTAAATCATTCTTTGCCATGTGTAAAGAACATAGTTGAAAATCGTTTTTAATTGTGTTATGTTCACGCTTTTCATACAGTACGATAAAAATATTGCAGATGTATTAGATTAAGAGGTTTCACAGTGTTTATTAATAATGTTATACAGCAGCTCTTCGTAAAACACTGCAGTTGGATTAAAAAAATTAGAGGTCTCACCGTGTTCACTTATAATCTTATATACAGAGCGGTAAAAATATTGTAGGTGGATGAAAATCCGAATCTTTTCAGTATTATTAATATGTTACTGTATTGTTAGTATGTTACTGTTGTTATTATGTTATTGTGTTGTTATTATGTTATTTTTATACATTCGATTTATCTTATTTCATCAAGTTCATTTTTATTATGCACCATTAAAGATTTTAGAAAACTCTCTTGCGCTGAAACACATTTTCACAAATACGCAAAATTGCTAAGGATCTTATTCAGAAAAATTAACTATAAGATACCGCACTTTAGCTATAAATTAAAATTTTTAAAGAAAAGGCAGCTTTATTTACTTTTCAGTTTGGCTGATGATGACAGATTCAAAAACAGGACACGCTATTCTTCATATTTTCATTTTTTATTTTGTATGCGTATGTGTGTGTTAATCAAATTCCATCTTAACTAAAACTAGAAGAAAACTAGAATAAATAAAAGTAATGAGATCTTAAAGGTAGATAAATTATTATTCTTGATGTAACAAATCCATTTTTTTAGTCTGAAGTGTTGTTCAAAAAATATAATTAAATTATAGATATATTTATATTTATATGTATGTAAAAATCCTCATCTTATTGTTTGACAAACTAAATTTTGCCTACATTATTTCAACAATGTTACTATACTTTATATATGCATTACACAAAGGCCCTTTCAATGTTTGTTTTTGCAAATTTTCTTTTGTCAGTGAATGCAGAACATGTTGAAATATGATAATACTTTCAATTTTATACTGACAAACAGACTCGTTTTCTTTGAACATCGCGAAGCAAACGACACAGAAAGGATTTGCCGAGGCAAGGTAAGACATGTGGTAAATTGAAATTTATTGCGTTACTTTCTCAAGATATTTTAAAGTCTACAGCAAAATAAATTGTTTTTAATTCAATTTGTTTATTGAGTTACTGTAAAAGGGAAAGTTTTTTTCCTAAGAATTTCGATGAAAGTTCCTGTTGTCACAAGGAAAATATTTTATGCAAAAGTTATTTTTTGAATTCGTGCTATATCTAAGAATCTGTAAGAAAATATATCTAAGCATTTTCTTCTTTGAAAACATTCGTATAATATAAGATTTCATAAGCTGATGTTTATACAGAAACGTGAAATTTCCCATAGATAGTATATGGAAAGGAACATGCTAAAGATTTATTTTAAAAACCATTTTTAAGATAGGTTTTTGTTTTAAAAATTGCTAAAACAATTACGTATATCTAAGCATTTTCTTCTTTGCAAACATTCGTATAATTTAAGATTTTATAAGCTGATGTTGATACAGAAACGTGAAATTTCCCATAGCTAGTGTATGGAAAGCAATAAGCTAAGGATTTATTTTAAAAACCATTTTTAAGGTAGGTTTTTTTTTTTTAATAATAGCTAAAAGAATGACGTAATAATTATGTCATTTAACTAAAATAATTCAATAACATTATTGTTTGTTGTTGATACAAACTATTGAACAAGAATAACTCTAAATTCTTAAAACTTTTTTGTTTGGTTGGATCAAATGGGAGCAGTTTGTTGTTAAAATCATCATTTAAATGTCATAAAATGGAAAAACTAAGAACCGAATCTAAATCTGTACATAAAGGAAAAAAGGCAGAATATGAACGAAGAAGTACTGTACAAATCTTTGCTGTTTAATAAATTGAAATATATGAACTATTAAAAATACACATATGTATGTGAAGGAATTATAATACTAATGATGAAACTAATTGATGAAACTAATTACTTTAATATAACTTACACCAGGAAAGTATACATATGGTGTAAGTATATACACCGTGCCAAGCTCAAAGTTCTTTTGTAGAAAGGTGACACTCTAACGAAAGATGGTTTGGCTAGAAAGCCTTTGCAACTGTCAAGCAGTATTGGTTTATTATTCAATTGCAAGCTGTACTATAAGGTACCTCTGTAACAACGAAATATTTTGCTTTTTTATAGACTATTTTTAATAACTGTAACGGAAAATAAAATGATAACGCTTCTTTTTTTTTTACCGTAGTTAAATTTTTTCTGTGAACAAATATGTAAAACAATGTTATTTTACCAATAAACATTTAATACGCTAATAAGGCTTGAAAACTGCGTAAATACAATACATCAATAAACTACCTGATGCAAAGAACCATTTGCAATTTCTCTGCAATATTATAGAAAAGCAAAGAGCGATAACATCACTATTTATTTTAGCAGAGCTATTTATTCTAGCCACCGATAACTTCCAAACAGAAACTAATAAAGCCCCTGCGATAAATTGCAGCTAAAATTGCAGCTAAGTTACTAAAATCCGTAATTTGGCTTTACTTCACTGCATTCCAATGCATTAAAGAAACTAAATATTTCTATTTTATTTTGAAGTGAAACTGAGCAGTGTTAGAAGATTTCATATAGAGTCTTAATTGTACTTCTAATTGCATTTCATTAATATGCATATTCTGTATAATTATTTTAATCTAAAATTGTATAAATTGTAAAGTTTCATTAATGCTGCATAAAAATACAAAACGCTTACTTTCCTTTATTTAAAGATAATTGTTTGAAAAATACTGCCAAATACAATAATAGTCCAGTCAAATTGTCAGAAATAGATGGAAAAATTCTACTAGAAGATTTTATGTTTTTAAAGTATTTATGGGCATGCTAATAACAGGAATTAATTGTTTTCCAATACAATATCTCGAGGTTAAAGTTTGTGGAGCCAAAAAAACACGAAAGTGTCGGACTATTTTCAGTTTTTTGCCTATAACTTGAAAATTATAAAATTTCTGTGTGCCATACTTAATCAAAAAAAGAAAGAGCATTAAATTATCTACAAATGTCACAATAAAAACGTTTATCTAAACCCAATACTAAGTGCGCTACGGCTCTCCGAAAAATACACTTTTTTTCTAACTTTGAGGAAAATCTCAAAAACCGACATTTCACACCATTTTTTATTAATTTTATGCTCTTTAAGGTAACTTGTTTCTATTACAGGTTTTTGCATGATAGCAATAACAGTTAATTACAATGGTAACATTGTAAAAAAAATTGACAACATTGTAATTTTTTTTTTATTTAGAACTTAAGTGGAGAACATTAATACTAGGCATTTACATGAATGTAAGTAAGCGTTACAGTAAGATTTTTAATGTATTTAGTAACTTCTGGCGTGCTTGCGGGTTGATGCGTTCGGTCCGTCAACCTCAGCTTGAGGAGAAAATAAGCAGGTTGCCTGTTTTTCAGCAGCTTTGATCTTCTTTGAGCTTGTTGCGACATCATCAACCTGGTTGTCAAAGTCATCGCCGTTGCTGATTTTGTCGATGGTTTTCCTGGCACCAGCTTCATCATCCTCTTCTTCTGGGTAAATAATTTCGTCCACATTTTCGCAGTTGATCCCTTACAGTTTTTGCAAATTGCAAACGTTTGAGTCCTTATTTTTGGCAAGAACATGCCTTGCTGCACCCTTTTATACAGCTATATGAAACAACATGCAGCAAGGATTCAGGTTCTGGGTTTTGACACATTTAAACTGGCTGAAAGAGACCATCAGACCTCCGAACCCAACCCCATTCTTCAGGAGGATATTGTTTCCTAGCCAAGCTTGTACCCGATGCTAACATCGGAAGAAATGATGCTGCGCAGCCTCTTGCGTTGGTGGTAGCATTGCAAGATGAAGTTTGCATTTAGTGGCTGATTTAGCAAATAACGGGAACCTCAAGGTGTTCAATGTCTGTGTAGTGTATGCATCCACTGTATAGTACAATAAGGAATTTTTGTCAAACCTTGATGATTTCTTGACGGGTTGAATCTGGTTTATTGAACACAAGGCTATTTGCTTAAGCTGATCATGCTTTTTCAAGGTGTTACAAAACTTTGACTTTCTTTACCCAAAAAGAGCGGATGTTGTATCGCATCATCTGATTGCATCAGTGAACAGAACATTGTTGTAATTGTATTTGTATGGCATGGTTGAAAACCACTTGGTTTCGATGTTACCTCTGCCAGGTTTTTGGAAAAACAGATTTTTGCGTTGATATCCCACGCTCGTGATGATCACGAGAAAACCAATGTCTTCTTTGACAATACTACACTTTCAAAGGCTTCGGCTCTTGAAATGGCTGAGGTAACAATCATGACATCAGTGTTCTCTTCTGCTTGGTTAGCTTGAATTCTGTTATTTTGAAACTCTGTTTTAATCAGTGTAATGAAGCGATTCCTGTTTCTGTCTTTGGCTAAAAATTTGTCGTGACGGAATATTTTGATTGACACTAGTTAGTTTTTGTTTTATCGCGATATCATCATTTTTCGTACTATGCTAAACTATGTTGAATGTGTCAGTAATGTTTTCATTAACGAATTTGTTTAAAAAGTGGTTATTATTAATTAATCGATTATTATCCAACTATATTTGTATTACATTATTCTGTTAACATTTTTTAACTTGTTTTGCAGTCATATCCCATTATGAATGAAAAATTAATTGAATTGTAAGGATAAAGATAAATCAGACCATCCTACAATTTAATTATGATCATGAAAATTTTAGCAATGGACACATTACAAATATAAATATTTTTATTTAATCCTGTGATTGTCGTGCCCGATACATTCACAGACAAATTGGCCGTAATTGTAACGGGTTCGAAGATTAGGGGTTAAGCATAAAGGATGATAATACATCAAACAAAATATCTAAACTTATGATACAGTTATACTAAATTAAAAATTTTATAATGTGTATATTTATAATCTATAATAAGGTCAAGTGCACGTGATCTAATGCTACAGTAAATGTGCAGTTAATATTACACAACTTTCCCAAGATTTTTGTATTACTGATCTGAAACAAGCCATTTTTACATTTGATGCGCATGTATATAACTTATTTTTGGCAGATGTGGTAGAAAAACGGAAGAAATCGTCCTATGTACTCAATTAAACGTACACCTAATACCTAAAAAAGTGCTATAGACTTAAAAAGCACTAAAAATCATACAACTTACGAGAAAAACATACAATTTGACAAACCTACCTTCTATCCACCCTTTTTGAAAATTTCTCTCCTTACTTATCTCTTACTCTTTACTCGTCAATAGGTACATTTCATTTCCACAGTTAGTGATGAAAAGAAATTTTTTGAGATGGAAGGCGAAAAATAGGTCACTTTCTGTGAAGTTGAAAAAAAGTGTTGTTTTCAAAAAGCTGTAGCGTGCTTAGTATTGGGTATAGAAAAACATTTTTATTATTAAATTTGTAGAAAATTTAATGTTCTTTCTGTTTGTAACTAAGTATGGTACACAAAAATTTTATAATTTTCGAGTTATAGGCAAAGAACTGAAAAACGTCCGAAAATTTCGTGGCTTTTTGGCTCCACAAAGTTTAGCCTCGAGCTATTTTGTTGGAAAACAATTAATTCCTGTTATTAGCATTCCTATAAACACTTTAAAAACGTAAAATCTTCTAGCAGAATTTTTGCATCTATCGGCCCTATTTTCTGACTATTTGACTGGACTATAAAGAAAGAACTATAACTGTCGTTTCAGAAAACGCAGTTAACTCAAAAATATATTTTTAATAACCAAACGGTAAATTAAAATGATAAATCTTTTATTTTTCCCCTGTATTAGAAATTTTATCATGACGAGTTTAGTACGCTTCAAGGACTTTCAAGCACCTTTTACCAGAATTTTCGTAAATAAATATTTACCTTATTTGATGAAAAAAAAATCTATCTTCATATAAAGCGACCAGTACTTTACGAAATTTCTGGTACGAAAACACCTAAAATCCCCCGAATCCCTTGCGTATGAACCCTGCATGAACGTGAGTAAAACTATATTAATTTCCTACTAAACGATACGATAATAATGATAGAGTAGTGCGAAAATATATCAATAAACTACCGGATGCAAAGAATCGTTTGCAATTATCTTCAATATTATAAAAGAGCAAAGAGCAATACTATCACAGTTTATTCTGTTAGACTTTACACTAGCCACCCATAACTGTAGAACAGAAATTCCTAAAGCACCTGCGATAAATTGCAACTAGTTTCTACAATCCGTAATTTGGCTTTACTCAACTGTATTCCAAAGCATTAAAGGAACAAAATATGTCTATTTTATTTTGAAGTGAAACTCAGCAATACTAAAAGATTTCACATACAGCCTAAATTGTACTTCTAATTACATTTCATTAATGTGTATAATATGTACAATTAAAATATTTTAATCTAAATTTGTATAAAATGTAATGTTTCATTGATGTTGTTTTAAAATACAAAACGTTTATTTTCCTTTATCTGAGGATGGTTGTTTGAAAAATACTGGAAATTCAATAAAGAAAAAAATATAACTGTCGTTTCAGAAAAATCAGTTAATTCAAAAATCTATTTTTAATAACCCAAAGGCAAATTAAAATGAAAACGCTTTTATTTTTTCCCAGTATTGAAAAATTTCTCGTGAGCATGAATAAAACAATATTATTTTATTAGTAGACACTTATTGTGCGAATAAGGATACAGAACTGCTTAAATATATGAATAACCTACCTGATGCAAAGAACCATTTGCAATTCTGTGCAATATTCTAGAAGAGAAAAGAGTGATAACATCACCATTTAACCTAGCAAAGCTTACACCAGCCGCCGACAGCTGGCAAACGTAAACTCCTAAAGCACCTGCGATAAACTGCAACTATAGTCACTAAAAATCCGTAAATTGACTTTACTTAACTACATTCCAATGCATTAGACAAACTAAATATTTCTATTTTATTTTGAAGTTAAACTTAGCAGTACTAGAAGTTTTCACAAAGAGACTAACTTGTACTTCTAATTGTATCTCATTAATGTAAGTGTTCTGCATTTAATTAAAATATTTCAATTTAAATTTGTTTAAAATATAAAGCTTTACTAATGTTACATCACACTATAAAAACTTTAATTTCCTATATTTAAGAATATTTATTTACTTTACTTTAAGTAAGATTTTAAGAATATTTGGTTACTTTTAATGATATGATCGCTTTTCTGTTATTATAGTAAAACGCAGAATTATTTTTTATTACATTAAATTATGCATATATTTTAATATTATTTCATTATTTTTCTTTTGTATTTTTGATAAGGAAATTATTTATTTTTCATTTTTAAATTATAATTATACCGTATCATTCGATTTATTTTTATCTCATACTTTACTCATCTGAACCTTTAACAAATCAAACAATGTACCTCCTACGTCTGACATAGCAGAGATTTATAGAAAGACTTTTGCCTCTAAAATTAAGTAATTATTTATCAATAAATGTTAGCATTAATTTTTCATTAATGTTAAAATCTATAATTTTAGAACGATACAATCACTGGGCACTTCACCAATAAATCGGTATTTATTTTGTAGTAAATTACCTTCCTGTTTTTATTTAAGAACCAAAACACGTTTATGAAAAATAAAACCTAATTTTTTAGTGATCAGTAATTATTTAAAGAGAATGATTTTTTAAATAAAAGAGTACATATTTACGTCAGTGATTAACATTGTACGTATATTTAATTAATTTATAATATAGCAAATTATTAAAATGTTGTCACTAATTGGAACTGGGTAATTATTTCTTTTGTTATAATTAGATGACATGAAAACGTTCGTGTCATCTTCCCTTATTTTAGATTATTGAAACTTCCTTAAGACCTTTTTTTTAAATATATTTCATTACGCTATTTATTTAATTTTGAAAGTTTTAGATAAATAATTTATTGTCAAAAAAATTAGCTTTTTTTTTTTCAAAAGTCAGTTTTATATCAGTAATAAATTGTCATCAATATATAAATCAGTACCTTGAGAGAATTATGATAAGTGAATGTATAATTCGCAGTAAATTCCCACGGTGTATTTTCCATCAAAGGCAATAATATCAAAGACAATTCAGTAACAATCCACAATTCGTCGTTTTAAATAGTTACATTAATTCGTATTTCCTCCTATTGTTATTTCATCAAATGAGTTCTTACTTTTAAACAGGTACTATTTTATACCTGCTAATATTAAAGCAAATACTCGAATTGTCATCTAAAAGCAAAACACTATTGAAAAAAATATAATTTATATAAGCTGTATCTTTTCTATATCTTGACTAATGTTGGCAATATTACCTTGAAATATTATCCAAAATTAGGGTGTTGAAATTTAGCCAATATTGTCGCAATATTCGAAAACAATATTTCGCCGATCCATTGAAAATGTTTTAGGTAGATTTCGTATGAAATACTACCTATTACATTCTCCCCTATGTTGGAATTTCTGAAAATGTTTTCCAGATCTACACCGATCATGACCCCTAGAACCCAAAACCACCCTCATTAAAAAACTTTATATATCTATCTCTCTCTCTCTCTCTCTATATATATATATATATATATATCGATGTACATATGAAAGGAAAGTCGAACCCTTTTTTAAAACTTAAATTTAAAATTAAAATTCAAAAGTTTAAAATTTTAAAATATTAAAATTTTAAAGTCTCAACTAATATTTTTTTAACTTTAATTCTGAAGCTTAAAAGCATTTTGCCCCTGTTAACTTTATTTTCCCGCAATACATCTTATTACTTTCAGAGATCATTTTAGGACAACTCTTAAGAGTGAAACTGCTAATCTAAGCGCTTTTTTGCAGGCATCTGTGGGTAGAGCTGATACGTCACAGTCCCTGAGAATTGTGCGGACCTTGACCAGAGATCAATCAAAACTTAATGAACCAATTAAATTAAATGTTCCTCCCAAATTAACAATTCTACCCTCTGCTGGAAAATATTAGAATCTTCACCATATTACCCCGAACACGCACGAAAGAACGGGGATTTTTGCAGATTTCAGATGCCTGCTAAACTTACGCCAATATAACCTCCCAAAAATCTACACTGTTGGCTCCGGAACCGGCGATCGACTCGCGAATCAGATGTATGATGAGGGGCCTAATAAATGAGTTCAATTCGTATAAAGGTTCCCGAGTCACTTTCTTAGCCATCATCTATGACAATCCTACTAGAATCCTTACATATATATATATATATATGTGTGTATCACTTTCTTCTGGACACAATAACTTCCCTAAATCTGCACAAATCTCTTCCAAACTGATACATAAAATCAAGGAGCATAAAATCTCAGCCAAGTTCGTTAATGGGCAAAATTGGACCAAGGGGATGGAAATAGGGGGGGGGGGGAAACCGAAAAAATTCCATAACTTCTTAATTTCTGTACATATCAAATCAGTTTAAAGTTTTTATTACTTCTAAAAATTGGGTCAAAAATTTATGTATCACAGATTTTTGATAAAATTAAAAATGGGCTCAAGAGGCGCAAAAAATAGGGTTTTTGGGAGAAAAAAATTCATAACTTCGTCAAATCTCAAGATATCAAATTCAATTAAAATTATTATAAATCTTCTTAATATTATCTACAACTTTTACACTGGCAAGTTTTTGATAGGACCAATTCGTACCGCAAAAAAAATTAAAAACGTAAAACAAAAGGGGGAGTTGAAGAAGAAAAAATCCATAACTTCATCAATTCACAAGAAATAAAATCCACATGAATTTATTATATATCTTCTTAATATTATCTACAACATTTACATTGACAAGTTTTTTATAGGGCCCATTCTTACAGCAAAAACAAATTAAAAATACATAGCGGTTGAAGAAAAAAATCCTCGTATTAAGAATGTATTCAAATCCAAACTGCTTATTTTCTGACTTAGTTTTAAATTTATTTTTTCTCAACCGCATCCAACTGGTAGATTCTCTTATTCAGACACTATATAATGACCGTATAATGACCTATATAATATACCGTAATGATTGATTTTCTGATAGAGGCAGAATATATTTCAAAAAATGATGTCAAAGTGGGCATTTTGAACCGAATTTTCCGAAGCGATTGTGTTAGAAACGAAAATATTGTCCTACTGAAAAATAATTGTTTATAATTCAAGTTTTAATTAATTGAACGAAAAATAAAAACACAGGTCGCTTATAAATCTCTTCAAAAATGACGTCAGCAAGTTTCATATTTTTCCTATTAAAAATGAATCTGAAAATGTGCCAGAAAATTTCGAGTCGTTGAGCATGGAAAAGTATTTCTTTTTTAATACCGCCTTAACATGATTCTGATAAAACCAGCTCTTATTTAAAAATGAAATAAGAACTCATCAATAGCGGCCAGATGAATTTGTTAAAGTGGGTTTATCTCTAATCATGATTTAGTTTTTGTTGGTGAAATTTGTATATTTAACTTCGAAATCTACCTCCGACTGTAGGCCGGGCCGGCAGGAATTTTTTAATGTATAGTCAATATTTCTGCAATATATTTGATGTTGTATTAAAATATTTCCATTCGAAGCCAAAAGTTGCGTAAAAGTGATATTTAATTTACTATATTTTCAATGTAAACCAATGTTTAATCAATGAAGAAATTTCTTTTGCGAATTACCGGATTCTGGAGCAGTTTGTTAAGAGAGTAAAATGAATTTTTACCTTATTGTGCCTTTTATGTCCTTCAGAAATGCTTTTTGCATATCTTAGAAAGAACCGGCATATTTCAGAAATTTTGTCATTCGGAAATTCTATAATGTTAAGCACACAAGAATTTTAAGAACTATAATAAGAAATAAATTTTACTTGCTCACTTCAGAACAAAATAGGGTATTTCGCAAGTTTCCAAACAAAACCAAAAGAACATGTAGCAACAACTGAAAAAATAAATCTACCTTTATTATTAAACAGCACAAGTGTTACCATCTACATGTTGAAAATCGATTTAATAATGTTTGCAGAATGTATTTTATTGGCAGCATTAGGCAGTATAGCTTCAGTATTATTCTAATAGTATTTTAGAAGCCTAAATTGGGTATGTTGCCGAAAAGCAACGCTCGGCATTTAAGGGTTAAGTGTAAATGCAAATGTTCGAATAAGAACACTTTATATTTTGCTGTAATAATTTTTATTGCATTGTATTAAAGTATATAAATTTCATTTTGTTTGAAATAGTGTGACATTACTAAAATACGCTGTAGATGATTTTTCCCTGTAGACCACTATGTAATTGAATAATTTTGTGTGACTCTGTAAATTAATGGTAAATTCTTTGAAGTTAATAGACTACAGAAAACATAGCTCACTTCACTTCATAAATGTATATGAATTTAATGAACTTTGAAATAGTGTGGCTTTATTAATAAATACTGAAACGATTATTGTCTATAGACCCTGATGTTACGGAATTCTTTTGAATGTGTCTGTAAACGAACTATAAACACTAGATACTTCATTTTAAGTAGTAATTTTTTCAAGGCAAATATTAATAACATGTATGAATAACGTAGAAATTAAAAGAGTTAAGGGGATTGTTCGCGCACTTGAAAACTCCCGCTTCGTAATGTTAATCCTATGGGCAGGTTATTTTCGAATTTCTCGTTTCAATTTGAATATTTTTAAGCTTTTTTTGCATAGGATAGCTGAGATCAATCTTCAATAGGACTTTTTTCTACTTTTTTCGATTTTGGTTGCAGTCTTTTTTTAAAGGTACTTTCAGTTTCTAAACTAGTTCGGAAACTGAAAGTATCTTTTTAAAAAAAATCTGCAATCAAAATCGAAAAAGTAAAAAAGAGTCATATTAAAGATCGACCTGATCTAGCCTATACAATAAAAATCGTTTAAAAATATTTAAATTGAAACGAGAAATTCGAGAATAACCTGCCCATAGGATTAACATTACGGTGCGAGTGTTTTCAAGTGCACGAAGAATCCCCTTAAAGAGTAGCAGACAGGCGGACAATCAGATAGACGAGCGGCTATATAGACGAACCGAATTCATAAATACTTTTGAACTACGTTGGAAAGTAGTAAAAAAATGTAAAAGAAATTCGTCACATAGTTTGATATGTTCTATGTGAGTAAAAAAGGAGATGTTGACATCAGAAATAATAAGCATGAGGATACTCAAACTAAATGTATAAAAAAATTCAGCATGCAATGTCAGATGTGGGCAAAACATCCTATCGAATGGTACCTCATTCAACTTTGTAAGCTACATATTAGTTAATGGATATCAGATGCGGGCAAAAAATCCTGTCCAATGATAAATCATTCATCGTTGTACGCTGCATATTAGTTTAGAAAAAGGATGTTGATAAAACAAATATTATGTATGATTTTTCCATCAAAGAGAAGTTCAGAACTAATTCCCTGTTTACATAGGTTGCATAGAGATTTCCAGTGAAAGAAATAACTTTCACAAAACATAAGGCGGTGTCTTCGGGCGGGTTTTTATGCATTCTTTTTTTTTCAAAAATCCTCGTCTCATTGTCTAAAAATGTGATTGGGAACTATAAAAATGAACACAGCCACTTAAGTTTAAATGAAAATTTCGACAAGTTACATTTACTTTCTTCTATTAGCGCCCTTAATATCTACAAATTTTTATAGAATTTTTGTAACTTAACTTAAAGTAAATTTAAATGCATGTATTTCTTCTAAATCTTAACTGTCTGTAAAAAAATTAATTATTCAACCGATTTACTGTTGACTTTAACATTTTAACTGACTAGATGTGAAAAACTTTACAAGCATACATTGCATCTTTTACGGTTAAAAACATTAATTTCTATGGATGGTTCATTTTTCGCATAAGTGTATTATTTTTTATAAATATGTTGCAAAAAATAACACTATACTATATACTATAAAATAACTTTATACTAATTACTATAGCATAATAGTAATATTCATAAGCAGAGCAATTGAAGGGAAAAGTAAAGAGAAATTTTGTTTTAGACTCTTTGTGCTTTTTTCTTTTAAAATATTTTCACGTTCTAAATATACGTCAAAGCTGGCAATTGAGTGAAAGCAAAATATTATGCCTATGTATAAAACTTGTTCTTCATAACCTTTTAATCAAATGATTTAGTAATGTTCCTTAAACTTCAAGTTTAAGATAAATTTTGCTTAACGTTGTATACATTACTCTTAAATGAGCATTTATCTTGCAAATCCATATCTAATCTAATCTAATCTTATCTAATCGCCCACCCTGGGAAACTGCTTGTGGTTGACGGTCGGGTCAAGCCCCTAACTCAGGGCGGGATGTTCCTATCACCTTTGCGGCACCGCAAACCGGGGAACGTTAGTTAGTATATTCAGCAGTAACCAGATTATTTACATTATTTACAATACTTTTGCAATTCAATTGATTATTTTCATTATTTACAATACTTTTGCAGTTCAATTAATTTTTTCAATATTTTACTATTTACAATATTTCTAGTAGAATGCAATACTATACCTAAAAGAACTACACCAATCATGAATCCATGAATCATCATCCTTTCCACTATAGTTCCATTTCCGCATCTCACACCATTGTCAAGCCACAGGTACAGATCATACTAGCATGAATTTATACTTAATGAACGAGTATTTTTCATTAAGAATATTATAATTTTGGTAAAGCTGACTGAGGGACTGTTTGTTATTTAAAATTTCTAATATATCGTCTAGCAGTTGTGGATGTTTTCTAGTAAATTTGTATTTCATAAACTTACATTTTACGAAAAGATAGTGTACTGGATCTCCACGCCGACCACATTGACAGAGATCGTCTTCTTTTTTATTTATACTGTGTAAAAAGGTCGGAAAACTGCCGCAGTCTGCCAAGAAGTAAACCGAGACTCTGTCCTTGCATAATAACGAAAGTTGAACCTTTGGTACAATTGCATAGGTGAATCTGCCTCCCTCTGAGTTATCCCAGTTGTACAGCCACCTATCCAATGAAAATGTTCTTAGACTCTTATTCGAAAACGATCTGGGAAGTTTTACTTCCCGGCAAATTGGTAGGTTGCAGTACTGGGCGGCATCGTTCACCATCTTGTCCGCCAGTTCATTACCAAAATTTCCTGCGTGTCCATTAATCCATGTTAGGTATATTAAACAAGCATATGAGATAGGTACTCATAATTAGTCATTCTCAGTAATTTGTTGTATTATGTCAAACTCAGACGCTGTTAAAGCCAATGTATATCAAAGTCTATTTAGATCAGCTCTATCATCCAATGTGCTATTGGTAAAGTAGTTAAATTTTGTAACGGGACATTATTTAAAAGTTTTATATCTTTAACATCTATAACATTTGAACCTTTGTTTATTTATTTACATTTGACGAATTTATCAACTTCTTAAAAAAGGATCTAAATTAAAACTACGTGAAAACAAATTTGGGGACAGAAGTTTCCGTCTCAAATTCCGAATTGTTTTACACAGGATAGCTAAAAGGCGAGTTGGTTACAAACGCAGAAACAAGCTTTTTAATAACAGAGTGCATAAAAAATGCTTTACTTTTATGTGGTTAAAGTACAATAAATAATGGTTCTCTTTTAGATGTGAATTAAACGTTTAATCTTGGAGAATCCAGTTGATGATCGTGAGAAATCCCAGGACGTCGACGGAAAGTCGGTGAAGGGGACAGTTTTCAGCAGACAGCTTTCTAGCTGGCTTGAGATATGTCTGTCGGGATCCGTAGACTTCGAGAACCATCGATCACGTTAACCCACCTTGGGTGTCTACTAGAAATAACTGATATAGATGTAGATTAAGGAAACTTCTGTTCCTTAAAATTTTATCAGGAATTGCTTAATGCTTATGATATGTCTTTCTGACTGTAAACTTCGATTATAGTATTAATGTAATAGGAATTTGTGCATTTCAATATACAATTGCATTTATTTCAGAACTTCGTTCATCACCTAAGTTGCAGTAATTTTTCCCTGAAACCTTTGTTACGGCTTGCCTTGACACTGTTTTGTACGTACCTCCTTGCGCATTCCACCAGACTTTTGTGTTTATCGTTTGGCAGTGGCAGTCTGTTACGTTTTTGTTGTTCGCACGTCGAATTTTCCTATAGAATAAAACCGCATTTAATGAGTTATTTTGTTAGCTAAAATGACCATGGTGGCATTATTGTTAGTAATAACGTCTATTTTTTTATTGGTGTAAAAGAATTATACAGCTTATGTCTTTAATTCAATTGGTATTGCCCAGCAACCAACATCGCAATATGTTTTGTAGTGGTGTCAGTTCTGATTCAAGTTCCTGTATATATGTATAGTAAAAGAACTGTTTTATTATTAGAGACTCTTCGCATCATTTGACTACATTCGCCTTTATATTTGAACTCGTTACAGTCGATTAGCAATTTACATACACGCATAACCTTTGTGTAAATTGATATCAAGCGATGAAACTTGTCTGACACATAATAATTATTTACACTTATATGATCATAAGTTTTCACAGAAAAAAACCATATTTATATTATATATTAATTATATTAGAATTAATTTATATTAGAAAAAATTACCTTTTTTTGCATCAAAACCCTAATAACTTCAAAATTAGTGATTGTATCAACTTTTTTCTGATTTTGTCCAATTCAGCGTAAAATGTTACATAGAAAATGACACAAAACGTGACTCTATATCTGAATTACAATTTCAAAACCTTTCTAAAAAGAGAAGCGTCCAGCAGGATGTCGCGGAATTTTTGGGTAATATTTAAAATGACAGGAGACAGATCTCTGTGAAACAAAACCTTGGAATAAAATTATTCCGAAGGGAAATGCTAAAGTTACTGGGCAATTGTTTTTTTTTAAACTTGTTCTTAAACTAACGTTATTGTAATATGAATTATTCCGATCTATATGTTCTGATATTAAGAACATTTCAAACCATTTTTTAGATTTTCCTTGAATAAAATACATAGAGAAATAGATTTTAAACGTAAAATAATCATAAACAAAATATGCATAATACAAAATATGCACAAGTTTCACAAAACAGAGTACATCCAGCATTCCTGCAAATTTACACGTGCTGCTGTGGATCTATTTCTAACTGTAATCGTTTAAAACAACAGTGATCCTTAAGTTTTGTCCATCAGTGTATGTAGCAGACTTTCCTGCCATATCAGAAGCAAATTCCGTTACTTAAAGATGTCACACTGTATGATTCTAACCAGAGCTGCTTTGCGAGCTGCTCCACTGTACAAACTACAGACAAACCTGAGGAACCACTAAAGTACCAATGTATTTTTATCGCTATAAAATTATCTTCATTAAAAAATCTCATCTATTTATGCTTATGTCTGTGAAAACTACATCAAACTAATCTTCTAGTTTTCGAATTGATGTTCTTCACTTTCTCTGTTACTTTTGAATCACCCGGAATACACACCCATTTGTATTCTAGGAAAATTAATAAAAAACTTTTATGTACAATATTATTATCCAACGCTTTTTATATTTGTTTCTAGGAGTCACGTTTTTTCTGTTTTAATTTATAGCACCCGTTTTATGACTGCCTGAGTAAATTATAATCCATAAAAAATGTAATTTTAAATATTAGTAGCATTAAATCTACTCGTTGAAGTATTGAGGAAATCCCATTTTTCATATTTTAAATTTATTAACGGTTGAAGTTATTTTATTATTTCTTTTCATCACTAGCTTGAACAAATTTATTCTTTAGGAATTTTTTTAATGTGTATTATATCTACTTATCTATATATATCTGTATTGATATATATATATTATTCGGCTGGTATATTCGGCTGGGTACTTTATTTATTAATATAAAATGTCAGATCAATACTTTACGGAAACTGTAGCAGTGAACTACTATTGGTTATGTCATGGGGCGGATGACTGTTCGAATATTTATACTTTGAGAATAATTCCCATAAAGTGCCATTTTTTGGTTAAATGTTGACTTCACATTGAAAATACTGACAAACAATTTACCAAAAACTGAAATGCTGTCTTTACATTTCATATACAGTAGAACCTCGATTATCCGAAGTAATTGGGACCGACCCTCTTACAAAAAATCAAAATTTTCGGATACTCGAGAATGCTTCCATTTAAAGATTAAGGACAAATATATGCACTATTTCTTATTATGGTAACAAGTGCTTAATAAAAATAAAGCAATAGCAAAATCAAAACAAGAATAAATTACCTGAATTTTAATTTTGAAACTAAGTACTTTTTATATTTCACAAGAGTTTGAAAGTTTTGTCGCAATTTCGATTGCCTTTGCTTTGCAGTTCTATCTCGAAGTTTTTTTTAAATACTATTAGTTCACAAATATCACATTCTTTCTGCTGCTCCAGCCATGCCAAAATCATTTGCAAAACATTCAATAGCTTCAGAATTGCTAATTAGTTCGTTTTCTTCGCCCACATCGTTGTTCTCTTCTTCGCTTTGATCAATGTTATAGTAAAAAAAACAGCGAGAGAGAAGGGATGCTTTAAAAATAGATTTCGGTTAATCGAGAATTTCGGTTAAAAGAGTTTGGATAAAAGAGGTTCTATTGTATTTTCGATTTGAATGCAATATTAAAAAATATATACAGGGTGATTAAAAAAAAAAATTACAAAATGACATGGCAAATCAGGCATACAACTAGAATAATAAATCACTTAGGAACATAGGGTCAAAAACCAGTTAATTAGTCACAAATACCGAATTTTTCATCCTAACTCAATTTTTGTTGACGGTAATGACTTTCAGAAAACTGAAGTAAATTACAATAAAACATTCAACACACATTCTCAGCTTTGTTGTAAATAAAAGTGGCATCATACGCGCCAGCAGTATGCATTTGATACCTCACATTTTGAACTGCGATTATCAATTCATACGGTATCATCGATTACTTGAGCAACATGTTTTTACAGATCTTTTCGTGATGTTATTACATTTAACACAAAACAAGGTACATTTCGTTGCATTTTCATTACAATGTTTTATTTTTATGAAATTACTGCCGTCAACCCGGGTTCAGTTCGGACGAAACACCCTGTATTTGTGATTAAATAAGGGGTTTGCGACCCTATGTTCCTATGTGATGTTTTAGGTAGATTTCGTCAAGGGCGTAGGAACCGGGGAAGCTGGGGGAACTGTGGCTCCCCCTGGGATATTTCAGACGGGCTCAGCTCCGCCGGAAGAAATTCTCGCACCATTTCTGTTTACGATACATTGCTGAATTAAAAATAAAGCATACTTTTTCTAGGAAATTCACACAATAAACAACAAAAAGAAGAGAAAGAGGAGGTGGTGAGCACACTTGTTTGTGCCTTCACCCTTTTTCTCATTATTTACAACCCTCCCGATTTCCAAAAAGAAAGGGGGCCTTATATAGGTCTACTACAAATTACCTGCACCGATAACATATTTATAAAAAGGAGGCCTTTAAAATTGATTTGGAAGAGATTTGTAAAGAATTTGTAAGCAAAACAACAGAAAGCACTTTAGTTTTTGGTAAATGCAAGTGAGAGAAGCCTTAAATTTGAATATTGTATTCGAGACGGACATAAATTAAGTTTCTTTGTATTAAGTACATCTATTAAAAATTATTTTAACTGGATTAAAGAGTTGGTGATCTTTTGATATGCTTCTATTTTATACTTCTGTTTGTGAAACGTGCAACACTATGAAGGAACCCTCCAAAATAAACGAAATGATCCGCGCCACTAGCTTTCCGCAATATGCCCCGGCTCCCCCTGTTTGTACAAAGTTCCTACGCCACTGCTGTGAGCTAAAAACCGCTAAATTACCAAAACTGCAATTCTTCTTTGATCACGCCTGCTAACATTCTTTGTCTCTCGCTTCGTGTATGTTTTTACCGTAACAGAGAGACACAGACGAATTCAGGTTACTCAGATGCGTCATAAAAATGATAATGATTAGAGATGATCATACCTGTTGTTAGTGAGGTTTTAAATGTACGTTATATCACTATGGTGTTTTATAATCCATATTATAGACAATATTTTTTACACAAAGATTAATAAAGATAGTTTTTTTCTTATATCGAAAAGAAGGAGAGATTATAATGGTACTCATTATTACAAGTATTAAATATGATTTTAAAATTGGGTTGGGTTTCAAAGATTTAATTTTTTTTTCTATTTTTTTAAAAATTGTCTAGTAGGAAAATTTGTTTATTGTTTTATTTTTAATTGCAATGTATTAATCGATGATAAAGTCATGTTTAAATCCATATTTATTTTCCGTTATTATTCCAGTTGGTCCTATAAAAAAGAAACAACGAGTTAAACTGGAATACAATTAAATCTTAATCTATATGTACGTAAAAGACACAATTTTCAACCGTAAACACATAAATAGAAGTCTAAAGTTCATTTAGATGATTAAATGTGTAAATAAGCCCAGTTTCTACAACATGATACAAATCACGTTTAATACGCGATCCCGCTTAATACGCGACTTTTGTCCACTCCCTTTGAAACACGTCTTAACCGGGTTCGACTGTACTTTTAATCACCTTTGGTTATTTTTACACCTTTTTCATATTCTTATGAGCAACATTTATCAATTCTTTTCACGTTTCATGTTAAGCTTATATAAGATTTTATTTTATACTAGGGGGCACTGCCCCCTGCAAGCTACTCTCGCCAACCCCCGTTCAGACACCGCAGAATCTAAAAACACGCTAATCTGATGGGTTTTAAAAATATTAGAGAAGATTGAATTATACTGAAAAAAGCTGTGCAGATCTCCCTGTAAACGGGTTTCCATTCAATTCTCTTTGATTGCAAAAATTTAAGGGGGATCAGTTGCTGTTAAGACATCCAATGGTTGTTTTCGTTTTTGATTAAAGAGGATCAGTTAAACATTTGAAAAGAAGCTAAAATAAAATAAATTGAGTATAAGAGTCTTTGTCTCCCGGTATTTTAAAACAATCTCTATAACAATAGCCTAAGTCATGTGACTATCATCAACAGTTCCAGGCGGACCACTTCGCTTTTTATACGCTAGGTGCCATTTTGGTACTTTAATGTTAGCCAGGCACAGGTGATAAGTCGTAAAATATTATTCTATCGCCATCATTTCATCTATTAGTTCAAGTCGTCAACTGCCATAAACAAATACGGTCTGATCCCTTCGCCGTTCATATGAACGTTTGGCAAAGATGTCATATACATCCCATATTGGCGTGATTTTTTAACGACGCCAATTTGGGGAACGCATCAACAGCATAAACAGCAACATCGGGCTTACCATATCAAGCAAAATAACGATACTTTGGCGCCAGTTATGTGCCCGTTCCGTATATGACATTGGCGTCTAAAAAAAAATCGCGCCAATATGGGACCTTAAGTTTTCCATTTTGATTAAAAAATCAAAACAATTTTTTCGTATAAAACTACATAAAAGTTGCCATGGTCGCAAATAATTTTAGATACTGTTACGCTAGCAAGATGCAAATCTCGCCAATAGCTTTTTTTCAACTCTCCAGTTAGCATTTTTTTTTTCCGAGTGGTAATATTTGGCCAGATACGCACCGCAGGTTTGGCGTAATTTTTATTTTTTTTACGTAAATTTGGCGAAAACCTCGTTTTCAAATGCCAGTTACATATGCATTTTTGGTATTCCTTAGATATTCCGACGACAAAAAATCTATCACCAAACTATAAGATTAAATGCCAATAATGGTTGATCGTAAATGTCACATTCACTTGACTTTAAGCAAGTTACACGTGTTTATGTCATCAAGTGATTTTTATTTCGACGTTTCATTCGTATATTTATTAATGTTATACTAATTTATTTGTTCTTTCGTTATTTAAAATAAAAATTATGTCAATTTGTATAATTTGGCGAGTGTTTTGGCGATTTATATAATTTGGCGAAATTGGCCGACGGAATAACTAAGTAGTACTGTATTTCTTAATTATTTTCTATTATCTTCTAAAGGAAATATAAAAAAAATAATTAATAATCATAGAACAAAATAATTTATATAATTTGTAAAAAGAAATAAAAGTAAATAAACATTTATAATCAAATAAACAACAATAACCGGGTTACCAAGTCAACCTTTTATGAAAATATATATATATATATATGTTTGATTAAAATTTGAGTTGCCATCATTAGAAAAATGTATATAAAATTAGAAAAAAATTAATATTTCGAAAACTAATTCGAATTTAAAAATTCTAATACCAGTTTTGAAATCTACGGATCAATATTCATTTTTGGTGTGAATTTCATCGCAAAGTATTCCATATTTTAGGAGAAATCGCCGTGAAACATAATCAGTTGTTTAATCAGTCGATTCATACTTAAGTTTCATAAATTCGTTTCAACAGGATTTTATATATATAGGGTAGATATACATATATATATATATATATATATATATATATATACTCTTATCTTCGTCCCATTTCTTATTGCATATAATAATAAATAAGAAAATTATCACTCAGCGACATTATCCCTTTTGAAAATGTCAGTCCCCCCCCCCCCCACACACACACACCTATCCCATCATCAAATAATCATTAAAAATTAAAGGGGTTTTTTTTAATTAGAAAGTTATTCAGTTTTAAGTTATGAAAAATAATAATTTTTAAGTATTCTAAAATTATGAAAGAAAAATATTGTTACCTTTAGAATTTACACAAGAAGGATTACATCTATTGCAATTATTAGAAGCAAATTTTTTCATTCATCTAATCCCTCTACTTGAAATTTGCAATTCCCAAAATCATTGCTTCACCCAGCATACAGAGTTTCTCTTTATATCTGTATTTTAGTTAAACCTTTATTCTATTTATTACGTTAAAGTAATACTAAATAAATAATCTTCTACAATACTCCCCCTCCACGCATACACACACACACACTTATTTAGACGATTTTTTTTTTTTTTTAAGCAGTAGTCATCGAAACGCTGAAGATCTCTACCCACCTGCCGCTTTAGATCACACAAATTTTCCTGTGATGCAAGGTCTGTGGTGATGTACGCCAAACACGATTCCCGCCAAGAATTTTCACAATGAAGACGAAAGGTTTGTTCAATCAAATTACAAGTTGGCAAAACTTGGTTGTAAAAAAAATATGCGGTGGGAATATTCTCTATGCCCCATAGGGAATATTCTCCATGGCATAGGGTATAATCCCTATGCTATCAGTGGACATCATTGACAGACGCCACCGCTGATAAGCTTCTCAGCGTTACCCGGGATGCGCCACGTGGAGGCGAGCTTATCATTGCATCCCTTGACCTTTCGCCGCTCCCAGGATCGAACCAGGGTCCTTCTGTATGGAAGGTTCGTGTGCTGACCACTGGAACATAGGTGGCGATGACCAACTTTCTCAAAAGACCCATATATCTGTTATACATATAATGCATCTCCATACCTATAAAGGGGTTACCATAAGGGTGAACGTGCTCTGTCGCCAAACGGCGCCAAGTTTGTCGCCAACTTGGCGATATATCGCCAAATTTGGCGATCAAAATTAGTCGCCAAAAGTGACGCCAACTTGGCGATATCTCTAATATTTCGCCAAATTCCCATAGACTTCCATTGTAAACCAAAAGGGTTTACTTGCCTACAGAAAATCAACAAATTGAGATATTTTAATGTAACCAAAACTAATATTAGCTTAAGGGTTTATATTAATTATATTTAAGGGAGTGCAAGTAAATTAAAGTATGAATAAAAGTAACATGATGCAATGCTTAGCATACTTTCCCAAATACAAATTTTAAGGGAGACCAAACTGGTCGCCAAGGGCGGCTAGTTTAGTGTATATACACTATGACGCAAAAGTTTAGACAATGACGTCATTCAGCTTTAAAATATAGAATTATGACGTCAGAATTACAAAAACCTGTAAATATATTCAAAAACTGATTTAAAATGCTATGTACAAAAGACAGTCGTTTTATTTGCTATAATACTAATTTTTTTCATAAAAATTCAAATGTGCTTGTCGCAAAAGTTTAGACACTATTCTAAATTTCTTTGAATATTCGCTGGCATATGCAAATTTAGAATCGATGATGTCACAAATTTGGAGTACTTAAGTTCTGCAAACGATTGCGCTTCATAGTCGGCATGCCGAGAGCTAAAGAAATTCAAGTGAATGAGGTTTCAAGGATTTGGCAGTTGAAAGGTGAAGGGAAGAGCGTTTCTGAAATTTCTGCTATTATTAATAGGTCAAAAAAATCTATTTATCGAGTTTTATCGAGTGGTTCCGAATATAAAGCAAAATGTCGGTCTGGGAGGCCACGTGTGACAAATGTACGAGAGGATCGCCTGATACAAAGACTAGCGAGTACTCAACAAATGAGCGTACGTGGAGTTCAAAGCTCATCGGGACTCTCTGTATCAAAGGATACGATTCGTAGACGAATTTTGGAAAAAGGAACAATCGTTTATAGCAAAATGCAGAAGAAACCAGCTCTGAAACCACATCATAAGTTACAAAGACTTATGTGGGCTCGAAAGCATATGTCATATGGAGAGAAATGGCAGTCAGTCATATTTAGCGATGAAAAAAAGTGGAATCTGGATGGTCCAGATGGTTGTTTATCGTATTGGCATGACTTGCGGAAGGAACCTCGACGTTTTTTTAGTCGCAGACAAGGAGGGGGCTCGGTGATGGTTTGGGCAGCCTTTTGCTATAATGGACAAGTATCTCTGACCTTCACCAGTGGTCGTCAAACTTCACAGCATTATACACAGACATTAGAAGAAAACCTACTGCCATTTGCTGAGCTTCTAGGGGGTCCTCAGTGGGAATTTCAGCAAGACAATGCTTCAATTCACACTGCAAAACATTCAAAATCTTGGTTTAATTCCCATAATATAAGAGTTCTCGACTGGCCAGCATGTAACCCAGATCTTAACCCTATAGAAAAACTTTGGAGCATCATGTGTCGCAAAGTTTATAGCAACGCTAGACAATACTCTTCTGAAAAGGAACTTAAGACATCTATTGAGAATGCATGGTACGATATCGATCCACAAACTATGCAAGATTTAGTTTCTTCCATGCAATCTCGTGTATATGACGTAATACATAAGCATGGATGCGCAACCAGGTTTTAAAAATTGTTTATTTCGATTTTATTTAATTTGTGTCTAAACTTTTGAGACAGCAGTTTATTTTTGTTAACATTTAATTTATTGCAATATGCACAATTCCACTTTTCTTTGTTATAAATATTGTTTATATGTACAGCACATTAATTTCAAGCAGTGATTTGAAAATTGAATAAATATTTTTCAAAGTATGTAAGAATTTCTTCATTGTCTAAACTTTTGCGTCATAGTGTATGAATGTCAACTGTAAAAATATTATATTTTTATGAATTGCAAGGCTCTATTATCAGAATATTTTATACGATAATATGAAAACAGTGCATTTGATTGTAATCATTAAAATTCAGGAAGTTTCCGAGCCGGGTTTTCATCATTTCATTATATTTCCGCTGTATTCCCGCCAACTTTGATTTTTTTTTTCCGGCGTTTTCAAGAGATGGCACGGGAGAACGTCCGTTCAGTGTATACCCGCCAACTTGGATTTTTTTTTCGTCAAGGTTTGGCGAAAACTGTTGGTTTTGAGAAATGGCGCTATCTAGTGTTTTTATTGGAAATAACTGCATTTTTTAGTTTGGAACTTTGTTTTTTTTTTCATTGTAATACGTATTACAATACGTATTATCTACAAAAGGTCCACAAAAGGTTGCGAAAGGTTCACTAGGCCAAATGTTCAAGTATTTATCTAGCTTATACAATTAACAATTTATTATATGAATTATTTTTATGATACATGTTTTGGAAATTAAATATTTAGTGGGTATGGTTGTATAAAGAGAAAGGTGAATAATTACAAAAGCAAAATACTTACAAAAGTACAATTTCTAAAAAGAGTGTATGTTTATTACAAATTTGTAAAATCGCACATTAAAAATACATGGTAAAACATTCGCCACACTGTTGTTAACCTAAAAAGACTTAAAACAGTAACTTTTAATAAGTTTAATTTTTGAATAGGTACAAATACAGAAATACTATAGTCAATTTTTACTGAAAAAGCCTATAACAAGAATGAAAACAATTTAATGGCATGAGGAAGCTATAGTACAGAAAACACCTATATGATGTAATCATATATTTGGCCTAATTTATTATTTTAAATCTGTTAAAAAGTAATTAATTCCCTCCTTTTTTAATGTTTATTCCTTCAGTCTTTTTATTTTAGCGAAAACACGCTTTTGCTCTGTCAAAATTCAATATCTTTTACTCTATTTTTATCCCAGTTAAAAAGGTCATTCTTTCAGGCAGATATGTTAATTTAACTCATTTTGGAAAATCAATTTGATAGATTTATGGGTTTTGCAATCATAAAAGGAAATTACTTTGTATATTATCTTGTGTTTCACTTATAATCCCTGCGCAACGTACTGCGGTTATCATAACAACAAATGCGATAAATAAAGTTATTATGACATATCTGTGATGAATTTCAGCTGCTTTAATTTAAGGCTGCCTCTCACTGCCCAATATGTTGGTTAAAGATGACGTCGCCAATTCTGGTTGACAATTGGCAGAAATGGAATCACCAGCCCATATAATCCGAAACAACCGTGTAGTATTGCTAAGTGTAGAATAATTTCCATGACATGGATTTAAAATTGTATGCCTAAGAATAACGTATCATAAATGTACAAATACAAAAATGAGTAAATAAAGTGTGACGTGAAAAGAACAAAAAGGAAAAATGTAAATTGCGACTCAAATACCTAAAACCGTCAAATGAACCTTGTTACCTATCTCCCAAAAATTTATTGAACAAAACAAGTATTAACATGAGTACCCAAGTATCTAGAAACAATATGGCACCATGTAAAAACTTCAATATCCAATATGCCAGTAGTAAAAATTTGAAAATGAAAAAAAGTCAACAGTGTGTGTGTACAACAACCTCTGACTACAAGAGCATCAGAATTCCCATGAACTACGTGTGAAAGTGTAAATAAAATCCTCTGACTACAAGAAAGTCAGAATTACCATGAACAACGTGAGAAAGCATAAAAAATATCCTCTGATTACAAAAAAGTCAGAATTACCATGAACGACGTGAGAAAGTACAAAAATACTGTTGAATCTTTCATAAAGAAATGCCAAATATGATATAGAATCCAAAAAATATATATATACTGTCAAATCTAAAGTGTAATTACTATTTAATAAGAAGAATGCTGCTATCTAAATGAACAATTCCACAAGCAGTACCTATGAATAACCATTGTAAGAATAAACCTTTGTATAAACCTCTGTAATAAGTAACTGCTTGCAAAACTGCACAAAAAGAAAAAAAAATGAAAAAAAATATTCACTAATGCTCAACTAGAAAAACTTTTAAGTTTAACACCATTGTAAATTAAGTGCCAGCAAAATACCCAGCAGATGCAACAAACGGTACAAATGTACAAAAATAAAATTTAATTTTAAATGACAAGCCTAGAAAAGTAAATTGTAAAATTTAGAAAGTATAAAACCGAGTAGTCCCAAAATATCAATCATCAAGACATATTCAAACATGGCGTGTGTAAATCGTGGAAAATCGTTGAAAGCCTCTCTTGTAATAATTGTGTTTGTGTAGCCGGTAAAAGACACGTTGAATGAATGACACCGATAAAAGTGGAAAAACAGGAGTAAAATGCATATGCACAAGAAATAATACCTTATGTGAACTATATCGGCATTCCCCACCGATATATGGACCGGCCATATACAATATGCAAATACCAATTCACATAACGTTAAAATTACCCGCAATTTCATCCAATTATAACTATAATCCAGGAAAATTTCTATTTTTATTTTTAAACAAACTGAAATTCTACGAAAATGCAAAGTGTCCGAAAATTATGCTAATAAACTTTAACTAGAATAACGTAAAAGTAAGAAAACGACACCCTAAAATCCTAAACAGGCTGCGATACAGACAATTTGACTAATGTGAATAAAGAAAATTAAAAATGTTCAATAAAAATCTAATCTAATTAAACTTCGCAAAAATCCAACAATATGTGAAATGTATGTAGCTGAAATATCTAATTGAAAATTAAAATACATGTTATCTAATAAAATGTTGATACTGGAAATGATAAAGGCAACAAGATACCATTGACTAACTAAAATAGGTACAAGTTGTGAAAATTGCTCCTTGAAATTGTACAATCTTATGACAACAAAACGTTGAAATTTTTATAAAAAAAAAAAAAAAATGTTAGCTAACTGGAATTAAAACGTCTGAAAAGTTAAAATTTTACAAACAGTGGAAATCATTGGCAATGTTACGTTCGTGGTCGTACATCAATGACAAGCAATAAACCTACCTTATGTTTAACTTTGAATGGAATTTCACAACTGTTATTAATCAAAGATATGCAAATAAAACAACATAAAACTAACTATACTAAATATATATATCATACAATACAAATAAAATTATGGCATAAAAAATTCTTTTAAGTTGAAATCGTAAACTAGTTCTTCTGCCCATATTTTCATAGGCACAAAAAAAACTTGGATATCATAGTATAATAATAAGAAAATGCAAACATATAAAATATTATTGAAAGTTTTTAGAAACAGAAAATTGAAATCTTTGATACTGAAATTCTTCATAAGCTAAAATCTGACCTGCACTTTCTTTATTTCATTTTATTGCATCTAACCTGCAAATTTCTTTACTATCTTTCTGTATAAGATCGACACTAATATTAGCATTTAAAGCAGTGGTTCCCAACGTGGGACGTACGCTCCATAGGGGGGCAATATGACTTTTCAAGGGGGCAATTTCAGATTTCTTATTAAGAAATTTTCTATCATTTTTTCTTCTTTTTTTTCTAACGAAAGTGGTGTCGTAATCTAAAAATAGAAATAATAGATGAAGAAAATTTATAATAACTGAATAAAAATTAATTTTCGAAACTGCTCCATTTAAAAGTTTAAAATACACTGACACCGGAATAATTATGTGAATTTATTATTTAGATATTTTGACGCCTTTTATAAATTAAAAAATCATTTTAATTTTTCTGGTTTTAATATTATTACAGTAAACTACACATCTTTTTTTCACTATTTATTTTTTTTAAAAAATTGTACGTCCACTCATAGTGCAATATGCCACCAGAAAGAACTTTTACATGGGAAATTTTGTATGGTATATCTAAAATTGACAATTTGCACATGTTCAATCTAAAAAATGTTTTTAATTATCTAAAAGAGGTACTACTTTTATGAAATTAATATAAATCCCTGTGTGCATCACGGTAGGAAATGCGTAGAAATTAAACTTCTTATGGCTCTTCTGCAGGCCACATACAAAATATATAAAAATGCCTCATGACATCTGGATTTTAAAATTTAAAATCAGAGAAAACATGGTGGCCAAATAATAATAATGCGAATAAGATGCCCGCTATCAAAGAAGTTGTGCCATGAGGGGAAAGAAAAATAGTTACTTAAAATGGATAAAAGCGCGAATCCGAATATGTTACTTTTGAATTATGTTATCCATACAGTCTCGGTGATAAACAAATATCACTTGCTCTTAATGAAGTACTAAAATCCATTATGAAATGCATCAATTCTATCAGATGTAATATAAAATGTCAGAGAGATTTCAAGAAATTTTAGGAAGATAAAAATGTGAACTATTTATCCCTTTAAAATTTGAGGTAAGATCAGATGCCAAAAAACAACAAATATGGCTGAAAACAAAACAATAACAATGCGAGCATCCATGGTCTCATTGCATTCATAGAGTTATGTTAAAAGCATACTTGTAATTTAAAAAATATATGATTTTGATAAATTAAAGAACGTGAAATCACTTATAAGAGTTAATGCTATTTTCGGATCCTTCCACGAAAATAGAAGTTTATTTTAAGTAATAAGATTTATATGATGTAGAAGGTAGGGGGGACATCATGATTTTAGAGATGCTTTGGTGGGGCGCGGCCAAAAAAGGTTGGGAACCACTGATCTAAAGACATGAAAATACCAGAAATCAAATTTCTTGGAAAATGATAATCATAAGAAAATAATTCCACATAAAATACATTTAATTTTATATTCTGAAAGCACCATATATCTACACTATATATATAAAATCCTAATGAAACGAATATATGAAACGGCTAAAATGTATATCGATTCTTTGAATCGACTGATTAAACAACTGATTATGTTTCACTGCGATTTCTACTAAAATATGGAATACTTTGCGATAAAATTAACACAAAAAATCAATATTGATCCGCAGATTTCAAAACTGGTATTAGAATTTTTAAATTCGAATTAGTTTTCGAAATATTAATTTTTTTTCTAATTTTAAATACATTTTTCTAATGATGGCAACTCAAATTTTAATCATAACATATATATATATATATTTTTATAATTCAGAAAAGTTTACTATTTTAAATTAATTTGGCGACCAGTTTGGACTCCTTTAAATCTATGCTAAGAACAATGCATTTTGTATTTCGTTATCATTTTCTTTAAAACAAAACTTTCATTTAAAAATGAAACATGTAAATTGATGGCTTTCACTTCTTTCTTTTTTTAAAAAAGCAAAACGAAAGGAGCAATATTAGGCACAGATCTCATATACGCACCGGGGTACCTAATTGGCGCAAAAAGGGCATTATTTTGATTGACATGGCTATTGTCGTTTATTAAATAATAAATGTTTATTTACTTTTTTTTATTATTATTTATATAAATTATTTTGTTATATAGTTATTAATTATTTTTTTGCTATTTCCTGTTGAAAATAATAGAAAATAATTAAAAAATACGGTACAACGTAGTTATTCCGTCAGCCAATTTCGCAAATTATATAAATCGCCAAACCACTCGCCAAATTGTACAGATTGACAAAATTTTATTTTAAATAACGAAAGAACAAATAAATTAGTATAACATTAATAAATGTAAAAATAAAACGTCGAAATAAAATTCACCTGATGACGTAAACATGTGTAACTTGCTAAAAGTCAAGTGAATGTGACAGTTTCGATCAACCGTTATTGGCATCTAATCTTATTTTTGGTCGACGGGATAACTAAGTAGTACAAAAAATACATATGTAACTGGTATTCGAAAACGAGTATTTCGCCAAATTTTCGTAAAAAAAAAATCATGCCAAACTTGCGGTGCGTATATGACATCTGGCGAAATATTAAATTATGTAACAAACCATGACATTTAATTTCAACTTCAAATCAATGTTTTAATTTACCACTCGAAGAATAAAAAAATTCTAGCTGGCGAGTTGCAAAAAAGATATTGGCGAGATTTAAACCAGGCTTTTTTTTTCTTTTGGCACAGATGTTATATACGGCCCCATATTGGAGCGATTTTTTTCTGAAGCGCGCCAATGTCATATAGGCAAGGGGTACTTAACTGGCGCCAAAGTATCGTTATTTTGCTTGATGTGGTAAGCCGGATGTTGTTGTTTATGCTGTTGATGCGTACCCCAAATTGCCGTTGGAAAAAAAATCGCGCCAATATGAGGCGTATATGACATTTGTGCAAAACCTTGATATGAAAGGCGAAGGGGTCAGACCGTATTTGTTTATGGCTTTTGATGACTTGAACTATTATAATATAGATGTAATAATGGAGATAGAATAATATTTGGCGAGTTATCACCTGTGCCTGGATAACATTAAAGTATCAAAATGGCACCTAGAGTATAAAAAACGAAAAATTAAAAAATTAATCAGGGAAGTTCTTTACATAATAAACGGTATACCAAATTCGGGGCAAATCGAATAATTCTGCATGAAAAACCATTTATCTGAACTAAGGGGAAGGGGGTGGACTAACCCCCCCCCCCCTTTATCCTTAACCAATGAACCCCCAAAACTAATCAGGGAAGTTCCTTAACATAATAAACCGGTATTCCAAATTCGGAGGAAATCGAATAATTCTGCATGAAAAACACATTTATCTGAATTAAGGGGGGGGGGGGACTAACCCCCCTTTTCCCCCTTTATCCTTAACCAATGAACACCCTAAACTAATCAGGGAGGTTCCTTAACATAATAAACCGGTATACTAAATTCGGAGCAAATCGTATAATTCTGCATGAAAAACCCATTTATCTGAATTAAGGGGGGTGGACTAACCTCCCTTTTCCCCCTTTATCCTTAGCCAATGAACCCCCAAAACTATTCAGGGAAGTTCCTTAACATAATAAACCGGTATACCAAATTAGGAGGAAATCGAATAATTAATTCTGCTTGAAAAACCTATTTATCTGAATTAAGGAAAGGTGGCCTAACCCCCCTATTAACCCTTTATCCTTAACCAATGATCACACAAAACTAATCGGGGAGGTTCCTTAACATAATAAACCGGTATACCAAATTCGGTGCAAATCGAATAATTCTGCATGAAAAACCCATTTATCTGAATTAAGGTGGGGAGGGGTGTGTGTGGACTAACCCCACTTTTCCCCCTTTATCCTTAACCAATGAACCCCCAAAACTAATCAGGGAAGTTCCTTAACATAATAAACCGGTATACCAAATTCGGAGCAAATCGAATAATTCTGCATGAAAAACCCATTTATCTGAATTAAGGGGGGGGGACTAATACCCCTTTTCCCCCTTTAACCTTAACCAATGAACCCCAAAAACTAATCAGGGAAGCGCCTTATCAAAATGAACCTGGAAAAAAAAATTGAAGCAAATCAGATATTTCTATCAAAAGTTATCGCGTCATCAAACAGAATCGGCGGGCACATAAGCTCTCAGGCTTTGATAGCCTGTGAGCATTTCATATGAAATACTACCTATTACATTCTCCCCTGTGTTGGAATTTCTGCAGATCTACACCGATCATGACCTCTAGAACCCAAAACCACCCTCAGTAAAAATCTTTATCTATCTATCTATATATATATATATATATATATCGCTTTCTTCTGGATACGATAACTTCCACAATTCTGCACAAATCTCTTCCAAACTGATACATAAAATCAAGGGGTATAAAATCTCGGTCAAGTTCGTTAATGGGCAAAATCGGACCAAGGGGATCTTAATAGGGTGGGGTTTTATGAAAACCGAAAAAAACCCACAAATTCTTAATTTTTGTACATATCAAATCAATTAAAATTTTTTATTACTTCTAAAAATGGGGCCAAATATTGATGTATCATAAATTTTTGATAAAATTAAAAATGAACTCAAAGGGCCCAAAAATAGGGTTTTTGGGAGAAAAAAAAATCATAACTTCTTCTCCAGATATCAAATCCAATTAATTTATTATAAATCTCCTTAATATTATCTACAACTTTTATATTCACAAGTGTTTGATAGGACCAATTCCTACCTCAAAAAAAAAAAATTAAAAACGAAAACAAAAAGGAGGGTTGGAGAAGAAAAAAATTCATAACTCCGTCAATTCACAAGAAATAAAATCCTCATGAATTTATCATATATCTTCTTAATATTGTCTACATTTATATAGACAAGTTTTTGTTAGGACCAATTCTTACAGCAAAAACAAATTAAAAATACATAGCGGTTGAAGAAAAAAATCATCTTATTAAGGGTGCATTCAAATCCAAATTGCTTATTTTCTTATTCATTTTTAAATTCATTTTTGCTCTCAGACGCATCCAATTGGTAGATTCTCTTATTCAGAAACTATATAATGTACCGTAATGATCGATTTTTTGATAGAGGTAGAATATATTTCAAAAAATGATGTCAAAGTGGACATTTTGAACAGAATTTCTTGAAGCGATTGTGTTAGAAACGAAAAATATTGTTCTACTGAGAAAATAATTGTTTATAATCAAGTTTTTATTAATTGAACGAAAAATAAAAACATAGTTCGCTTATAAATGTCTTCAAAAATCACGTCAGCAAGTTTCCTATTTTTTCTATTAAAAATGAATCTGAAAATATGCCAGAATATTTCCAGTTGTTGAGCATGGAAAAGTATCTTTTTGAATACCGCCTTAACGTGATTCTGATAAAACCAGCTATTATATAAAAATGAAATAAAAACTCGTCAAAAGCGACCAGATAAAATCATTACAGTGGGTTTATCTCTAATCATGATTTAGTTTTTGTTGGTGAAATTAGTATACTTAACTTCGAAATCTACCTCCGCCTGTAGGCCGGGCCGGCAGGGATTTTTATCCTTGTTGTATGTCTGATTTGCTATGTCATTTTGTAAAAGTTTTTTTTAATCATCCTGTAAATTTGATTTACACTATAAATATTGTTTAATAAAATGGCTATATGTTTCTTGCTAATATTAGTAAGATAATTACAAAATTTAAACATCTCTACGTTAGTGCAATAAATTATGTAGTATATTTTTAAATATTCTGCATTCAAAAATGAGTAGGAAACATATTGATTTTAAACATATTCATTGAAAACTGTTGATTTCATCAAATATATTTCCATTCTTGCAATGGATTAGTGACGTAAATTGGAAATATGGAATTTTCATTTTATATTAATTTACAATACTGCTGTATATCTCAGTTTATATCATACATCCAATACTTCAGGTTCTTGAAAGTTCTCGAAAGAATTTTCCATATCAAGTTTCAAATCTTATAAAAATCGAATTCCCTATCAATCTCTAACTTCTGTCAGAGAACGAATTTTCGATAACAGATTAATGGGATTCACGCTATAAAAGTATTTCCTACTTCTTTTTTACGGTTCTTTTTTTCAGTATGCATTAATATACAAAGTATAGAATTAAGCTTTACTTCTATCTTTCCATAAATAGTTATTAATTTACCATAATAAAAATGATGTTTCTCTTGTGAAAGAAAAAATTTGTTTTATTTACTTGGTATATTGAATATATTGCTGCATAATGAAACTCATATTGTTAAAGCCTGAATTATGACTTCTTGGCAATAAAACCAATAGTGACTACTTCAAAATTAGAAACTTTTTATAACAAAATGTTTGTCTTTATGATTTCCATTTTCCTGAAATACTAACAATATGAAATGAAAGACTGATATGTTTCGACTTCTATCGGTTTTCCCGTTTAACCCTTTATCTACTGAGGGTACTTATAAGTACCATTAAAATAACTTGTTATAAAATTCACTTAATACATATATTAGTTGTAATACAGTTTAGAATGAGTTATAGATACATAGATACATTACTTTATCTTGTTCCAAAAACATTATTGGTTACACAAACCAAAAATATTTTTAAAAGATGATTTCTTTTGCCTTTGCATCTTTTCAGCTTTCTTGGCGTTGGTGCGGGGGGGGGGGGGGGGGGTCAATTCGGAAATATTTCTATATTTATATTGTACGAACATTATATTTGTACATTTCCTAATTCTAAAAATGCTGAGAAAAATATTTAAAATAAAAGATTTGAATTGGGTTATAAATATTGCACAAAATCCTTAAAAATTCAAATTTAATGAATCCTTCTAAATCCTTCTATCCTTCTAAAATCCTTCTAAAATTTATTAAATGATTATGTAAATCTTCTAATGTAGTTTAAGCAATTCACGAAAAAGGTTCTAGAAGATAAAATTTTCATGAATTCATAATTCAGTACATAAACGGTTAATGAAATTCGATATAGGAGAATTAAAATGCAAAAGTTGTTAATAATTGTGTTTGATGTTGTCTTATTCCCCCTCACCGATTCACCGAGACGGTATAGTGACTATTTAATGATGGACAAATTTTTAACTTTAATTAGTATCATAATTTGGTACTTTTCACAGGATTAATATTTCTGTATAAATAGAGTGGGTGCTAAGAGAAAAAAGTGATGCAGATATGCATCACTATGCATTTAAAGGGAGAAAAGTTACTTCTAAAAATAATTCTACCTCATAAATTAACAGAAATCACTTATTAACATTAACTAAAATCAGTATAGCTGCGTTACTGTAAAGCAAATATTTATACAATAACAGGTGTTGCCAAACTTTAATGCTACACGACCCACTTTAAAGTTTAAAAATGTTTAATGTAGTGACACGCTTTAATATTCAGGTATGAAAAACATTTTGTTTGTAATCAATCATAAAGAAAATTTTCGAACAAGGCATGCACGCGACAACAATAACAGGTAATGCGAGACTGGAATAATTTAAAAATAAAACGCCAGTTTTTTTATGCAAAGAAAAAATATTTTTAAATAAATTTATTATAAATAGAAAACATAAAAGTCTATACAATTTAAAACTTTTCATTGCACCAAAGAGAAAGTCTACCTCAGACAGAAAGTCTATGATCCTTTACAAATAAACGTAACTATTCAAATTTATTATATTGTCTCTGGTATAATATATTATTTATACCAATTGATAATTTTAGTCAAAAATTGAGTAAAAATAACATAAGTATAGTAAGACAGACTTGAATACATTTTAAATTAAATTTAAAAAAAAGTTTTTTAAAAAATACTAAAAACATTAAAAATACATTTAGTATACGTTTCGCCAATCAACAGCAAGGCCTCATCAGTACAGATTAACCATTTTAAAACAAACAACAAGACAAATCATGTACAGTTAAAGTTAAAGGTTTTTTTTTCAGAAACGGACTATAATCACCAGGAATGAAACAAGCTTCGTTCAATGTCGGCAATCATATCGAGTAGACCAGCCTTCTAGGAATAATCTATCATGATAACGACATCTACCATGCTCCTAGAAGGCTGGTTTACTCAGATATGATAGCCGACATTGGATAAAGTCTGTTCCATTGCTGGTGAATATAGACCGTTTCTCAAAAAATATCTTTAACTTTAACCGTACTTGATTTCGGTTCTTGTTAATACTTTCCAACAAAGTTGAAAAGTGCTTACGCATTCGGTTGTCTGTCCATGTGGCCGTCTGTTCGTCTGTACGTTTGTCCACGCTCTACCTTATGTAAATATACTCGGTTTTCATGGAGTTCATAAACATTAGTTAGGATCATCAAGGCATGTTTTGTATTGTATATAAAGTATATAGGACCAATAGTTCATTTACAGGGGCACTCAAAAAAATTCCATTATATTATGGTGTATGGGCAAAAATCGTTTGTAGAGTATTTTAATAAGATTACGCTATTTCAAAAATATTGAAACTGATATAAATCACTGAATTTCACTACAAGATAATTACGATAGAATAGGGCATTCAAATAATTACTGGAAGTGCGTTTTAAAATTCGGTATGCGCTTTTAAATTTACCTAATGTTTTGCATGTTACTCGTTGCTCCAAGAATTCCGATAATTTTCCGATTGTAAATCGGAACAGCTGATATTGAGCTTTCAAATGTATTATGAGTTTCCATATGGTTTAATTAGACATAATATTTTAACTTTTTAAACGGTGAAAATTTGTCACATTATTCTGAATGTGTTGGAAAGCGTTTCATAATCTTCGCTTGATGCATGATTTTTTCTTTCTTGTTTGTTTTACAATCGATAATTGTTCTGATGAGGCATTGCAATTGCTTGGTGAAACGTATGCTAAATGTATTTTTTTTCTTTACTCTTATATAAATTTTATATTAAAATGTTTTCAAATCTGTCTTATTTTATTTTTATTTAGTTTGTTAAAAATTTCAAATTCAGATGTTAAATTTTTTCTATATTTCAAAAACAGAGTAACTTTTAAATTTCTTAGGAGCCATAAAATAAAAATCTCCAAATTATTTTAATAAAAAAGTGAGGCTTCTTTCTTTAACTTTTTTTCGTTTAATATTAATAGAAAATTTCATTGACTCATCCCTTATTTCACGCTGAATATCCGTTTTAGTATAATTAGATCTTGTTGCAGAAAAAAAAAAAAAAGACTCTTTCAAATCTTACTTAACAGAAAAACAAAATTACCCTTAACAAATTTATCATTAATCTAATTTTCCTGAAGATTGGAAAAAGTAAAAAATAAAGAAGAGGTGAAACTTAAATAATTTAATTCCTCCGTTAATTTAAACACTTTGCATATTTTATTTTTAACATGATTCTTGAAAAGTTGAACGAATAGTAAATTTTCTTCTTAATTAAAAGAGCATTTTTTTAAACAGAAGCAAAGTAGAATTTTATTAAAAGAAACTAGATTGTTAAAGTTTATTGCTAGTCTTAAATTTTGAATACAGCTTGTGCATTAATAGATGAACCTGATTTGTGAATTGTTATTTTATCAGCAGATTTCAACTCTTTTTCAAAAATATGTAATTCTCAAAATATGTAATATAAAATAAATCAGTAAAACATGTATTAGTGTATGTTTATATCATAGTGAATGCATTAACATAAAATGCAATTCCCTAATGTCTATTCATATTTTCATTTTATACGACTGTAAAAAACGTTTTCAAAGGCTATTTTGGATTCGTATCATTTTCTGAAACAAATACGGGTGAATAGGTAAACAATTGCAGATTTCTAAAGATTTCAATAAAAGCTTCTTTTTATTATTTTTCTTTTTATATGGAAAAAAAAGAAAAAGAAATTCTAGCTGTAATATTTCTTTATTGGTTAAAATATTTTGATACTTTTTCAATACAAATACTTTAGTAGATAAAACTAAGTGTTTTTCTTTTGTCATCACAAGCACACAGACTAAAAAAGGAAAACTGTTCTAATTTCTTCAATAAATTATATAGATAGAAGTATACTTTTTATTGTAAATTATCTGTTTTCAACAGAAATTGTAAGGCCTCATAATCATTTATTAATAAAACATTTTAAACTATCATACTCTTAATGCAACATTTTATTTTACATGGCGTTTTTCTTCATTTGGTTTAAGTAATTTTAGTTTTACAACTTTTAAAAATGGAAACATTAACTCTATACGTCATACATAAAATATTAAGAAAATTAACTCTACTTAATAATTAACGTTCCTAGATTACGTTGTATGACCTATCGGATTAATTTGGGTAAATATGATGTGATAATTTGAGTACAAATTGCTTTTTTATTTTATAATACCAAACATTGTTTTTTAAATATTTTCTATAATCATATTTTTATATCACATTTCTCGTTGTTTCAGTGTGAAAAAGTTTTATATCATTAAGGTTACTCTCTCTAAAAGAAGCATTTTAACCGGTATGTCTTTATAAACCCTTGCGCGGAAGCATCAACTTCAAAAAAACATTGTTGCAAAACTATTTGATCTATAACTTTCTAATTCCATCATGTTTACATAATTTGATTTAATACTTTAACGGTATATAGCAATAATATATATATATATAATTGCAGTAGTGTACAATTGCAGTTATTAGCAGACAAAGTAATTTGATAATACTGTCTAAATTGTATAACCAAACGTATAAATTAATACTCTTGTTCTTTTCGAGACATATCTCGAACGTATGAAATGTCACTATTACACCAATGTCTCCTATACCACATCATGTGCAATTGTTGACATATGAGCTCAAAATTACTTTAAAGGTGTCGAGAAGGGCTTATCAGTGCATGCTGGTTATTACAGGTTTATAGGCCTTATAAAGTTTCATCAATAAACCTCTAAAATATATTATTTATTTCTTAAGCATATTTTGAATGTTTCTATAATGGAATATAATGTAATAAATTACTAATATTAATTCCGTTGACAAAATTGATTTGGCTACCTTCTTTTTCCAAAAGCTTTTTGTTCAAAAACTTGCTGCTGTAGGCTTTAGAATATTTAGCTTATTGGGAAATCCAATTATTTCACATTTGTTAAATATGCATCACTAAATTTATTATCTGAAATAGGAAATGTATAATTTATATGGAATTTCCCTCTTGAAAATTTTCTACTACGTCTATCACGAAGGGAAATTGCTATTCAATAGTTTACAAAATTTTCTTTAAGTCTATTTAAACAATCAGATAAATTTAAAGTAGTAGGTAACTTGTTTGTTAAATGAATCCATTATGATAAAACACTCATTTACGTATTCGTTTCATGGAAGCATAATACGATGCTACTCGAAATATAAATATAATGCTTTCAGAAAATTCATCCAGAGTATTATAATCATAGCGTATTAAAGATTAAGGCAACGCACTTTGTGCAATAATTAGTTCATGAGCATGAAGTATATTGATTAAGCAATCTGAGGTATGCGAGAACAGCACCAAGAGAAACCATTAAATGAAACGCTTATGGGAAGTGAAATTGCAAATTTAAGTTGCAATTCAGCAGAATTGAAAGTTGCTAACTGTTACCTTATTTAGGAAAATAACGATTAAACATGATCCAGCTAAAAGTGAGATTGCTTTGAAAGATCTAATTACCATAAAGAGAAGGCCGACAAAGATTTTTTTGCAACTATAATTGTTTGTTAGATTTATAAACTGCATTCAACGAATATATCCAGTTGTTGTTTTTGAGGTGGATATTTTTGAATAGCACACGAATTAATTTTACTAAATATCGAAACACTTTTAAAGAAATATATAAAGGATTATCGTTTCAAAAATTATTCTAAGAAAGGTCTATATTTCGTCTGGATGTCTTTTATATTCTTTACATATTTTTTGTGACGAATATATTATACTTGCATTTTCTTATATTTATAAAAATATTTTACACAAAAAGTAGAGATCGCACAAATATATCAATGTATACCAATCTCTTATCTATCAAAAAATAATATAATTATTTAAAATATGTAAAAAAAAAATGTTTTTTATAACATAGACAACTATCAGTTGAGGAAAATAAACTGCATATAAGTAAAAAAAGCTAAAATATTAAATTTCAGAGTCAAATGTTTTCTGTCAAAATAATTTTCTTTTCACTGATTGGTTTTTATTCTATTTTCCATGCATAATAAAATCTTAAACGAAACAAAAAGTATAACTAGTAGGAATGGCAGTTTAAACATAATTACCATACAAGAGAAAAAATGGTAAAAACATCATAACTAAATTTTCAAATCGCATAGGGCATTATATGCTTTAATGATTCAAAGTAAATAATGACATCTTCCGGTTTCATTTCTAAAGCGTTACTTTAAAAAAACTTCTGAATTTTAAAATTCTCCATACCAAAACATAATATTATTCCATCCAATATGATAATATGCTGAATTGAAATTTGCGCAAAATTTCAGTTTCACATTTTATTTACTTGAAAATTTAATTTAATCTTCTTTAATATAAAATTATAGTTTTCATGAAAAATGCTGTAGTTTGCAAATGTGGAATTTATGTGATTGAATTTTCAATAAAATATATAAATTAATCATTACCTTTAAAAAACTACGTACAAATTTCCAAATTTTTTATATGTCATTTATCTTTTAATTTTCAGAGCTCTTCAAATTAAAGTGTTTAGAAAATTGTGAAAAGACAACTCCTCGATATAACGCCTCTGTATTTACAGAATACACAGTTCAAACAGTGGTAAAATGACTGATGCTATAAAACAATTATTAATTTTACGTTAGCTATTTGGTTTCTAAAAACCCTTGTTGCTGCTATAGTCGCAAGTGTTTTGTTCATGGTTTTATCTACATTTCTACGTGCCTGACAGTTTATTCATTTGATTTTACAAATTTTATTTATTTGATGCTATAAAACAATTATCAATTTTATGTTAGCCATTTGGGTCCTAAAAGCCCTTGTTGCTGCTATAGCCGCGAGTGTTTCGTTGATGGTTTTATCTACATGTCTACGTGCCTGACAGTTTATTTGTTTGAAAATTTCATGTCAAATTGAAGATTCAATAAAATATGAAAGTTAGTCATTACCTTTAAAAAACTACATTAAAAAAATTAAAATTTCATCTATCTCTTAATTTTCAAAGGGATTCAAATTAAAGTATTTTTGTTTAGAAAAATGTGAAGGCACAGCTCATGGACATAACACTCCTATGTTTGTACACTGAAAGTACAGTAGAACCCCGCTAATCCGAACTAATTGGGACCGGTGCCAATTCTGATTACAAAAAATTTGGATTACCCGAAATTGTGATAAAAATAGAAAAGAAAAAGATGTGTGTTATAACAAATGTTAGTTATAAGTACTCAGTAGTATAGTAAACATCCTGTAATCCGTCACGACTTTCGGAAAAAAGTAGTATTCTTGTTTAATCACTCTCGGTGTTTGTAATATTCCAATGTAACTTCAGAATGAGAAATTGCATAACAACCTATTACAAACGGTTCAAAATCGTGAATCTATAAATAGCTCAATCACCACGTCAACGAGGTGTGAAGAAAAAAACATTTCTGTAGATAATTTGCGAAATCAAACTGTTGAAAGGAAAAATAAATTTTTATCATCTGAATTAAATACTTTTTGCATTTTAGAAAATAATTTTATAGTGGCTGGCAAACATACAGATATTCGAGATTTTTTTAAGATGGCTTCTATGAACAGGCCTACAGTACACGTTTTCATTTTATATTCGTGTACATATGTTCTACTTTTACATTATTAAGTATTTCTTTTATTTTTTTTTTTTTTTTTTTTTTTTTTTTTTAAATCTGTTCAAGTATAATTTTCGAAAATAAAATTGGTTCGGATTAACAGGAATTTCGGATCAGGGGGGTGGGGGGGGGGGTTCGGATTAGCTGGGTTCTATACATTTAAAAACAATGAGAAAAAGACTGATTCTCATTTATTTATTTTATATTATCCATTAATATTCTAGAAACATTTGTTGCTGCTATAGTCACGAGTGTTTGTTTGATTGTTTTATCCAAATTTCGGTGTGATTGAGAGTTTGTGTTAGTATGGTGAGAACTGTAAAATTTTTCATTACACGCCATTTGACAGTAGAGTAGTTTTATATGCATTATATCGTCGGTACCACGTCAAACTAACCAATGTGAAAAAAAGCGGGCTACTTTTTTCAAATTCAGATTTCTTGATTGGCACCACTTTTTTGAAATGGTAAAATTCCCTTCTTTTCGCCTTAATCAATATGTCATTGAATAATATTGCTGCTCATATTATGACAAGAATAGAGAGTTAAATTATGTTTATGTAACCGTTTTCTATAAAAACGATGAAATGACAGGACGGTTAAAATTTTAACTTTCAATATTCTGAAGATGAAGAATTCTCAACGAAGATAGAACACAATTACAAATTTAAAATATATTTTCACAGAAATAAATATTTTACAGGCAGGGATTTAACCTAGATAAAAAAAAAAAAAGGAAATGCCAGTTGAATGTATGTTCAAAAATTAAACGTATGGCTTCAAAAAACGACATCTAATGTATTGTAAAATATGGTATATTTTATTATTCAAGAAAACAGAAATATTTCTGAAAATATATTATTCAGAAATATAAAATATTCCTACAAAATTTTCTGAACATCATGCAGCTATTTTAGTGCATGTTTAGTGGGTGGTAATAATAGGTCTGCAGAAACTGTACTTATGCGTAAATATTTAAAATATGAACGCTTATTTTTGTGGCCCAAGAATTACGAAGAATTTTGAAAGCCAGTCTGTATTGCAATATTTTATAGAAAGGGGCTATAAATATTCTTAGAAGTATTATAGTCCCATATAAATTTTCAAAGGATAGCTATATAATGCCAATAAAAATCATTTTTGAAGCATGGCATTTTTCTTTGTCCCGTATGAGATGAATGTCATAATAATCTCGAAAGCCGTGTAATTTACATTTCTTTGAAAAAAAATTGTTTGAACGATAAATATTTAAATGGCATTTAATATGTGGGCAATTACAACGAGCGTTTCTTGTTATTTGTTTGTAATGGAATATTTTTTTGTAAAATAAATATTATGTTCATTATATATACGTTCATTAATGCCTATTTTTGCTTATAATCGTCATGTCTTAATTTTTAATGCTTCATTTTTATATATGACGTATAATGTAAAGCTGTAAATATTGATTAATTTCATCCTGCCAGCAGAGCGCGTTATAATTCGAAATATACGAATTTTTTAAATAAAAAGACGGGATTTAAAATCACGGTCGTAAAAAAGAAATTTCGATAATCCCATGGAGTGGGACCTGGCAGTGGTCCTTTGTTTCCTCAAGAAATATACTTACTATGTCACTGCTGATAACATACATATATATATATATATATATATTGATTTTTTTATGACTACAGCAAGAGGACTGTAAGGAATCTAAAACTTTAAAATCAGCACCAGGGACATGGGACGGTAGGATAAGGTGCCCTATCATCGTCCCCCAGTCACTTTTAGGCCCTTGGAAGTTGTAATTTTCAGTGAAAATCTACCAAATTTGGATTTTAGATATACTAACTATCCACGCACATAGAAATATAGGTAAATATCGTACAAAAAAAATTTAACAATGCGAAAAATTGTTTTTCAAAAGTATCTAAAAAATGCAAAGGAAAAAAAATTATCCCAATTTCGTCCCCCCAAAAAATCCAATACGCCGAGGCTTGACTTATAACTAAATCAAAATTTATTTCTAAATGAGTAAGTAATTTAATTTACATTAAAGTAAGACACAAAGAAATGTACTAATTATCAGTGAAAGAATAACATAAGGAAGCATTATCCATCCAAACATGAGGGAAAAAATTGAAAAAAAGTCATGAAAAAGCATTCCTAATTTCGTCCCCGGGACAAAAATAAGAACTGCAAGGGGAACGAAATTGGGACCACGCTACTTCGCAATATGACGGAGCTTCAGTCCCCGTAAGATGAACTGAGCGTCCTGAAACTCACTGTATGCTGCTGTCAGCATCTTACCATCGTAAAATACATGCAATGAATAAGAAATAAATACTTACAGTACGGTAAATAACGTTCTTCAAACGACGTAATAAGAACTCAGGTCTTCTAAAAATAGGAAATTCGCCGTCTTTAATTTATGTATGCGTCTTGGCGAACGAAACTTTCAATGCTGACCCCTTTTACCTTCCGTCCCCTGTGCCTTGCGTCATAAGTGGTGCCACTTTCGCAGAAGCGGAGAAGTTAAAGGGGACGAAATTAGGAGAAGGGGCGAAATATGGGCACTTTACCCTTATTGCCGCATTTCAAGAATTTGAAATAAATGTGAATTGCAATACATATAAAAATTCATAAAAATTATCTGCATAGTTTTAAAAATTAAATTGGAACCATGTGCATCATTTTGTTGAACCATCCACTGAAAGAATTGCAAAGATTTGAAAATTTATAAGCTTTTTTAGTAAAAATAAAAGTAAATTTTAAATAGAATCCATAAAACGGAAAACTCTATTTTATATTACTGGAGAATATATTTAGTTTAAAATATGAATTTCCTAATAAAGCACAGAAATACGTTTTTAATTTCCCCTTGTGTATTTAAAATAATTCGGATTTTAATTTTTGGAGTTTAGTATTAAAAATTTAAAAGCCGAACCATTATAAAATCACTCATGCGATCGTGTGTTCGCCTCTTCGTCTATCGCAACCGTTTTTCTCGAAAACTGTGGAACGCGGAAGTACAAACTTGGCAGAGTTATAAAGATATTATTAGCCTGTAGGAAAAAAATAGAGGGTCTAATTAAATTCTCTCTTTTTGTGTATCTTGTGTAGTATCGTGATAAAGATCTCTTAACACCGAACTCAAAAACATATTTGTTTTGATTTTAGGTATTATATTTTCAGAGATATCGTTGAAAATGAGCTGCAAAAACATATCCGTCCCCCCCCCCCCCCTCCCACACACACACACATTTATTGGAACTAAAATTATGTGGTAGTAGGAAAAAATTAGGGCTACTAGTATTTTATTTAAATCTTGTAGGAAAACTATAGTTATTATCCAATAGGTCAGATAATTTAATTTGTGAGAAAATCGCATTTCCCTGTTACACAAGAATTTTACTTTGTGGATGCTCAGCGGGTAGTTGGTGAGCGCTCGAAATACTTATCTACTCAGAAACATCCAAGGGTCGTTGATAACGATTTTCGAAAAATATTGCTGGTAATTAGCCGTGGTACTAATTAGGAACCTATTTAGCAAAACCCGGCGCAGACTAAAAACAGCGTTGAAGCTTCAACCTTCCTTCGGAGCGCACTTGGCACTATGCCCAGTTTAAATTTAGTACAAGGTCTTTATTTAGGCAAGGTTAATCATAGACATAAATAGTCAAAGTTTTTCATCCCAAATGAATTCTATTATTTAAGGTGTTTATTGAAACGTAATTCACAGAATTATTCAAAGATATTAAGCGTCTATAGTAGTTTTAAGACAACAACATATCTTATATATCTTATATATCAGACATATCTTATAGTATAAGATATTAAAAGTCTATGGTAGTTTTAAGAAAGGAACCGCTTATAAATCAATGTGTAATTCAATTGAAATGAAATAAAACTTTTCGATTAAAGTCACATCAACAATCATGCCTGAAACAATCATTGTTTTATGTTTAAAAATGAGTCAAAATGTTTTGCGTTGTTGCGCGATTTTTTTTTATTTTTTTTTTCGTCAAAATACGATTGACGGATGTTTTCTCCTGAGCAACTATGCGACCTCTTTCCGAAGCGGGTTCGGCACTCGGCCAAGATTAAACTTTGTACAAAGATTTGTTGAAAATTTATTGTACGGAAACCTTTGTACGCAAGTAAAACTCTCACTTGACCGAGTGTTTCGTAATTATTAGAATTATTCATAACTTTTTTATATGTATTTGCAAGTCATCAAATTTTAGATAAGAGAGAAAATGCGATTTAACGCGAGGTTAAGCATGTAACAAACGAGAAAGATACTTGAAACTTTGTGAGTCTTATGGAGCTTTTAACATTTTATTTTGTATTCTTTAAGAGATTTTAAAAGTTAAAAAAATCATGATTGAACTTAATAAGCTTCTTTTATGAAAATATAGTTACAATGAATTCAGTTTTATATTTACTTAAACAGTATAAGGGACATATGATTTTAACTTAAGAAGCGCATGAAATCAATACCTGATTGCTGTATTACGGATTGTTTTATGAATTTTAATTATCTTTTAATAATTCGTACCAATTTTTGTTGGTTTCTTTGATAGTTTTTTTTAAACAAACAAAAGAATCAAACTAAGTTAATGCTTACTAAAAGTGATGAAAATATAGTACTTAGAACGCAAATAAATTCCTTTATTTATTCAGACTGACATGTTTCATCGCTCGTCGACATCCACAAGATTTTTAACAATACAGATAGTTTCGCAAAATTTTTTTAATTGAAAATTGGTAAACAAAAATGTAGCAGTCTCATGTATAATGAAATCAAGAGCCATAATAACAAGTTGGAAATTGCACGTCGAACGTGGCAAATCAGGTGCGTTCGTACTATAACTAGTTTTTATAATTATTTTTTACACTGCATATGGTACTGAATGTATATTTTAGAGCACTCAATAAGCGCATATCAATTTCATTCTGTTCGAAAAGCTCTAACATCATTAAAATGCACTTGAAATATTTTTTTTTCATTGTCCGTAATGTAACGGAAAACTTTTGATGCTCCCTGTAATTAAACTATACATCCTATTTTCATCACATTTGAAATGACTCGACACAATTATGAAAAAATTATATTTTAAATTTCAAACGATTCGGTTGGGTAGTTTTTGCGCTATTGTATGCGGGCGGACGGGCAGACAGACAGACTGAATGACGACTATAGGTGCTACGTATTTATATTACTAACGAACCTAAAATGTACCTATATTTGTGAACTTGAATTATTTTATACTATTGTTTCTTATTCTGTAGAGCATCTCTTTCCGAGTTTTAATTGAGCTTCAATGGCGGATGAATCATTGTATCTATTCTTACTGAGTAAAAAGATATCTCTTGATTTTCGGATAATGAATGGCAAATAAAATCTTAAGGGATAAATTATTCTACTAATTTTTAAATCAATATGTAAAGGCTCTTTTTTCTATAGTCCGGCCAGATCTATAGTTTTCTTGTTGTATTTGATATCTGCCATATGTATGATGAATATGCACTGCACACGAATAAATAATGATATTTATTTGCCTTGTAAGCGTATTTTTCTCACTTTTAGTACGTATTAACTTAGTTTGATGTTTTTTGTGATTTTTCATTCATATATAAATAAAAGAAGAAATGTTTAAAATATTTAAAAGTTATTAATATGACACATCCTTTATGCATATAATATTAACGATATAATTTTAAGAATCTTCAAGAATTTATTTGAATAAGACGTAAATATAAATTTCATTCTCAGAAAGTATATTCATAACTTCTATTTTTATTATCATTATACTGCCATTCTTTGAAGTCTTATGCGAGAATATAAATTCTTTGCGAATACTTATATCTCTGCAGAAAATAATAGTTTGGCTTTATCAAAATTTTACGGCTTTAAAAATTCCAATAAAAATTCTTTCATATGGCACAAAGATAAAAGTTCATGCGTCAAAAACTATATTCAAAACTATTGTTTCATTTGACAGAATGATAGCATCTATTCAATTTGTCTTGCAAATGCAATAGTTTCATAAATATTTATATCTCTATGTATAAAGTATAACATTTTTCAAACCATTATATGGCGCTCTTTAATAATGTCGCAGTAACAATTTAACCTTTTATAACATGTTTAAATTTCATTCTATTCTTATGAATACCGAAATAATTTAAGTGAGTAATTATGTGTTTTTTTTCTGATTTCTTCGATTTTGGTTTGTACATTTTAATATTTATGTAGGTTTTAAATAAAAGCTTTATATTGTTAAAAGATGTACGTTATAAAGCACAATTGTTAAATGTATTAAGTTGTTTTATTTAGTGGTCATTTGATTTTATAAGTGGTAATAATTTTACATAAATTGTAAAGATAAATATATTATTACATTAAAGGAAAACATGGTTAAATTGTGAATTTTAGAGATCTTAAAAAGCTTAAGAAAAGTTAGAATGATTAGCAAAGAAATTATACAAAAGCTGAATAAATCTGATCCAACCGAATTAAACAGAATGAAAAAAAATGCATATTTCAATGAGTAATAATCAAGAATTGCAAATCACATGTGAAGCACTGATTATGAAACATTTTCTGGCATTTCCTTAATATTTCGCATAACACATTTGATAACTAGATTTCAGAATCTACCGTCCATAGCTCGAGAAATACTGGAATTCTTATGTGCCATTTTGTATCTATAGATTTTTTATATTCTACACAATATGTTAATACTTAACTTAGTTAGAAAAAGTTGAGAAGAGTTGAGAATTAACCTTTAGAATTTTTTGCATATAGGTGAAAATGTACTGAAATTCTTTTGTACAGTTTTTTATACGCATCACATATTAGACAAGAATTTAATTCAGGCAAAAAACAACTAAAATTACACTTTCCATATACTTTAATACATCCATTTCATAGCATGGCCGTCTAAGAATTTATTTATATACTACAAAAATCTATCAGTACACTAAATATAGTCCAGATTGAATATGCATAACTCAATTAAAAACCACTTAAAAGCAATTCACACCCAAACTCAAGGAATGGTTAAAATATTGTGTATCCCTATATATGATCTATAGAAATTATACACACTACGTTGCATGGAAAAATTTAATTTAAGCTTAAAAGAGTTTACAACTGAAAACGCATTTACAGCAATTATCACTAGTAGACAGTACTGTAAAAGATATAAATTGTATGTCCTTGTAAAAGAACGACAAATGATTTGCACATTATATTCTACATCAAGCACATTCTAGTGAATCATGTGAGTACAAATTACATTTAAATTAGTGTGACATAATTAAAATAAATTGCAAAGAGATTTTCATTATACACCATTATGGAACTGAATTCTTTTGTGTGACTGTAAATGAATGACAAATCCTTTGCATTTTATATTCTACCATATTATGCTTTAATGAATTTCAGAAATCCATGTCTATTTCTTTATGTCTGTAATAGAGTAACAACATTGAAGTACACCGGAAACGATTTTCACCCATAAATCATAATGCAGCGGAATCTTTGCATCGCATATGTTTCAGATCGGGTGCGAACTTTTGAGTGATTAATACAATAAATAAATTTAGAAATTCGGAAATTGATTAACTTTAGCATTTATTTCTTTGAAAGTTCTCTGTTATTTCTAAAAATACAGAATTGTTGAAATACTCTTGAATGATAAATTAAATACATTTCAATTATCATAAATTATAAAAAATCCTAGAAGTATATTTTTCAGTGAAAGTTTAAAACAATAACATGTGAGACTGAAAATTATTTTGATTAAACAGTACATGTGAACCAGTAAAAATTCACGGTACTAATCTCAAGTTCCTTGACCAAGGACAAACTGTATACATGACACGTTTTAGAGAATTTCAATTGGTTTGCTACGATATGCGTTAAACTTTTCCAAAATTATTACCAAATAAATATTTTGTTATGTCATTTAATATAAATGTGTTGAAATTTTGAATTTCAAAATTGTCCAATGGTAACAATTCTTTGATTTGTTAAAAGAGTTTTTCTTCAAAATATGTTATTCCTTTCAAAAATTATAAGCATACAAAACGCTTGAATAAGCTAAAGTAAATAAAATATAATCCAATATTATCTGTGTTATACAGAACAAACGTGCCCGTGCGTAACACTGATGTTATTTTGACGGTGGCAAAAACAGACAACCAAATATAACTCTCAATGCATTTTTTAAAACTCCTAAATATCGCACATTTTCAATTTTCATATCGTCGAATATCACAAAAATGTACTTTAAAAATGCAATTTGTTTGAAAAATGTATCGTAATTTCTCAGAAAACTGCGTTGCTATTTACTTAATTTTTTAATGTTTTTAGAATAATTTTCAAACATTGTTATTTTTAAAATCTATGTCTTTCACATGCAGACGATTAAGAAAGATAAATCCGTTTGGACGAAAAATAATCTAAATACCTTAGCATTTGAGCAATAGCTCATATTCCATACAAAAATTGAAACATTCATCAATCAGTAAAGAAAACAATAAGATATAAATAGAACACATGTAATCGAACTTAAAAAAGGTCGAAGCATAGCAAGAGAAAAGCATGATTGTAAATAGTGATTTTTGGCGATTTCTTTGAATGTTAATTCTTGGCGTGAGTCCAATTTTAAAATTGTATTTGAATAAGTTATTGCTATTTTCCATATAAATACATTTTTTTTTGTTGTTGTTGTCAGCGAGTATTCTAAAAAATAATATAAGGAGTCTCAGGACTCTTAAAGCTTTAACATTTTCGAAATTTCAATTTGTTTAGATGACAGACTCCTATCTTTTCTGAACATTTTGATATAATTATTTCCTTGAAATTCCCATTAGAACAGAAGCTATGGCTTTTAGAATTATACGTGTTTCCGAAATTTTGAAGTCATTTTTCATCAAATGACGTTTTTGGGCATAACGCGCACGACATCTCAAAAACTTCTAAATATTTTTCCATGAAATTTTCAAAACATATGTTTCGTGTTAGTCTGTGTAAATTGAACCTAAAATTTCCTTGTTATTGTTCAAAAAATATTTTTTTAGGTGCTTGTACTTTTGAAATTTTCTAGATTTTGCATTAGCTAATAAAACTTTGTATTAAAAATATAAAAATGCTTTAAATACAAATTTATTTAGGTTCAGGATAATTATTGTGATCTTAAGTATAAGTATGCACCAAAATTCTTATTCTAGTTGCAAAATTTATTTTTAATCCTGCGTGTAATCTGACATGCAGGATTAAATGAAAGAAAATATCTTATACCTTTCATCCTAATGAAAATTGTATTTAAATCATATACTTTTTAAGATATTAAATTTTGAACGTGGTCTATTTTTTTTTTTTTTCCAATTTTAAGAGTCCCGAGACCCCTTAAATGTTAAAGATCTGTTAGTTATCAATTAAAAATAACAGTTTTCACACATATTCTGTAACCTGAAAAGCCGGCGTTTATACAATTGTATTATTAAAAACACATATCACAACCCAAAATATAGTAACATCCGCATACAATATTCTAGCTTTGTTTCACCATATGCATTTTTAAAAAACTGCTTGCATTCATTTCTTCGCTTTGGAATTACAACATCCATTTCACGCTTACATGAGTAAAAATCCATGTCGTAAACTGTGAGCTATTGAATATTGTAACTTTAAATCACCCGTGAAATATTTCCATTTTCCGTTTCAAAAATTCAATTTCTATACTGATGATTTATCATTTCCTTTAATCTCCCGTTATGAAAATTTATCATATGCTTCAGTTTAATTCTATACAGTATATCTGTGGAATTTTCATAATTCGTCACAGCTCACGATTCCCACAATAAAGGCTTTGTATGACAATTAATGCAAAGTATTGAACTGTAAACGTGACTTCATTTAAATATTAAATTATTTCATTCGTCTATATTTCGAGTATTATTGCTTACGATTCATTTTAACATGCTAGTATTTTAGACATATATTCTTATTAGAATTACAATTATTGTTTATTTCACACTTGCTTTGTATAAAATTATACTTTGTAAAATTTCAACAGTAAATATGAATTTGAAATTTTACCGCATTCCATTAAGTAAAAATTGCAAGGAACATTACTAAGGGATTATCAAAATAAATTAATTTAATTTTTATATCCATTTTCTCCATTCTTTCATTGGAATTAAAAGTTTTTAGAAAGATGCTTTAATTGGAGTTTTTTAGTACTTAAAATTTTTAATGAAATATTTATTCAATATCGGCGAAGGACAATTAAGATTATACTTGGGGCAATGAACATAAGTAGATAAAACCAAGTTATTAGCATCAGAACTTTTTTACTTATAGCAGTCTAATTTCGATAGCATTCAGAATACCACCATCAGTGTAATGAATGATGGAATTTTGTTCATATATATGAAATGGAAGCGGATTCCAGGGATAGGTTTATTAATCAATAGAATTACAGCTAAGCTATTGGAATAGTCTCTGTAATTTCCCATAATTCTACGTTCTAATAACGTTGTTTTATCTACTTTAATTTCTTCAATATTATTAAGATATCATTATTCAGCTGTTGCATAAAACTGCTTTGCGATAACTTTTGCCACAATTAGATGTTGTAATGGTAAAGTAGGGCATATTTTATAGTATACATTTTCACATTTCTGAAGTGAATTTTTATAAAATAAATCTTTAAAAAAAATAAATTAATGAGTACGAGAGTTCAATTAATAACACATTTCAGTATCTACAAAAAGTATTTTTTAATAAAGTAGAAGTTTAATACATAAGCCCTTTATGCTGTATACTCAAATGTGAAAACAAAACAATATGTTGCTATTTAACGTATATTTTATTTCGAAATTTTAAAAGAAGATACAAAAATTAAAATCTCAAACATAAAAATTATACTAGACATTTCAGTTTCTCTCTACAACCATCCTCAGAGGTTATAAGAAGTCATATTATATGACTTCGATAATGTAACATGCAAATAATTTTTTGATGATTTGTATTTTAGAATATTAACTACTGCGAATGGTTTTAGATAAACCGAAGCGTTGAGTATAATTTTAATTTTTGTTATTTTAATTTTTTAATTTTTCCTTAAAATCTCGAAATAAATTGTAAGTTGGATAGCATTTTATTGTTTTGTTTTCACAAGAAAACGTTTGTTTTTACTTATTTTATGATCTCAGAATGATGAAAAAAATGTACGAGTAAATGATACCGAAATATCATGATAAGCTACATCGAGGGACGTTGCGATTTGTAAATTTAAAATTCTTCCTACTTAAGTTTTTATGTTTATCTCCTATCGATTAGTTAATGCTGTTCTCAAATCCAAAGAAGCTACTTTCTGAAGCAGATTTAATTCATTTTGTTCGGAAACGCATGAAATTGGAGATGTTGTTCTTCAAAAACTATGTAATCTAAAAACGTTTTTTTCAGATTCAGAGGGGGTAGAATGGGATGAGGATCACTGTATTGGTTATGGAGAAGAATATAACACCACCACCAAAAAGGATTACTGGATACAATGCATAAGATGCCAGAAGTGGTTCCATGAAATGTGTACGAACTATCAAGATCTTTGCTAAAAATGTGGTAAAAGTTTACGAAAAGTGAAGAGTTGAAATTATACTTCAAATTTTGTTTATTAAAATTTTATTCCCTTATTTTCCATAATATAATTGCATCTTTACAAATTTATATATGTTTTCCATCATTAAGTACATGAAATGCGTTATTTTTTGCTATTTTAACTTCATTTTTAGGTAGCTTTCTTTACAAAAAGCTACCTATTGCAGCCGTTCGGAGGAAAGCGATTTCAAAAAATTTTTGGTATATTTTCATCGATCATGACCCCCAGACCCCGAAACCACCCTCCGTTCAAAATTGATATATATATATATATATATATATATATCAATATATATATATATATATATATATATATATATCTGACCTATGTCACACTGTAACTCTCGTATTTATGAACCGATTTGGATGTAATTCGGTGTGTACATAGTACATACCAATGTCTCGACCGAGTTCGTTGGCCAGCTTCATCCGCCATTTTGTTTCAAAATGGCGGCCATTTAAAATTTTTTTTAAAATTTAAAATTTGAAATGTGGTACCAAAAAATTAAAAATGGAAAAATATTTTTTTCTTATGTATTTGACCTTTATACAAAGACTCCGTAGCAGTTTTTATTTCGTCTATATCTTAAAAAATGGCTGAGTTATAGCATTTTGAATTTCTAGCGAAGCTGACATTTTGAAACGTCCTGAATTTTGTCACGCGATAAAAGGCGTATTTATGAACCGATTTGGATGTAACTTCGTTTATACATAGTACAGACCAATGTCTCGAACGAGTTCGTTGGCCAGCTTCATCCGCCATCTTGTTTAAAAATCGCGGCCATTTAAAAATTTAAGAAAAAATTAAATTTGAAATGTGGTAGCAAAAAATTTAAAATTGAAAAAATATTTTTTTCTTATGTGTTTGACCTTGATAAAAAGATTCGGGAGCAGTTTTTGTTTCGTCTATATCTTAAAAAATGGCTGAGTTATAGCATTTTGAATTTCTAGCGTGGCTGACATTTTGAAACGTCCTGATTTTTGACACGTGATAACAGACGTATTTATGAACCGATTTGGATGTACCTTGGTGTGTACATAGTACATACAAATAACTAAACCGAGTTCGTTGACCAGCTTCATTCGCCATCTTGTTTCAAAATGGTGACCATTTAAAAAAAATTTTTAAAAATAAATTTTAAATAAGATACCAAAAATTTTAAAAATGAAAAAGATTTTTTTTTGTATGTGTTTGACCTTAATACAAAAATTCCGGAACAGGTTTTGTTTCGTCTACAACTAAAAAAATGGCTGAGTTATAACATTTTGAATTTCTATTGCGGCTGACATTTTAAAACGACCTGATTTTTGTCACGCGATAACAGGCGTATTTATGAACCGATTTGAATGTAACTTGGTCTGTACATAGTACATACCAATGTCTCGACCGAGTTCGTTGGCCAGCTTCATTCGCCATCTTGTTTCAAAAGGGTTGCCATTTAAATAAAATGTAATTTAAAATTTAAAATGAGGTATTAAAAAATTGGAAAATGAAAAAGATTTTTTTTATGTGTTTGGCCTTGATACAAAGATTCTGGAGCAGTTTTTGTTTCTGAAAATTTGTTCTTTTGTTTATATCTTAAAAAGTGGTTGAATTATGGCACTTTGAATTTCTATCATGGCTAACACTTTGAAACGATCTTGTATTTGTAACGCGATACCACACTTATTCGCCTATTTCGATGGAAGAAGGCATGTTGATAGTATACATCAATATCTCGACCAAGTTCGCTGGCCAGCTTCATCAGCCATCTTGTTTCAAAATGGCGGCCATTAAATTAAAAAAAAATTATATTTAAAGTGAGGTGCAAAAAAAAAATTAGAAATTGAAAAGGGTTTCTTTCTTAAGTATTTGACCTTGATATAAGGATTCAGGAGCATTTTTTGTTTGTCTTTATCTTAAAAAATGGCTCAGATATAGCAGTTTCAATTTCTAATGTGGGTGACATTTTGAAAAATCTGATTTTTTGCCTGCGACAGCACTCGTATATATCAACCGATTCCGATATGAGTGAGCATGTGCACAGCAATTACTAAGGTCTCGACCAAGTTCACTGGTTAGCCTCATCTACCATGTTGTCTTAAAATGGCAGGCACTTTAAGAAATCGCCGAATTTGACAGCCAAATATAAGTGACTTTAAATAAAAGCAGATTGGATAAAGCTGACTAATTTCGCGAAATTCTCATTCATAATGATTTAGTATTGATAAAAATTAGTATTGAATCTCCTACATTCGGTTTCCACTTAATTGAGCTTCGTGTGTTTGAATAATATAAGTTGGCTTTTTAAAAATAAGGAATATGAAAGCTACCTCTTCCTCCCGGCACTGGCCGGAAGGACTTTTTCTTTCTTGTATTGGATGGCGATCTCTCTTCTTCTTGAGGGAGAGATGACAATCTGCCACTTTAATTTCAATTATTTTTCCCACTTTTCTTTCTCGATATTTCATTATTTTTTGACCAAAATATGATGAGTATATGCATAAGGATTTTAAATATGCATAAAAATTTCTTGTATTTGCATTCTAAGAATTTTTATTTCAATCTTTAAAAACTATGATTATCTATCCTAGAGTTACCCTATATATAGTTTTAAAATTTAGAGTTACTAGGGGGCTCTGCCCCCTACGAGCTACGCTCGTCAACCCCCGTTCCGACACCGCAGACTCTAACAGCACGATAATTTGATCGGCTTTAAAAAGATTTCGGAAGATTGAATTATAATTTGAATCTGAGAATTATAATCTGACGTAATTTTCACCAAACTTGTCTTTTTCTTTTTAATATTCACGTAAAAATACTTTTGTTAGAAATGAAATATTATGATCATCTTAAAATATCAAATAAATGTCTCGAGCAATTTTTAAATTTAAACTGTTTTGCAATATTATTTTTTGTTCATTTTATATAATAAGTGCAATGTGACGTAAATTCTCCTATTTAAGACTTCTAACGCATGTTTATGAATTTATTATTTTACAATATTCTGTCTCTTTTAAAATTCACGTGTAATTATAATTTTTATGGCGTAATTTTCAATGAGTTCCTGCTTTTTATATTTTCTATTTATAATAGTCACGTGTAAAATAAATTTTTAATTTGAAGTAAACATTATTGTTTGCGCTGTTTATACAACTGGCAACAGTTTAAATTAATAACATTTTATAAAATTTGTGAAAAATATCTCTCGAAATGCTGAAAATTTGAATTGAAATTGAAATAAAACCTCAAAAAATGAGTCAAATAAGAAAAATAAATACAATCTGCACACCGGGAACTTATAACGTATAAAATGATATAAAAATGATTAAATTCTCATGTATAGTTTTTAATCCAATAAAAAATTTTTAATGGAACGATTTTGTCCAACTTTAGCATTAAATATCTCTTTAAATAATTCTTCTATTTGAAAACTGCCTACATCAGCGTGTTTATCAAACATTTCTCTATAATACCACCGATTTTCATATTTTTGTATGCAACAGTTTTTTTAATATTAACGATGAAAGGCCATGCTTAAGCATTCAAATTGGATGTGGATCTACCCGGAATATCTACGCAGATTTTCATTGGTCCATTTCCAAATCAAAACTTATTTTTATATATAGAAGGATAACTGCCTTGAAAAAAAAAATTTATTTATTTATTTAAAAATTAATATTCAAGTAAACATACACATCAGCAAATGTTTCATTTATAAATATCTAAATAAAGATTATGTCCTTTTTTTAGTAGTGTTTAATACTTCAAAGTAATATTCATCATTCTTGTTTGTATTTTTATTGTATCAGCAAAGTCAATAATAAAATATATATAGAAGAATATCATAATGCTCTGAATATTTATAGTCTTTCTTTCTTGTCTATGACTTTTCATATGGATGATTAAACGTCATATTTTGGTATTGTCCTTCTAATAATTTGGCTTTTTATAGCTTATGGGGCCCTCTGAATTGTACTGTATTTAGTAAATAAGAAATCGTTCGTTGTTTACGATGAGCGTTTTCCCGTAGATCATAAATTTCAAAATAAAGGCCTTATACTTTTTCTATGTAGCAATCTTTAATAAACATAAAAAGAACATATTTCAAAAATAACAATTTCAAGAAAGGACTTTTCATAAAATTTTATGCTTTAACAATGAATGATTTATAATTCAATATCTTTCTGTATTTTGAGAAAAAGCTATTTATTACCGAATTTATAATTTGAAATTTGAAAATAGACATTTGATGTGCCCCAGCCCAATCTTAAACATTATTTCAGAGAGGTGAGTAACTGCACAAATTGTAAGCATATTATTTAGAACTACATTTCGTTAAAAGCTGATTAACCAAATCATTTGATATATGGGGTATTCTCACAATATTTTGACTTTTGGGAAAAAAAAAATCTGGCGAAATTAAACTTGCTAAAACAACATTTTAATCTGATAGACCAATGCCTTAATGATTCAAAATAAAGAAAAAATGGTCAGCAGCGAAAAATATTTTATTTAACTGCGGTTTAAGTTAAGTTGCGAGTTTAATTTTCTTTACCACTTTACCCCTATAACTTTTTATTTTCTTCTAAATTTTCACTTATAATGAATTTGCATAGTACCCACAGGACATTCAAATAAGAAATATCAAAAATGTAGTACTTTTAATACGGAATTTTTGTGTAACATTGTCTTAAAGGGGTGTTAAAGAACGGACGGTAAGGTAAGAAAAGGGGATGGTATAGGAAAAAAGGGACGAAATGGGACGAAAAATGACGGTAAGGATGGAACGGTAAAAAAAATTACCACCTATTTTTAGGAAAATCATGTTAAGACTAAGTGATAGCCACAATGTTCATTCATTTTTAGAAACAGTTGTTAACATTGGATTATTTTTTTTTTTTTAAATTTACCTCGAAAAGTGCAGGAATAAACCATAATATAAGTTTAGCAGCTGTATAAGTTTAGCAAGATGGACGGTAAGGATGAAAAACCCAGGGACAGACTTCAAAAAATAATATCAACCGTAAAAATGTGTGCAGGTTAATTTTTGCTACATATTTATATAAAACAATTGTACCAGTTTCGGAAAAAAATTACATCGAATTACTTTTATTGAAACAATTTTATACAGACAGCTCCAAACTTAAAAATCAGCATCAGGGACACGGGATGTTAGATGAGTTTTCCTGGTATTTGGTCCCCCAATATCGTCCAAAACTTATTTATCTCGTTGATATTGTTATGTAATCATGCAATGGGATGTTCCCCAGTATATGAAATTAAAAAAAAAAAAAACACAAAAAAGTGTACTAAAATAAAAGTTATTATTCAAGGACATGAAAGTCAAAAGAATATGAGAATGTCCCATATGAACAAGTGATGAGAAATGTGTAAATAACTCATAATCGAGCATAAAACTATCGCTTTAGATTTCTTTTATTTAAATAGTAAAAGTATCTCTTTTGAATGCATATAAAAATAATTTTAAATCGAAAATATGTTTAGAAAAAACCAGGGACATAAAGGTCCCAAGTTTTTTTCTAAACATATCCCTTCACAGGACCCATCCCAATGCTTTTCATTGTAAAAAAAGATTCTTCACAAAATTCCTTGATTTAAAACAGGACCTTTCACAAAAAGTTTCACCATAAAGCAGGACTTTTCACAAAATCCTTTGTCTTAAATATAAATTTTTCATAAAACTTTTCAACGCTAAACTGAAATTTTCACAAAGTTAATCCCAATTAAATAAAATATTGTCTTAACCAAACACCTCTAGTTATCAAATAACCTACTATTTAGTATTTTTACTACACATATACGAGATATTATTAAAAGAGATAAACAAGAAACTGCTTATAAAAATAACACTGCACAACAGTGGTTTTGTCCTAGAACTAAAATTAGTTGATTCCAGATCAGTTTTTGGCGCTGATTCCGAATATGCTTTCCATTTATCTCTAGGCAGTCCAGGTTTTGGGAAATTTGTATATTTAAATTTATGCAAATTTAAGCTTTTTTGTGCTATTTCATGCAAATTTTAGATACAATATGTGTCACATCTAATTATGTTTTCTAGATAATGACTACTTGACAATTTGCTTCAGATAAATCTCACGATTTGCAGATTCTTAACATTTATTTATCAGTTATTAAGCCTAATTTGTATATTTTTCAATGGTGTAATGTTTACATCACTATCAACTTTAAAATAGTTGCCACAGAATTGACGCAATATTTTTCTAGACTAGAATTTTATGCTAATTTCAAATCTGCAGTCTGTTTTCTTATGTCATGTCTAGCTTTTGAGTAAGATGAATTTCTACTTTTGCACGGCATTAACACATGTTTGATATAAGAAAGGTGAACAGGGTCAGATTCATATCAGAGACATAAACAAAAATTTATGTAACCGAAAAAAAAAATAAGTAGTAGAGTCTATCCTAACTAGTTGAAATTTATCGTGCAAAGTATCATAAAAAGCTATTTCTGGCTTTTTGACCAAAAACTAAAATTTCACTTTTTCAAAAACTAGACGTGATAGAAGAAAACAGATACAAGATTTGAAATCAGCGTACTCGTGCGGCAGGAATATTTGAACGTCAAGAAACATTATTATAAAAACATGAAAAGTATGCAAATTAGGTATGATATTTCACAATCACATGTCAGTATAATCTCAGAAACAACGTTTTTGTGAAGTAAATTAGGTAGTAATCATAACATAAAACAAAAAACCCTGTCTGATATTGCTTTATACCTTAAATTTGCAAATAATTGGATAAAATGTACTAAATTTGCATAAATTTAAATATGCAAATATCTCTCAAACATGACGTGCTGGAGTAAACCTAAAACTAGATTCGGAATCAGCGTAAAAAACCGCATAAAAAAACTAATTTTTGTTTTAGGACAGAGCAAAAGTTCAAATTTGTTAACCAGTGTAATTATGACTTAAGTTATATAAGACTATAAAAATGAATTGGAATAAGAAATAAAAATAAATTGGCAGTTTCACAAAAAAAGGACGCCGTTAGAAAAATCTAGACAGATCCTCGTAAATAGTGTAACCATTTAATTTTTTGCCAAATAGTTTTTTTCGACGTTTAATTTCAAAGACTTGTAATTTTTTTTACTTTGAATTGACTTTGAAAAAAAATTTAAAGACTTAATTTCAAAGACTTGATTCGGTCGATGTAATTTTGGCTTTAAAACCCGTATGTTCGTAACTTTAACCCTCCGTCTACCAGACGGGTCCATTGGACCCAACAGGTACATACAAAATATTCATTCAAACCAGAAATTTCTTTAAAATAAACTAAGTATATAAACCAGACAAAAATAAGGTAAATAAATAAGTTAAATAGTTTTAAATAAAAATTCTGTTGTAGAACGTTTTATTAAAACTTGAATAAAATTCCCGGTAGATCTAGGGTTAATATGTTATAATAAAGGCTACAACTAACCCTATTTATTTTTATTGTTTACTTACATTAAAGCAATGTGTTCTCGTAGAATGAAAAGATGTATAATTTATAGTCACATTTACTGTTCATTTTATTACCTCTAAATAAATAAAAAATTAACTATTCTCAAATTACTCTACGGATGAGAGAATTTTGGTACAATGTGTATTAACAAAGAAATGTCTTCTTTATATTCTAACTATACCTAAGATATTCCTTTCACAGTAAATTGAAGTATTTTAAATATCTACTTGATATCCGCTCATTAAGAAATAAAAATATAGCGAACTTATAATCATGTCAACATTTTCCGGACGATATTGAAATGAGTTAGCTCAATAAGTATATCTTAACCAATATTTTCTAAACTATATCTATCTATATATATATATATCAATGCATATATATATATATACATATATTCCCCATTTAATTTGCTATTTCTTTTCTTAATATAATGTTTCGTCTGTTTTCCCTTTCTAAATTTCAATAGATTACCATTGAATACCATAGAATACCATAAAGCAGACCTTTCACAAAATCCCTTGTCTTAAATATAGACATTTCATAAAACATTTCCAACGCTAACCTGAAATTTTCACGAATTTAATCCCTTTTAAATAAAGTATTATTTTAACCAAGCGCGTATAGTTATCAAATAACCTACTATCTAGTATTTTTACTGCACATACAGGATATTATTAAAACAGATAAACAAGAAACTGCTTATAAAAATAATTATGACTTAAGTTTACTTAAGACCCTTGTAAGTTTTCTTTTCCGCGTGAATTCATTTGATTTTTTAACTTATTTTATCTTATTTCGAAGGACGCTTTAAAAAAAAAAAAAAAAAAAAAAAAAAAAAAAAAAAAAAAAAATGGGGTGACTTTTTCCACTTTTGCCTGGGTAATTGTATTACGTAAATGTTACGAAGAGTCAGGTCAGTCACAAGACAGAAGAATAGTAGACGAGATGATACCCTCTCCTATCCCCTTGTGAGGGAATTCTGATTTCTTCTGGAGAGGAAATGAGGAACAACAGATTAATGTTGCGTTTAGAAAGGTTAAGTGTTCCCTTTTAGTGTAAAGCAATACAACCTTTCTTTTCCAACCCAGTTTGTGGTTTTTAACAAAAGAACGGGAGATTCAACAATGAAAAGGAGATAAGAAGATTAGATAGAACTTGAAGGAAAATTTCTCTCCTGCAGGATGTCCATCAGTTTCGTCGTAAAGGCATCAAAAATTAAAAACATCGCGTGACCAGAACACAGAGACCGCGAGTAAAATGGTACGTCTATCTGGACCTTAAGATCTGGGGGAATTTGAGACAGTAGCTAACTTATTCTGAGGAGTTTATTTATTTTATCTATAGAGCTTAATTTCATAGGTGGTACCGCTTCACCTTGTACATTTTTTTGTTGTTGTCGTTGCTTTTTTGAAATACGCTTAACGACAAGTTTAATGCAGGAGATTATTAAAATGTGAAACCCTATCTTGTCACCACAATCTGAATATTTAACAAAGAATATTACAATTCAAAATTTATTCAAATGTATTCAGACACGTCAAGTAAAATATTTTAAGCTTTGGCACGCTAGATTTTTTTTAGATTAAATTTATATGCATTTTAAATTTACAAAATCTATTTTAATCTTTCTTTCGCCAAAAGTGTTTCTCATAAACCCTGAATTATTTGTACATTAGAATTTTGTCCAATTTAAATACCCCGCCATTGTCTTCTTCAAAAAGTACAATTTCTTTGCTAATATTTTAACAGTTCTTCTTATTTGCCATATTTATAGCATATTTATATGTATGGGAGCTTGTATAACACTTCAGGGGGTAATAAAAGTCAAAATAATGCATCGTTACAAGCTGTATCTTTACTAGTAATTATTTCAATTGATTCTCTTATGATGGCTTCCTGGTCATTATTTGTACGAAAGATAATTTTCGATTTATTAAAATCTACATTTATAGGACTATCATGCAATATTCATGTAGTATGGATTTATTTGCTGCATAATAGGTGAAAGCTCGTTTTGTTGAAAATTTGAATAACTTTATCTGCCATCTCATCTGGCGTACAACCTTTAAATTACAATGTTTCCTTCAGGACAATTCTCGAATATGCGCAAAGAAAATAAAAGCAACATTTAAATCCTACTGATGACGGCCTTGTAATGGTTGAAAGCGATCTGGGTTTTTCCAATGCATTTTAACACTAGAACGTCCGAAAGGAGTCGATTCGACTCCGACCATATGATTAAATGTCAATTGGAACTAGAAATTCTTTTGCAATACAAGTAAAATTTTAAAAACGCAGGTTTACGTTAAATAAATCACTCAAATACTTTTAAATAAAAATTCTGGTGTAAAATATTTTTCTGAAACTTGAGTAAAACTTCCGGGCGTTCTAGTGTTAATATATTTTTAATTTGTATTTTAAATATCTTTATATTATGTATGCACCTAAAAGTAAATTTTATACAATTATTTGTGCTTTTATATGTATTTTAAGAGTATATACACAGCAAGATAACAAAATAATGCTTAATTTAGTCTGTTAATTTAGCATAATTATCTATTGAACATTTTTTTTTAATAAGATGAAAATGTTTACATGAGAATGAAAGCATCCGAAAAACCGAAATTTTGTCCTGATACCGAGTTGAGAAAACCGGATCATACACTATAACATTTACGAGAAAATGTTTCCGAAAATTACGGGCAGTAAAAGAATTTTTTTTTTTTTTTTTTACAAATACTTCTTTAAATCTTAAAAACCTATTGTTTTCTGACGTTTTAAAAGTGCGTTTTTCGGAATCCTCTGTAACTCGGAAGAAGTTACTATATTTTTGTAAACTTTCGTGCTATTTCTAGAAACATGTCTCTTTTTTAATACGTTGATCGCCACGGTGACTGACACTGAAGCTGAAAAATTTTCAATATTTTAAGTATTTTTTTAAGAAAGTATAATCCTGTAATAAAAAAAAGGTAAGTAAATTTTAAATAAATTTTCAGTAGTTACTTAAAGCAATATATATAGGTTTAGTGTTATATCATATTTTAGACCGTCAGTCATCGTTGAATGACGGAAAGTTCAGTGTTAGTCACCGGTTACTGACGTGACGCTTAACTTGTTAATAGCATAATACAAATTTTCCTCACTAAATCTTTATCAACTATTACTGCACAAATGTCGCGTCAAGTTTTGTCTCTTAATATAAAAATTTAAGCATCAAAATGGACAATTAACACTTTTTAATATAGTGCAAATTTAATTTTCTTTTCGTTTAAAAAAAATGCATTTTGCATTGACGCTTCCATATTATTTCCGTCACAAGTTATAAATAAAACTTTAAATGATTAAATTAACGAAAGACTAATTTTTTGCTCTTCCTTTTTCTGTTTTTTTTTATTTATTTTTTTCAAGTTGCGGACAATTTTAAAAACTGCGCAGGTTAATTATTATTATTATTTTTTTTTTTTTTTTGGTAAGCAAAACCTATTAATTTAAAGTGAATATTCAGCAGAAAATAACAGACAAGTCAAAGTACAGTATTACGTGCTATATTGTGCATGCTAAATTGGCATTAATCAATGGATATATGGATACAACCCCTTATGTTTTTGCTTCATTTTGGGAACAACAGATTTTGAGCTTATTCTATAAGCGATTATTATCAGACTTTTCAAACTATGTTTTTGAGACTTTTACAAAAGTTGCTCTATACATTTAGCTAACATATTATGCGCATTGTATTTTTATTGCATTCGCGCATGCGCAATGAAATATTTTTTAGTAAACCTGCTCATTTTTCATCCAATTATTACTATTTTTTCATTCAGATTGCGAGGTATTGTGTACAATGTTGTTCGTCATATTTTCTGAAAAGACCTTTTTTTTATATTAAGAACTCTGTAAATTATAAGCAAACAGCTTGGCGGAATTTGGGACTGTTTTTATAAAAAACTTAATTTCTCTACGAGTATACATGCTATCCTCTTAAAAATGAGCACAGTATATTACAATAAGCCACTTATAAATAATCTCGAGTTTAAATGCTTTTGCTCCATTAGTTTTTACAGGATTATCCAAAAAACATTCGTTCTTTTTCAATTTTTTGACGGTCCCCTATGGGGTTTCGGGAAAAAATCTTCGCGGTAATATATGACCTATACTATAATGTTTACACACCTGCAATTTCAGATTAATTCATCGTGTATTTTTTTTTTTTTTTTTTTTTTTTTTTTTTGGATATTTAACAAAACGTCAAAAATCGCAAGTGACCGTCACCTTTGGCCATATAGTGTACAACCATAACAGCATTTTACAGCTGCAGCTCAGAAATATGTGCATGTCAAGCATGTTGACATAAAACAGCATTCTTGCACGGAGACCACAACGAAGATAACTAATGGCACAGCAGAAGGGTATTAGGTAGCTTTCTTTACAAAAAGCTACCTATTGCAGCCGTTCGGAGGAAAGCGATTTCAAAAAATTTTGGTATATTTTCATCGATCATGACCCCCAGACCCCGAAACCACCCTCCGTTCAAAATTGATATATATATGTATATATATAAATATATATATATATATATATATATATATATATATATATACCAATATATATATATATCTGACCTATGTCACACTGTAACTCTCGTATTTATGAGCCGATTTGGATGTAATTCGGTGTGTACATAGTACATACCAATGTCTCGACCGAGTTCGTTAGCCAGCTTCATCCGCCATTTTGTTTCAAAATGGCGGTCATTTAAAAATTTTAAATTTAAAATGTGGTACCAAAAAATTTAAAATAGAAAAATATTTTTTTCTTATGTATTTGACCTTTATACAAAGACTCCGTAGAAGTTTTTGTTTCGTCTATATCTTAAAAAATGGCTGAGTTATAGCATTTTGAATTTCTAGCGAAGCTGACATTTTGAAACGTCCTGAATTTTGTCACGCGATAAAAGGCGTATTTATGAACCGACTTAGATGTAACTTCGTTTATCATGAAAGACGGTAGTATTTCGAGTGACGCAGCCTTAAGCCTAAAATCGTATCGTATCGTATCGTTAAAATCGTATCGTATCGTATCATAGAATTCGTAGATGGCGGAACTCATATATACAGCTAACTCGACATCAAAGAAAATGCGAAAAGCCGCCTTTTAATAACTCAGCAGATATACGTCTTATTGTTCTGAATTTTCTAGAACAGTCTTATATCTGCAGTCTAATCGTATACTGAAATTTTTACATTTCTACGTGCAGTATATTTTGAGATCTAAATAGTCATTTTTAAAGTGAAAACGTTGGTATAATATCGAGGAAGTTCCTAATTTGAAAATCTCGAAAACGGTTCTAACGATTATTTTTAAATTGATACATAATATAAATGTGATTAAGGCGAGGTGAATAACACTTTTCTTTTTTCTGGGAAAACTCTCGTTCGTTAAATAATTCGATTTTTTTTTCTCTCGAAAATGACACGGGCGATTTTTTAAAAATCAAATAAATATGTTTCAGATGAACCAAATAACAATTTACTTGTTTCCAGCAAGACTCTTGTTCGTTTTATAATGCGCATGAAAAATCGGACTATATTTCTTCGCCATTCTATGGAAATTTCACCGAAAATGCATGACACTGTATTCATACACATGCTTTCTTTTTAACCACTTTTGGGGAGAAAAATTTTGTCTTCCCACGGCTGAGTGGTTGAGGGCCATCGTCTACTGATCTTAACATAGGCAGTTCGATACTCGCTGGTGCGTGTGAAGTTTTTTTTTTTAAGTCTGTTAGTTGATCATTATTCTCAGTTCCTTTGTAATTTTTTAATTGCTACTAAGTTAAATAAAATTACAATTATAATGACGCCAATTTGATGATGATTATTTCTTGGCAATTTTTCAACAATAAAAATATTACCATAAATTTTATAAATATATTTAATTTCAATCACTTTACAAAAAATATACATTAATACAGTAAACTCTGTGTAAGGCGGAATCGATCGGGACCAAGAAAATTTTCCGCAATAGACAATATTCCGCCTTAGACAAATTTTACTCTATGTCTATGGATTCGTAGGGACTTGAAATTCTTTCCGAGTTAGACAGATTTCCGTCTTACACAGAGTCCGCCTTACAGAGAGTTTACTGTAATTATTATTTGAATATAAATCACACAATCAGAAACGTAAAAAAATAATTCATTTCAGCTCTTCTTTTTATAATATCATTTTTTATTATTATGACGGTCAATCAATATATAATCACTGACATCCATAATATTATTATTATTATAATTATTATTTTCCTTGCATAAAAGCTATTGTGATGTAATAATTATTTTATAATAAATAATTTAGTTGAAATGTTTTATTTATAAATAACAATGAAGTTTTACATAATAAGCGTATCAGAATTCTGGTGTCGCCATCTTTTGACGCAATTGCGTACCACATTTCAGGGTCGTACTGGCATAACTGAGAGGGCGGTGGCAAAATGGATAAAAAGGGCGCCGATTGCCTTACAAAAGGGCGCAAATGCTTATATATACATACATACACATACTATGTAAATTATGTATAAAAAATCACTTTAAAAATATATACGTGTATATTGCTATAGCGAAAACTTTATTCCTAAAATAATTATGTCACCCAAATTAGTATTTTACACTATAGAAATGTAATATGCACAAAAATAGTTCCCCGCAAGGCATTGCAGTTAAAAAAAAAAAATCTGATGTTAGACCAGTGTTGCCAATTTAGAGGTATTTTTTTCCTCCACACTTTTCTAAGAAAGCTATCTCTGTTTTCGAATTTCGCTCACCTTATCTAATGAGTTAATTCAAACTTTACCCCGAATATTTGAATAAAAATCTCCATACGATTATCTCCAAATGGAAAATAAAATATTAAAATAAAACAAACAAAAACAATTTCGTTGGGTCAAAACTCAAAAGTGCAAAACATTATTTAATACAATTCAATAATATTTTATATAATACAATCTCTAGAATACAAATACTAATTATGGTGTATAAAATTTCAGGAAAGTTATTTTTGTTTAGTTCAAGAGTGACGTCTGTTTTACGTGAATTATTTTTAAAATATGTTTTATTTCTTTATTTTTTCAACATTCAAAAGATATCATAGATTTTTTTTTTTTTAATTGTGGCCATTTTTTTTTTCCATTCTGATCAGAAACAAAATTATGGCCATTTTTTTTTCATCCTGACCAGAAAAAAAAAAAAAATTATGACCATTTTTTTTTTTCCTTTTCTGACCAGAAAATCAGAGTTCTAACTTTTTACGACAGCTCTTTCATCTTCACCTAACACTTCATTTATAACGGTTGTTTCAAAATAATGGATGGCACCAGTCCATCAGTTCAGAAGAAAATGATCCATTCCAAAGGTATAAGTTCGATTGAAGAAAACTATTTAATACTTTGAGCAGAAAGAAGAGGCTACACCTGCAATTTTTATGACACTAATGGAATCCCATAGTTGCCAATGTGTACAGTTTAGTTACCTCTAAAATTTAACATAAATTTTTGCCATATTTAATCGTTGACAATTGTTAGACTTTTTAAACTGAAATTCCGGAAGTGACAGCCGATTGTTCCCTTGCGACGACATTCCTCTGGCTTCAACTCGTAAAACTTGGCTAAAAGTGCTATCTTTGACAACATTTTCTGAATGAATCTTTGCCTTTATAAGAAAATGGGAAACTAATTTCCTGGTATCTGAACAAAATGGGCAAATTTTATATTTTTACGAATATTAATGCAAATTTTTTGTATTTACGAATGAAAATGACTTCGCGAAAGTATCAGAAAAGTAGTTAGTTTGGATTTGGGAATAGCTTTCAATATAAAAAATTCTCATAACGAGGATGTGATCGCCCCCCACCCCAAAAAAGGAAATCCATGACCCCCTCTAAATGATGAGCTGAATCCGTCCTTGGCTTTGTCGAATATTGATTGATTAAAATCTCGGAAACGGAATCGAAAAAAAATCCGCTTTATACAGGATCCTTATGCCATATCATCTTTAGATTCTTCTATGTTTTGTCATACGCCAGACAGAATGATTTTAACAATACCGTGCAAAACACAGATGCGAGAAAAATCGACAAACAAAATCTTTATTTGGCGCCCGGGGCACATGCCCCCTCTGCCCCCCTTAATTTCGGCCCTGCTTTCAAATCAGCAAACTTACAAAGGCTGTGCCCAATAATGGAGTTGTTTCTGTTTTTCAAAGATTTTGTTCTTTTTTACCGCGATTCATGTGTGTACGCAGGGTAGGGGGGGGGGCAGAAAATCTTTGGAAAAGTAATACATTCTTTAAAAGTATTACGCTGAATGTAATTATTTTGAAAAGTAGTATTACTTGAATTTTATTGCATGATAGTTTTGTTTTAAAGGCTTTCATTAAATTTCATTGTAACTGCTGGCTGCTGGCTGAAAATACCAATTATTTTTTATTGCCCACCAGAAACTTTTTAATCGAACTGTCTTTTATATTTTTTGAGAAAAACAAAAGATCTTTCAGAAAAGGCTGCCGAATGTGGCGTTTTGAACCGAATTTCCGGACGCGACAGTGGAGGAAGAGAAAGAAAACTGTTGTCATGAGACAACAATCAATTTTAACTCAAGATGTAATTAATTTAAAGAACAGAATCTATTGTATTGCAAATCACTTCAATAACCAAGCCTGCAAGTCTCATTCTTTTATGTGGAGTTTCGCCGAATATTCGGTTTCATTTTCGTTTTCAGCCCAAAATCCTAGTTTCGGCGAAAATACTGCCGTATATTCGGTATTACTATAACTGCCCCTCCCTAGCCACCCCCAAACGGCACTCCCATCCAAAGAGCCGTACATACTATATATTCACATACAAGGAGATAAATCTAGAAGGTATTACTAATATTGATTAAATTCGTTATTTTTAAATTAAATTATTTTTTAATATATTTTTTATGTTTATAGCACCTTATATTTAATTAATTTTATTTCAATCAAATTATTTTGTTAATTATGTACTGCCGTTTCTACGCAAAACATTATTCAGATAACATGCGTATATGTATGTTTATGTTACTTACTTTGAATTTATTTTTAAAACAATTTCGCTTACGTTTTCAGTCGATACTAGGAATGTAACCGAAATTCAGTTTCTTTCGAACACTATTTTTATGTTTGTAAATCAGCAGAAATTTTCGCATTATTGAACGTTAAAAAAATTTTTTTTTTTTTTTTGAGAACCGCTTTAAGGATTTACATATACATTTATAATCATAACTTATAAATTTCGCAAAATCGAGTTTTTATTTTAGCGGCTTTATCAACGGAATTGAGACTTCTTTATGTGGTCAGAATATGGAATAGACAATTCTATGTAAGTAAAAAAAAATAAAAAAATACAATAAGCATTCTATTATAATTATAACATAAAATTGAAACTAGTTTTTTTTCTCAAAATTGCATTTTTTAATAGATGACCACGGCACGATTACTTTAATAATACTGAATTGTTTTTCACTTCTAATTTTGTCAGCTTTTTCCTTCTATATATAAAAAAAAGTTTCGAATTGGAAATGGACCAATGAAAATCTGCGTAGATATTCCCGGTAGATCGGCATCCAATTTGAATGCTTAAGCATGGCCTTTCTTCGTTAATATTAAAAAAAAACTGTTGCAAACAAAAATATGAAAATCAGTGGTATTACAGAGAAATGTTTGATAAACACGCTGATGCAGACAGTTTTCAAATCAAAGAATTATTTTAAGAGATATTTAATGCCAAAGTTGGAAAAAATCGTTCCATTAAAAAAGTTTTATTGGAGCAAAAACTACATGAGAATTTAATCATTTTTAGATCATTTTATACGTTATAAGTTCCCGGTGTGCAGATTGAATTTATTTTTTTTATTTGACTCATTTTTTGAGGTTTTATTTCTATTTTAAATTCAAATTTTCAGCTTTTCGAGAGATATTTTTTATATATTTTAGAAAATGTTATTAATTTAAACTGTTGCCAATTGTATAAACAGCGAAACAATAATGTTTATTTCAAATTAAAAATTTATTTACACGTGACTATTGTAAACAGAAGTAAAAACTTTAAAATTAGAATTAAATGATCACATGTTAAAAGCAGGAAAATTACGTCCTAAGAACCATATTCACACTTGAATTTTAAAAGAGAAACAAAATGTTAAATAAAAAAAATTATGCGCTAAAACTTGTAAAGGGGAGAAATTACATTATTTAAAATGACCAAAAAATATGGTAAAAACATTTAAATTAAAAAATATATTTGCGCGAGATATTTTGAGATAATCTTTTCAACTATTATCGTGAATTCAAAGACAGCGCAAATATTTCCTTCTAACAACTAAAGTATTTTCACCTGAATATTAATAAGAGAAATAAAACTTTGGTGTAAATTACGTCAGATTTAAAACGATACATTTAAAATGAATTATTTAAAAGAACTATCTTATATCGCTGTTAAAAAATACCGGGAGACAAGGACACTGTTTACTTAATTCATTTTACATTAGCTTATTTTCAAATGTTTAACTAATTTTTTAATTAACGAATAGAAACCCGTTTACAGAAAAATCACTACTGTTTTTTTTCTTTTGTTTTTTTTAAATTCAATATTTTTAAAGCCGATCAAATTAGCGTGCTTTTTGGATTTTGGTGTGCCTGAACGGGGGTTGGCGAGCGTAGCTCGTAGGGGGCAGACCCCCCTAGTTTCTTATATAATTATGCAGTGCATTAAGGATTTTTTTTTTTTTCAATCATCAAAAATCAGCCTTTTTCTACGATAAAAGTTGAATACCCTCTTCAAATAATCAGCATTAAAGAAAAAAAAACAGAGAGAGAGAGAGCTTTTCATAATTTCCACCTTTTGTCTCGTCTAGTCACTAAAATAAGTCATATTTAATTAAAAATTACTGTTTATTTTAATTTCAGGTAAGCCAATTTTAAACTACAATGGTCGTCGCAACTCACACGCAAAAAACACCAACAGCACGTCGTGTCGCGCATGTGTCGTGTGTTAATAAGTATTTCATGGGAAAATATCTCCACATCCGCCGATTTCTATTTTCTCCAGAAAGATAGAGAGCTCCAGAATACGGTATAATAATTTTAAAAAAAGTGTCACACCTGGTATTACTACAGAAACCACTGGGTATCTATAGAACCGATTTGAAATCCCGCCGAAATGGTAATTTGTCTTCTTAGGAATTCCCACGTTAATGACTAACAGCATTGAAAACTGAACCCAAATACATCTGCACTTCTCTTTACTTATATTTATCCATTCTTTTGTAAAAGGACTTTTACAATTTTAGTGGTTTATCTATTTATTTTAATTACATATGTATTTTTCAATTTATATATTCGGGTGGTGTTTGAAGTTTAAAGAGGTTAAGCAGATCCGGTTTTAAAAAAAATAATAACGTTTTTACATATTGGCTTTTTCGGATGCTAAAAATATTATCGAATTTTTAAATAGATATGAAAAATTAACATTTTCTTCTTTCAAAAGCAAAATTTACATAAGTTTCCATTGCAAAATCTTGTGAAGAATTAGTCTTGGCGCCCTTGGCGGTCTAACACTTATATTATCATTGAGAAATTATGGAATGCTCCACTTTAGTAGAACTAAGGGCATCAATTTGTGTGTGTATTTGTGGGGAGTGTGCGTGTGTGGGGGGGAGGGGGGGTTGCTATTACAAAAACACGATACTAAGAGTGTGGTTATTTTTTAAGGCTCATTCAAAAGGGAAAAAAAATCAGACTTTGTTATCGGCTCGGTTAACAGAAACCTCGATTAATCGAAGCTCGGTTAATCCAGGTTCTACTATAATTCAATCTTCCGTAATCTTTTTAAAGCAGATCAAATTAATGGACTTTAGCACGAAGTCACATAGCTGATAACTGCCATGCTTGTTGGCCACCTTTTTTTCAAAAAGTTTGCTTCACCTTATTCAATTAATGAGATATCTCCGATAAAATAAGTCACATTTTCCCGTTCTAAAATACTGGTATCCAAAAATCGTAGCATGTAACTGACACTACAAGTACTCATGGAACTAGACTATTTTAAGTCTGATTTTTATTATAGACTATATAAAATTATTTAAAATATATATTATGATAGGAACTAGCGGGCTTCGTCCGCTATTTACGTTATGGATATAAAAATCATGTTTTTTTTTTTAGGGAAAAAGAAATAAAAACCTATTTGACGATAGGTTTATAAAGACACATTTTGTATTTGTTATATTTCCGGGGATGAGGAGGGGGGGGGGACTATTTTGATTAAATATCGCAATTAGTCTACATGGCAGATATAATTATGATAGACACTAGTGGGCTTCGCCCCTCTATGGCGCCTTATGGGTCCAGCTTCCATAACTCAGAAACCACCTTTCGGACATCAATGCAACAGATTCCAAACGTTATAATTAACTTAATAATCACCCTATATAGCATTAAAGTAAATTTATGAGTACTGCATACTATTTTTTTATCCTAATTTCTGAAGAGAAAAAATTATTTCGGTTCCATTCTTAGGTACTGGTCTGAAAAATTTTGAAAAAGGGGGGAAGGAGGGGACATGAGACTGCTGTTTGTGAAACAACACAACGGGGTCTGGCTTATTCAACTTGGTTTTTGGTGACTTCAATTGGAAGGTGGTTTGTTTAAAAGAATGCGTTCCCTGCCCCATGAAAATTGGAACTATTGGTGCACCATCTATGTAAGGATTTAATAATTATAAATTAACATTTTGGATTTATTAATTTAAGGACAAAGTGTTTTTAAAGGAATATCAAATGAAACCCTCTGTGCGATCAGCGATTATACTTACCCACTTGTTTTTATATACAAACTGCTATAAGGAAAATTGTAATAAAATAGTAAAAATTAAATCTGCATTAAATTCCATAAGTATCTTTTTTTTAATAATTTTATCACTAACCTCAAAAAAGTAATGATATCAATGCAAAAACCCTTGACGGGTTAAAAGTTTCTGACGCAGCAATTTATCTTATGCTCTAAGAATTTTAAATATGGAACTTAAAAATACTGATATCAAATTTTGAGTGACGTTATGCTATTTCTTAAAAAATATACTTGTATTTATTTCATCATTTTATTTTTGTTTTATTTATAATCGCATGTGCAAAAGTTATGTTCAACATGAAAAGCTGCATACAATTTTATTCGCTGTTGCTTTATCATTTACATCTCTCATAAATTCAAAATATGAGTTTTAAAAGATATGATATAAAATTTAAGTGACGCCTTGATGTGACTTTAAAAGGTTTGTTTTAAAATTCAATTTAAATTATTTTTGACTTGGTTAAAATATTTTTTTACATCTACACAATACTTTTAATTTTCCAATTCACTGTTAAATATATCACTTTCATTGAATCTATACTATGCATTGAAATGTATTTATTTCAATAAATTGATTTATCTTTTGTGTCACGCTATTCAAAATTGTGAGTAAGATTTATGTAAATGGTTTATTTGCGTCAAACTATCCTTTTTCATACATTTCATGCAGTTTGGACACAATGACGCAAAGAAACCATTTACATAAATCTTACTCACAATTTTGAATAGCGTGACACAAAAGATAAATCAATTTATTGAAATAAATACATTTCAATGCATAGTATAGATTCAATGAAAGTGATATATTTAACAGTGAATTGGAAAATTAAAAGTATTGTATAGATGTAAAAAAATATTTTAACCAAGTCAAAAATAATTTAAATTGAATTTTAAAACAAACCTTTTAAAGTCACATCAAGGCGTCACTTAAATTTTATATCATATCTTTTAAAACTCATATTTTGAATTTATGAGAGATGTAAATGATAAAGCAACAGCGAATAAAATTGTATGCAGCTTTTCATGTTGAACATAACATGCGATTATAAATAAAACAAAAATAAAATGATGAAATAAATACAAGTATATTTTTTAAGAAATAGCATAACGTCACTCAAAATTTGATATCAGTATTTTTAAGTTCCATATTTAAAATTCTTAGAGCATAAGATAAATTGCTGCGTCAGAAACTTTTAACCCGTCAAGGGTTTTTGCATTGATACATAGTACAGACGAATGTCTCGACCGAGTTCGTTGGCCAGCTTCATCCGCCATTTTGTTTAAAAATGACGGCCATTTAAAATTTTAAGAAAAATTTAAATTTGAAATGTGGTGCCAAAAAATTGAAAATTGAAAAAATATTTTTTCTTATGTGTTTGACCTCGATAAAAAGATTCGGGAGCAGATTTTGTTTCGTCTATATCTTAAAAAATAGCTGAGTTATAGCATTTTGAATTTCTAGCGTGGCTGACATTTTGAAACGTCCCGGTTTTTGTCACGTGATAACGGGCGTATTTATGAATTGATTTGAATGTAACTTGGTCTGTACATAGTACATAACAATGTTTCGACCGAGTTTGTTGGCCAGCTTCATTCGCCATCTTGTTTCAAAAGGGTGCCATTTAAAAATAAGGTAATTTAAAATTTAAAATGAGGTATTAAAAAATTGGAAAATGAAAAAGATTTTTTTTTATGTGTTTGGCCTTGATACAAAGATTCTGGTGCAGTTTCTGTTTCTGGAAATTTGTTCTTTTGTTTATATCTTAAAAAGTGGTTGAATTATAGCACTTTGAATTTCTATCATGGCTAACACTTTGAAACGATCTTGTATTTGTCTCGCGATACCTCACGTATTCGCCTATTTCGATGGAAGAAGGCATGTGGATTGTATACATCAATATCTCGACCAAGTTCGCTGGCCAGCTTCATCAGCCATCTTGTTTCAAAATGGCGGCCATTAAATTAAAAATATATATATTTAAAGTGAGGTGAAAAAAAAATAGAAATTGAAAAAGGTTTCTTTCTTAAGTATTTGACCTTGATATAAGGATTCAGGAGTATTTTTTGTTTGTCTTTATCTTAAAAAATGGCTCAGATATAGCAGTTTCAATTTCTAACGTGGGTGACATTTTGAAAAATCTGATTTTTTGCCTGCGACAGCACTCGTATGTATCAACCGATTCCGATGTGAGTGAGCATGTGCACAGCAATTACTAAGGTCTCGACCAAGTTCACTGGTTAGCCTCATCCACCATGTTGTCTTAAAATGGCAGGCACTTTAAGAAATCGCCGAATTTGGCAGCGAAATATAAGTTACTTTAAATAAAAGCAGCTTGGATAAAGCTGACTAATTTTGCGAAATTCTCATTCATAATGATTTAGTACTGATAAAAATTAGTATTGAATCTCCTACATTCGGTTTCCACTTAATTGAGCTTCGTGTGTTTGAATAATATAAGTTGGCTTTTTTAAAATAAGGAATATGAAAGCTACCTCTTCCTCCCGGCACTGGCCGGAAGGACTTTTTTGAAACTGAGGTTGATCGTGAGAAGAAAGTCTCCACAAGAAAAGCCATATACGGGTTTAAACAAGCTGCACATGTATGGAATCAAAAGCTAGGAGAAGTTTTGCTGAGATTTTCATGACATAAGCCTTATATATTAATTCTTTTACGGATAAATCTTAGTCTAAACTACGAAAAAATGAGTTTTAATAAGCTTAAACATTTTTTTCAGTCGTTAATCTTTGGCAACCGTAGGTATCACCAGTACTATTTATCACTGATCAGCACTACGATTACGGAATATTTCTACGCTATGGAAAATGTAAGTCCTTTTGTAAGAACTTTCGATTGCTCTGCTGCTGATTTAAAACAGATTGCATGTTTAATTTTTCCGTAGACAGTATTGTCTTTCGAATTATGTATGAAATATGATAACGCTCGAAAACGTAGATTTTTCGTAGTCGCCTATGAGTCAAATACAATTTAGATAAAACAAGATTTGTGTAATCGATTCGAATGCGAAAAAATAATTAGATAAATACTGACTTCATGAAAGTTCATTTTGAAAGATTAAAAAAAAAATATCTTAACGCTAATATGATGTACTGTCATTCACAATCGCGTTGAAAACTGTTGAGCTTTGATTTCATAATCTATATACAAAAAAACACTTACGAAAGTATAATATTTGTGCAAAAAACGCAAAATAAATTAATTGATAGCGTTTGTTATCATACCTTCTGTAAATTATAAATTATATTTTTATGTACAAAGGAATAATAAAAATTTGTTTTTATTAAAATGCAGCATGCATGATGTAGAAATAAAGATGAAAATTTTTCCTTTACTCAAATACATTATGAATGTATAATAAAATGACCGAGCTTGGCTCGGTCTACCTGTCATTTTACAAATATATAAAGAAAAACTCGTCTTATTGTTTGTGAAAGTAAATTTTATCTACATTATTCCTACAATGTTACTGCACTGTATATTTGCATTAAACAACAGCCCTTTCAATGTTTGTTTTTGCAAAGTTTTCTTTTTGTCAGCGCATACAGAACATGTTAAAATATGAAAATACTTTCAAATTTTTATCTGAAAACAGACTTGTCCCTTTTCAACATCGCTAAGCAAACGACATAGAAAGGATTTACTAAAGCATGGTAAGACTTATGTGGTGAATTTAAATTTATTGCGTTACTTTCTCAAGATTTTTTAACTTTTACAGCAAAACAAACTCTTTTTAATTCAATTTGTTTATTGTGTTACTGCAAAAAGGAGAATTTTTTTTTTCGTTTCAAAATCTTCAATGAAAATTCATGTTGTCACAAGGAAAATATTTTATGCAAAACTTATTTTTTGAATTCGCGATATATCTAAAAATCTGGAAGAAAATAAATCTAAGCATTTTCTTGTTTGCAAGCATCTATAAAAATTAAAATTTCATAATCTAATGTTGATATAAAAAAGTGAAATTTTGTAAAGTTAGCGCACGGAAAACAATACGCTAAGGATTTATTTTAAAAACTTTTTAATGTAAGTTCTTTTTAAATATAATAGCTTAAATAATGGCTTAATAATTATTTCATCTAATAAAAATGATTCAATAACTTTTGTGTCTGTTGCTGGTATTTTATAAACTATTGAATAAAAATAACAAAAAAAAAACTTCAAACTTTATTATTTGATTGGATCCAACGAGAATTGGAATACCATCTAATCTAAAAATTAAGAGTTGAATCTGAATCTGGAGTTAAAGGAAGAAGAGCAGAATATGAATGAAGGAATACCAAAAGCTCTTTATTTATTAATAAATTAAAGTATATAAACTAATAAAAAATATAATTATTTCTCTCAAGGGATTACCATACGATTGATACAATTATTTTTCTAACTGAATTACCGCACAATTGATGCGACTGATTACTACACTGTTAAAAACCTGTAGTGTTTGATGCATAGCCACTCCATCGTTTTTGTATTACTTGATTATACTATGAAGCATTCTCATTGGGCCAGAATAGAGATCTTCTATAAAATCAGTGGAGTGACTATGCAGTTAAAGCTGCAGATTTTTAACAGTGTATAAAGTAAAATAGACCAAAAGAAAAGTGTACACCATGCTTAGCACACATATATTTTGTAAAATGGTGACATTCTAACTGGAAAATAGTTTAGTTAGAATTCATTTACAACTGTCATACACTATTAGTTTATTATTCTATTGCAAGCTGTGCTTTTGAGCATCTATATACGAACTGTTACTTTTTATTCGACAGTCGTATTGGAAAGATTAGTCACCAACAGGATATTCCAAAGATAGTTCTGTCGTGGAAATTAAAACTTTGTGTGGTAATTAAACCTTTAACCACTTCACGAAGACGTATATATGGAAACAGTGCTCTTACTCCCGACTTATCTCGGGGCAAACACTGGAGTGGTTAAAGTTTAATAAATTAAGATAACAAAAGTCAAATATTACTCTGTAAAAAAAAATCCCATTAAAAAGAAATTTTACTGGCAATCGAGAATCCAGTATTATTTCCGTATTTTAAAGGAATTTTTTCCGAAAATTTGAGAAAAAATTCCGTTTTTCACAAAATTTACGGAAAAAGATACCGTTACAATACGGAAATAGTACTGGCGTCTCGATTACCAGTACAATCTCCGTATTTTAACGGATTTTTTTTTTTTTTTACAGTGTAGGTTACGTGCAGTTTAAAGTGAAGCTACTTGAGTACCTTTGCACCGGCTTTTCAACAAACTCGGCTAAGTGTACAAAAAATAAACGGGGTAAGTGTACACATTTAGATCAAATCGCAACAACTGATACTTCACGCACTCTATCGTGTCGTCTGTTTATTAATCATTGTTTTCTGAGTCTGAACAGTAATTTTAATAAAATATTTGAATTTTTTGACATTGTTTACACACATACGGGAACTAATTTGGGGCTTTTAGATGCATTTATACACGAGTTCCTGTGTAAATAACATGTTTCTATCAGATAAGCAAGTATATTTAACTAAATGTACTGTACAAGGTAAAGAAAAATACGTTGACTGCCAGTACAATTTCTGGATCTTCGTTTTCTGAAAAGCTGTGGGATTCATTTTATTATAATACTGAAAAACCCAATCCATAAAAATAAGTTCTGGTAAAATACGGCAATTATTTTTAGAATTTTATACGGAAATTAAATAAATTTTATTTAAGAGTAAATTTTTTTACTCTATTTCTCAGTAGGGGGTGGTAAAAAAAAAGTAGAGCTGTATATGTTTTCTTTCATTTTAATATCGAGTATATCTTTCCCCGTGTGATAAGGCATTAAATAATTTCTTTTTAACATTTTAGTTCTCCAGTTTCCCACCAGGAGCGCTAACACCATAAAAAAACCTATAACGTGAAAATGTTTATCAAACATAAATTTTGACCTTGCTTATTCTGAAGATGTATTTTTTAAAACTTAATAATTCAATTTTATTTAAATTTAGTTACCCTATTTCCTGTGAGGTACGTTACAAACACACACGGTTGAAATAATGTTGTTAATGTCAAATCTATGCTACCTATTTTTAACTTCGGTGTAGCTGTTATACAGTGGAACATAAAAAATGAATTTTAATTAAATCTGATTGCCCTATTTGTGGTTACTCTCGGCGGTGCCATAAACGCAAAAGAAAATTGTGTTGAATTACTTTTTCTTTAGTACGGCCGTCATACTTCAGACATAAAGAAAATCCACTTTCACTTAACCCTATGTGACTCAACAAATCCGATTTCAAAAGAATTTCTCAGATGTTAGAATCTCTCATTTCAAGCATGTAAATAATTATAAAAAATTCGAAACATAAATATAAAAATATATTTGCTAAAAAGGTACTTTTTTTACATCTGCAATTAACAGAAAATTACATACGTCTCATAAATTTTCTCAATTCTCTAACCCAAAATTTACCCTTGTAAAAAATCTATTTTTGGACAATTTTATATGTAATCTTTTTTAGTTTACAAAATTTACGAAATTCATTTGAGCAATAATGTTATAAAACTGCTCAAACAATAAATAACACTGTGGCATAAAAAGAAATTAACTCATGATCGCCGTCTGTTGATAATTCTATAAGCAGTTTATATTAACTGCTGTGTTGTGAGATAGTAGCAATAAATAAAATCGTCTTTCAAAGTCCACTGTATAAGTAACATTGACTTTTGAGTATGTTGCAAATGTGCCACGTGGGGATTCAAAGAGTGAAATTAAATCAATCCATTCCTCGCTAGTGGGCGTTGTCGACGTAAAAGAAATTTGAAATTAAATTATCCTATCTAATTTTAACTTTGAATATGGTTGCCATATGAGCCAAAGAAAAGTCCATATTATATTTTTAGTTAGGCAATCTCCCACCAGTAGCGCTAGGTGCGTAAAAAAACTGTAACGTGAAATTTTGATCAATACATAAATTCGTGAACAGCGGACGCTTATTTTGAACACTTCAGCGAAATTCATTCGTATGATATGGGCTTAAAATGCGTTCTAAAAGAGTTAATTATACATAGTTATACATTGTATAGTTACGCATAGAGGTACAGGAAGCATCATAAGTTAAATAACGAATATAAAAAATAGATCTTCCAACCGTAATTGGCGAAAAAGTGTAATGCATCTGATTTCTTTTGTGCTGTCCTGTAAAAGAAATATAAATGTTAAACCCCATATTTTCAATGGAGAAAATTCCGCAAGAAGCCTTAGTACTATACTATTCAAATTTTGTCGAGTTTCCAAATACATAATGGTACTAGAACGCATTTTAAATTAGCCCGCAAACATTGATGAAATAAATACATTAAATAAATATGTATGTGTTTGCGTAGCAATCAAAACGCAATTTGACTAGTTAGCGCTGACTAGTTAGACCTTCAGTCAAAACTACTTTTAACTGGTCAAAACTTGTTTAAACTGGCCTGTTTAGTAAATACATTTTAACTGCACCTATTGAATTCGCTCTGCAAATACTTTTTAAGACTTATATCATTTAATCAATATTTCTCATTTTCAAACAGCTGATGTTTCTAATTCCTTGTGTAAAATCCCGAGATCATAATATTACATGAAGCATCATATAATGGCCATAGGAAATAAATCTTCCAACAATAATTAGCGATAAAGTGTAAGCGTCCGATTCCTTTAATGCTGTTCTGTAAAAGAAATAATATTTTTAATGGAGAACATTCCTCAATAAGCTTAGTAACATGTATAAATTTCGTCAAGTTTCAAAAACTTTAATGTCACTAGAATGCATTTTAAATTAGTCCTCAAACATTAATGAAATAAATACTTAAAATATGTGTGTGTGTCGGAATCAAATACACAATCTGACTAGTTAAACCCTTCGGGACGAGCGTCTTTTACAGAATTTTTTATCTTTTATCACCGGTTTTTTAAAACAGAAATTTTTGCCTTATTGAATCGGGAAAATGCTCGGATTAAATAAGGCAAAATTTACAATAAAAATTTACCGGTGAGAAGAATCACTGATTCTGGGCACCTTACGCGGCACGAATACCGGACGCTCGTCCCCAAGGGGTTAAGGCTATTTCTAATCCAACCTTTCAGTCAAAACTACTTTAAACTGGTCAAAACGTGTATAAACTGACCTCTTTAGTAAATACTAGTTTTAACTGCGCCTGTTGAATTCTCTCTGTAAATGGTTTTTAGGATATTATTTAATCAATAAGTCTCATTTTCAAACAGCTGCTGTTCCTAATTCCTTAGGTAACATCCTGAGATTATAATACTAAAGATTATACATGATCAATTCTTATTCGTTTTATGAATTCGTTAAAGGCACATATAAATGGCTTTATTATGGTAATGTTTTGGTTCTGCAAACATGTTGCGTACTAAGATATTCATTGTTTTAATTATCAATAAAGGCGTTTTCAGAAAATATTATCTTAGCAAGTCCTCATTACATGCGAAAATTGGAAAACTATTAAAAAAATATGTATATTTATTGCCTATTTTAGATAAGTGACTTGTTGAAGCTTGATTTAAATCGTAACTATTAAGTGTATGTATGTATGTTTTTAAAAAGTAAATGAAATTTATTTTGTATTGGCAAATGCGATATTAATGTTATGATTATAATACAGTCATTTAATATAAAAAAAATTAACGTTATATATATTTCAACCAAACATTATCTTAAAATAAAATTTTCTAATTTCTTATCTTACATCCCAAGATTATAATACTAAAGATTCGACATGATCAATTCTTATTCCTTGATGATAATGGATGATTCAATGTGATCATTCAATATGATGATTCAATGATGATTGAGGATAAATTCCTTACAAACACATGTAAATATTCTTATTGGTAATATATTGGTTCTACAAACCTGCTGCATATAAGATATTCATAGTTTTATGTGTCAACAACGGCTTTTTTAGAAAATATCATATTAGTAACTCCTGTTTATGTACAAAAATTGTGAAACTATAAAAGTAAATTGAGAATTATCTATTGCCCATTTTAGATTAGTGACTTAATGGAGCTTGAGTTAAATCGTAGCTACTAAGTGTGCGCGTGTGTTTGTGTTTAAAAAGTAAACAAAATTTATTTTGTATAGGCTAATGCGATATTAATGTGATGATTATAATATATTTAATTTACCAAAAAGAACTAACACTTTATTTTTCAACCAAACATTCTCTTAAACTAAAATGTCTTTAATCAAACCATGGTAAATGACTGGTCAAAACTAGTTTAAACTAACCTGATAAATAAAAACTAATTTAAAATGGCCTGTTGAGTAAAAACTTGTTTAAACTAACCTGTTTAATAAAAACTAGTTTAAATTGACCTGTTTGGTAAAAACTAGTTTTAACTGTGTCTATTGAATTCTTCCTGAAGATGTTTTGGGTACTTAGATCATAGAACTGCTGATTCTAACTCCTTATCTAACATCACGAGATTATAATACTAAAGATTCGACATGATCAATTCTTATTCATTTTATGAATTCATTAAAAACATGTGTAATTGGTTGTATTATGGCAATGTATTGGTTCAGAAAACATGTTGCATGCTAAAGTATTCATAGATTTACGTATTAACAAAGGTGTTTTCAGAAAATATTATCTTAGTAATTCTTTTTTTATGCATAAAAATTGGAAAACTATTTTAAAAAATCGAGAATTATATATTGTCTATTTCAGATAAGTGGCTTAATGGAGCATGATTTAAATCGTAGCTAATAAGGGTGTGTGTGTGTATGTTTTATAAAAGTAAATAAAATTTATATTGTATGGGAAAATGCGATATTAATGTTATGATTATAATACAAGCATTTAATTTACCAAACAGAACCAATATTATTTTTTTTCAACGAAACCTTATCTTTGAAATAAAATGGGTTTTAATTAAACAGCTACTAGTCAAAACTAGTTTAAACTGATCTGTTTAGTAAAAACTAGTTTAAAGTGACCTCTTTAGTAAAAACTAATTTTAACTGCGCCTATTGAATTCTTCCTGAAAATGCTTTAGGTAGATCATCTAATCAGTAAGTCTCATTTTCAAAGAGCTGCTTATTCTAATTCCTTATTTAACATCCCGAAATTTTAAAACTAAAGTTTCAACATGGTCAATTCTTACTCATTTTATGAATTCATTAAAACACGTGTAAATGGTTTTATTATGGCAATATATTCGTTCTGCAAACATGTTGCATGTAAAGATATTCTTAGTTTTATGTATTCACAAAGGCGCTTTCAGAAAATATTATCTTAGTAATTCTTCATTGTGTATAACAATTGGAATACTATAAAAAAAAGTCGAGAATTATTTATTGCCTATTTTAGATAAGGGGCTTTATGGATCTTGATTTAAATCGTAGCTAATAAGTGTGTGTGTGCATGTTTTAAAAAAGTAAATAAAATTTATTTTGTATAGGCAAATGCGATATTAATGTAATGATTTAATTTTTGATATATTTGTTTGATTTCAATGATTTAATTATTTATGTAATGATGCAATTCAATCTTTTAATTTACCAAAAAGAACCAAAAATATTTATTTTTCAACTAAACATTCTCCTAAAATAAGATGGTTTTCATTAAAGAGCGATGAGTAATTTCGAATCATATAGCATTTTCATTTTAAATGAGAATTAATTCAATAGATTTATCGTCAAAATAATTTGAGCTATTAATAGCTTCCACTTCTGCTAAATAGTTTGTAATTTTAGTCCCTAAATTCATTGTACCTAATGATTTCTCTCCGTAATATGTTTTTATTATTCAGATCATTAAGTCAATGGCTCTCATTTCCAAATAGCTACTCATTCTAAAAACTGTTCTAAATCGTTATGAGATATTGAAACACGAAAGATCTATTATTCTAAATTCATATTAATTTTATGAATTAATCAAATACACATACAGTGTGTCTACGTATAACCTGACCGACCTTTCTTTTCGCAACCGTTGGTCCTAGATGCATACTTCCAATTACAAAAATGGTCAGAATTAGGTGCAGGGTTAAGATAAAAAAAGATTGAAACGAAAAAATAATTTAGTGAAGAATTACAGAATCTAAATTTTTATACGGCCCCCCGGTCCTATAAGTTATATTTAGTAAAATTTCCCTTTTACACTGGCAAGTAAGACAAAAAAGCCCCGTTATTCTACGATTAAAATTGACCGAGTAATAGCTGTTTAAAGTTGGAGTATACTTTTTGCTGAATATTAGGGGTCATTCACAAATTTAGTAGAAATATAATTTCGTCAGATATATTAAAGAAATGGTTGAGAATAAAATTAGCATTGCAATATAAATTTGAAATATTTAATCATTCTAATATATTATTGCAAAATGTACAATTTGTACTGAACATTATAAGAGGATAAAAATAACAGATTTTTTGT